>BSDF01000047.1:25000-138875 GCA_027925045.1 Hypotaenidia okinawae | reverse complement strand
AAGACCCCCTCAAACCCTCCTTAGATGCCCTCAAACCCCTTGAGGAGCCTTCAAACCCTCCTTAGATGCCCTCAAACCCCCCCAAGACCCCTCAAACCCTCCCCAGATCCCCTCCAACCCCACTTTATCACCCCCACCACCCTGAGAGTTGCCCTGACATCCCCCCCACCCCCTTGTCCCCCAGGGTACATCCAGCGGCGTCTGATCAAGATGATGGAGTCGGTGATGGTGAACTACGACGTCACCGTCCGCAACTCCAGCAACGAGGTGCTGCAGCTGCGCTACGGCGAGGACGGGCTGGCCGGGGAGAGCGTGGAGTTCCAGAACCTGGCCACCCTCAAACCTTCCAACAAGGCCTTTGAGAAGAAGTGAGTGAGGGGGGGGACAGATCCCCCACACCCCCAAACTGACCACTCAACCAACTGCCCAACCACCCACCAACCAACCATCCAACTACCCAACCACCCAACCAGCCACCCAACTGCCCAGCCACCCACCTACCCACCCAACTGCCCAGCCACCCAACTGCCCACCCAACCAACCCACCACCCAACTGCCCAGCCACCCAACTGCCCACCCAACCAGCCACCCAACTGCCCAGCCACCCACCTACCCACCCAACTGCCCAGCCACCCAACTGCCCACCCAACCAACCCACCACCCAACCAGCCACCCAACTGCCCAGCCACCCACCTACCCACCCAACTACCCAACCACCTGCCCACCCAACCAACCCACCAACCAACCATCCAACTGCCCAGCCACACAAGTACCCACCCAACCAACCCCCCAACTACCCACCCACCCAACCCACCACCCACCCACCCAGCCAACCCCCCAAACAACCCCCCAACCAACCCCCCAATTGCCCACCCAACTACCCAGCCACCCACCCAACCCACCAACCAACCCCCCAACCAGCCACCCAACCAACCCCCCAACCATCCTACTACCCAACCAGCCACCCAACTGCCCAGCCACCCACCTACCCACCCAACCAACCCCCCAACCAACCATCCAACTGCCCAGCCACCCAGCCACCCAGCCACCCAACTGCCCAGCCACCCAACTGCCCACCCAACAAACCCCCTACCCACCCAGCCACCCACCCAACCCCCCACCCACCCACCCAACCCACTAACCAACCCCCCAACTACCCAGCCAACTGACCACCCAACCAAACAAACCCCCACCCACCCTACCAACCACCCACCCACCCAACTACCTAGCCACCCAACTGACCACCCAACTGACCACCCAACCAACCACTCAACAACCCAACTGACCACCCAACTGACCACCCACCCACCCACCCACCCAACCACCCAACCGACCAACCAACCAGCCACCCAACTGATCCCACAACCCACCACCCAACTGACCACCCACCCAACCCCCTCCCCCACCTCCCACCCACCCACCTATCTTGGGGTCCCCGAGCTTCTCCTGCCCATCTTGGGGCCTGTTTTGGGGTCCCCAAACTTCTGCCCACCCTTGGTGTCCCCACCCTTGGGTTGTCCCCATCTTTGGGGGTCTCCTCAGGGTGTCCCCACCCTTGGTTCTCCCCATCCTTTGGTGTCCTCACCCTTGGGGATGCCCTTGATGTATCCCCACCCTCAGGATGTCCCCAAGGTGTCCCCAACCTTGGTGTATCCCCACCCTTGGGTGTCCCCACCCTTGGTGTGTCCCCATACTTTGGTTGTCCCCACCCTTGGGGATGTCCTTGGTGTATCCCCACCTTCATGATGTCCCCATCCTTGTGTGTCCCCATCCTTGTGTGTCCCCATCCTTGTGTGTCCCCATCCTTTGTTTCTCCCCATCCTTGGTGGTCCCCATCCCTGGTTCTCCCCACCCTTGGTTCTCCCCATCCTTTGGTGTCCCCACCCTTGTTTCTCCCCATCCTTTGGTGTCCCCACCCTTGGGGATGCCCTTGGTGTATCCCCACCCTTAGGGTGTCCCCAGGGTGTCCCCAACCTTGATGTGTCCCCACCCTTGGTTCTCCCCATCCTTTGGTGTCCCCACCCTTGGGGATGCCCTTGGTGTATCCCCACCTTCAGGATGTCCCCAAGGTGTCCCCACCCTTTGTTTCTCCCCATCCTTGGTGTGTCCCCATCCTTTGGTGTCCCCATTTTTGGTTCTCCCCATTCTTTGGTGTCCCCATCCTTTGGTGTCCCCACCCTTGGGGATGCCCTCAAGGTGTCCCCATCCTTTGGTGTCCCCACCCTTGTTCTCCCATCCTTTGGTGTCCCCACCCTTGGTTCTCCCCATCCTTTGGTGTCCCCACCCTTGGGGATGCCCTTGGTGTATCCCCACCCTCAGGATGTCCCCAAGATGTCCCCAACCTTCTCCCTGTCCCCCCCCCAGGTTCAAATTTGACTACACCAACGAGCGGGCGCTGCGCCGGCGGCTGCTGGGGGGTCTGGTCGACGATGTCCTGTGCAACGCCCACACCCAGAACGAGCTGGAGAGGGAGTTTGAGAAGCTGAAGGAGGACAGGGAGGTCCTCAGGGTCATCTTCCCCACGGGGGACAGCAAGGTGACCCCCCCAAAAACCCCCCACCCCCAAAACCAACCCTCATCCCCCCACACCGGGATCCCACCACCCCCGTTCTCAGGAGGTTCTGGAGAACTTTAGGTGGCCACAACGTGTCCCACCTCCTGGTTTTGGGGGTGCTGGGCTTATTTTTAGGGTGCTGACCCCCAATTTGGGGTGGGGGGACACGTGGGGACCCCCCCAACCATCCCTTGAAGGTGCCATCCCCAAAACAAACCCCCCATGATCCCACCACTCCCATTCCCAGGAGGTTCTGGAGAACCTCAGATGGCCACAACGTGTCCCACCTCCTGTTTTTGGGGGTGCTGGGCTTATTTTTGGGGTGCTGACCCCTAATTTGGGGTGGGGGGACACATGAGGACCCCCCCAACCATCTTTCACCCACACCCGCCCTGCACCCCCTTTTTTGGGGGGAGGATGTGTAGGTTCTACCACTCTCCACCCCCCAAAATCCATCTCACCCACCTCAAATCTCCCCAATTCTGGGGTGTCCCCCCCCACTTTTTGGGGTGTCCCCCACCCAACTCCCACCCCCACCTCCCATCCCCTCATTTTGGGATCACCCACCCCAATTTTTAGGGGTTCAACCCCCATTTTTAGGGCTCCATCATCATCACCATCCCCCCCACCCCGCCCCTCCCACCTCCTCCTCTTTCCACCACCACCCTGGTTCTCCACCTCTGGGTGTTGACCCCCCAATTTAAGGTGCTGCCCCCCATTTTTTTAGGGTGCTGGACGTGGTTTTGGGGTGGGGGGGTCCATGATGAGCCCCCTACCTTGTGCCCACACCCCCCCTGCACCCCCTTTTTTTTGGGGGGGGGTGGGGTGTAAGTTCTACCACCCTCCACCCCTCAAACTCTCCACCTTTGGGTGTTGACCCTTCAATTTAGGATGCTGCCCCCTTGTTTTTTGGGGTGCTGAGCCCCAAATTGGGGTGCTGACCCCTTTAAATTTGGGGTGCTGACCCCCACCCCCCCACCCCCCCAACAGGTGGTCCTCCCCTGTAACCTGCTCAGAATGATCTGGAACGCCCAGAAGACCTTCCGCATCAACTCCGGGCTCCCCTCTGACCTGCACCCAATCAAGGTGGTGGAGGGTGAGTTTTGGGGGGCTGGGGGGTAGAAGAAGAGGGGTTCTGAGGGGACCTGGGGTGGTCCTGGGGGACTTGGGGACCTCAGGAAGGTCCAGGGGGACCATGGGAGGCTCCTTGAGGAACCCCCCTGAGAAGGTTCTGGGGGGGAACTTGGGGACCCTCCCAAGAAGGTCCCAGGGGACCCCCCAAGAAGGTCCATGGGGTTATGGGGACCCCCAGGAGAGTCCTGGAGGACTTGAGGACCCCCAGGAAGGTCTCAGGGGACTTGGGGACCCCCTGAGAAGGTCCATGGGGACTTGGGGACCCCCAGGAGGGTCCTGGAGGACTTGGGGACCCCCAGGAGAGTGCCAGTGACCCCTGGGAAGGTTTTTGGGGGGCTTGAAGCCCACCCCAAAGGTTCTTGAGCTCTTCAACCATCTCGCAGAAGGTCTTGGGGTACCACCTGAGAAGGGTTTTGGGGGCTTGAAGCTCACCCCACAAGCTCTTGAGCTCCTCAACCATCTCCCAGAAGATCTTGGGAGACCCTTAGGAAGGTTTTGGAGGGAGCTTGAAGACCACCATGATGGTTCTGGGTGCCTTGAGCTCCTCAACGATTTCTAGGAAGGTCCCAAATGACCCCTAGGAAGGGTTTTGGGGGCTTGAAGCTCACCCCACAAGCTCTTGAGCTCCTCAACCATCTCCCAGAATGTCTTGGGGTACCACCAGGAAGGTTCTGAGGGGACTTGAAGCCCACCCCAAAGGTTCTTGAGGTCCTCAACCATCTCCAGGAAGGTCCCAAATGACCCCTGGGAAGGGTTTTGGGGGACTTGAAGCCCACCCCAAAGGTTCTTGAGGTCCTCAACCATCTCCAGGAAGGTCCCAAATGACCCCTGGGAAAGGTTTTGGGGGACTTGAAGCCCACCCCAAAGGTTCTTGAGGTCCTCAACCATCTCCAGGAAGATCTTGAGGGTCCTTGGGTGGGGGGTCTTGAAGCCCCTTCCAACGCCCCCTCCCTTGGTCCTTCTCCCACCCCAGCGGTGAAGGAGCTGAGCCGGAAGCTGGTGATGGTCAACGGCGACGACCCGCTGAGCTGTCAGGCGCAGGAGAAGGCCACCCTCCTCTTCAACATCCACCTGAGGTCCACCCTCTGCAGCCGGCGCATGGTGGAGGAGTTCCGCCTCAACAGTGTGGCCTTTGATTGGGTGCTGGGGGAGATCGAGTCCAAGTTCAAACTGGCCATCGTGAGCTGGGGTGGTGGGGGGGGGGTGGAGAGGGTGGAGAAGACCTGGTGGTGGGGTTGGGTTGGGTGGGGTGGGTGGGGTTGAGTTGGGGTGGGTGGGGTGGGGTTGAGTTGGAGGAGACCTTAAGGTGGGGGTGGGGTTGGAGAAGACCTTGAGGTTGGGTTGGGTTGAGTTGGAGAAGACCTTGAGGTGGGGGTGGGGCTGGGGTTGGAGAAGACCTTGAGGTTGGGTTGGGTTGGTTGGGGTGGAGAAGACCTTGAGGTGGGGGTGGGGTTGGGGTTGGAGAAGACCTTGAGGTTGGGTTGGGTTGGTTGGGGTGGAGAAGACCTTGAGGTTGGGTTGGGTTGGTTGGGGTGGAGAAGACCTTGAGGTTGGGTTGGGTTGGTTGGGGTGGAGAAGACCTTGAGGTTGGGTTGGGTTGGAGAAGACCTTGAGGTTGGGTTGAGTTGGGTTGGGTGGGTGAAGACTTTGAGGTTGGGTTGGGTTGGTTGGGGTGGAGAAGCCCTTGAGGTGGGGGTGGGTTGGGTTGGTGAAGACCTTGAGTTGGGTTGGGTTGAGTTGGGTTGAGTTGGGGTGGGTGGGCTTGGGGTTGGAGAAGACCTTGAGCTGGGCTTGGCTTGGGTTGGGTGGGGTTGGTTGGGCTGGAGAAGACCTTGAGGTTGGATTGGGTCAAGGGGTGGGTTTTGAGGACCCCCCTGAGACCCCCCAAGTGTCCCCATGGAGATATGGGGGGAGGGGGGTGTCACATCTGTTGGGGGGTCAGGACCGTGTTTTGGGTCTGGTTCTTGGGGGTTCCTGGAGCCACATCTGGGGGGGCTTTGGATCTAGAGGTTGGGAGTGGAGGTGGGTGGGTTTTGGGGACCCCCCCAAGTGTCTCCATGGAGATGGGGGGGGGTCAGGACCAGGTTTGGGTGATGGGTGGTGGTGGGTTTTTGGGTCCAGATCTTGGGGAGTTCCTGGAGCCACATCTGGGGGGGGTTGAGGAGCCACATCTGGGGGGGTTGAGGAGCCACATCTGGGGGGTGTTTCAGATCAAGCTCTGGGCTGGTTTTGGGGTGTCCCCTGACCCCCCACCCTGTGTGTGTCCCCCCCAGGTCCACCCAGGGGAGATGGTGGGCGTCTTGGCCGCCCAGTCGCTGGGGGAACCGGCCACCCAGATGACCCTGAACACCTTCCACTACGCGGGGGTGTCGGCCAAGAACGTCACCCTGGGGGTGCCGCGCCTCAAGGAGCTGATCAACATCTCCAAGAGGCCCAAGACCCCCTCGCTCACCGTCTTCCTGCTGGGGCAGAGCGCCCGCGACGCCGAGCGCGCCAAGGTTGGGGGGTGGGGGGGACGTCCTGATGGGGGGCACCGTGGGGATGGGTGGACACCACGGGGTGGGGGGGGACCGTGGGGTGGGGATGAGGGACCGTGGGGTGGGGAGGGACACCATGGGGATGGATGGACACCATGGGGTGGGGGGCACCATGGGGGGGACACCATGATGGGGGTCACCATGGGGTGGGGATCCATGTCCTTCTCCCTCCTCCTTGTCCATCTTCCTCTTCCTCCTCCTCTTCCTCCTCTTCCTCCTCCACCTCCTCCTCCTCCTCCTCCTCCATCTCCTCCTCCTCCTCCTCCTCCTCCTCCCTCCTCCTCCTCCTCCTCTTCCTCCCTCCTCCTCCTCCTCCCCCAATCCCCTCCCCATCTCCCCCACCACCCACCCCCCACCACCCCCTCCTCTCCTCCCCCTTCCCCCCAGGACGTCCTGTGCCGCCTGGAGCACACCACCCTGCGCCAGGTGACGGCCAACACCGCCATCTACTACGACCCCGACCCCCTGAGCACGGTGGTGGCCGAGGACCAGGAGTGGGTCAACGTCTACTACGAGATGCCCGACTTCGACGTCAGCCGCATCTCCCCCTGGCTGCTGCGCATCGAGCTGGACCGCAAGCACATGACCGACCGCAAGCTCACCATGGAGCAGATCGCCGAGAAGATCCACGCTGGTGGGGGGGTGTTGGGGGTCCTGGAGGGGTTTGAGGGGGGCTGAGGGGGATTTGAGGGGGTCTTGGTGGGTTTGAGGGCATCTAAGGAGGGTTTGAGGGTCTGGAGGGTTTGAGGGCATCTAAGGAGGGTTTGAGGGGGTCCTGGAGGGGTTTGAGGGCATCTAAGGAGGGTTTGAGGGGTTTGAGGGCATCTGGAGGGCTTGGTGGGGTTTGAGGGCATCTAAGGAGGGTTTGAGGGGGTCCTGGAGGGGTTTGAGGGCATCTAAGGAGGGTTTGAGGGGGTCCTGGAGGGGTTTGAGGGCATCTAAGGAGGGTTTGATCGGGGTCCTGGACCGCAGCCATGACCGACCGCAAGCTCACCATGGAGCAGATTGCAGAGAGATCAATGCTGGTCGGGGGGGGTTTGGGGGTCATGGAGGGGGTCTAAGGAGGGTTTGAGGGAGTCCTGGAAGGGTTTGAGGGGATCTTGGTGGGGTTTGAGGGCATCTAAGGAGGGTTTGAGGGGGTCCTGGAAGGGTTTGAGGACATCTAAGGAGGGTTTTGGGGGTCCTGGAAGGGTTTGAGGGCATCTAAGGGGGGTTTGAGGGCATCTAAGGAGGGTTTGAGGGGGTCCTGGAGGGGTTTGAGGGGGTTTGAGGGCATCTAAGGAGGGTTTGAGGAGGTCCTGGAGGGGTTTGAGGGCTTTTCAAGGGCTTTCAGGCCATCTAAGTAGGGCTTGAGGTGGTCTTGGTGGGTTTGAGGGCATCTAAGGAGGGTTTGAGGGGGTCCTGGAGGGGTTTGAGGTCATCTGGTGAGACTTTGGGAGGTTCCTTGAGGCCTTTGGGTGCACCTGGGGGGCTTTTTGAGGCCCCTGACGTGCTTTTGGTGACCCCTTGGGGGAGGATTTAGGGTGGTCTTTGGCGACCCACCGCGCTCCACAGTCACCTCGTTGGATGGGGCTGGACCACAGAGGGGCCCTTTGTGGTGGGAATGGGGGGAGGTGTGACCCTGGTGCCACCCCCTTCCTTGGTGACCTCCAACCCTCCTCCTTGGTGACCTCCAACCCTCCCTCCTTGGTGACCTCCAGGCTTTGGTGACGACCTCCTCTGCATCTTCAACGACGACAACGCCGAGAAGCTGGTGCTGCGCATCCGCATCATGAACAGTGATGAGAACATGATGCAGGAGGTGGGGGGGACAGGGGGACACCCTGAGGGTCCTGGGTGGGGGGGTTGGGGCACCTGGATGGATTTGAGGGTATCTGGGGAGGGTTTGTGGGGTCCTGGAGGGGTTTGAGGGCATCTGGGGAGGTTTGAGGGGGTCTTGGAGGGGTTTGAGGGCATCTGGGGAGGGTTTGAGGGCATCTGGGGAGGGTTTGGGGTGTCCTGGAGGGGTTTGAGGGCATCTGGGGAGGGTTTGGGGGGTCGTGGAGTGGTTTGAAGGTATCTTGGGAGGGTTTGTGTGGTCCTGGAGGGGTTTGAGGGCATCTGGGGGGGTTTGTGGGGTCCTGAAGCGCTTTGAGGGCATCTAGGGAGGGTTTGGATGGCCACAGGGACCACCTCAGGAGGTCTGGGGGTGTCACTGAGTTGGGGGGGGTTGTCCTCTCCAGGAGGAAGAGGTGGTGGATAAGATGGATGATGACGTCTTCCTGCGCTGCATCGAGTCCAACATGCTGACGGACATGACGCTGCAGGGCATCGAGCAGATCAGCAAGGTGGGGGACCTCAGGGGGGTCCTGGAGGTCATGGGGGGTCCTGGAGGTCATGGGGGTCTTGGAGAGGTCATAGAGGAGGTCCTGGGGAGGGGTCCTGGAGGTCATGGGAGGTCCTGGAGGTCATGGGGGGTCTTGGAGAGGTCATAGAGGAGGTCCTGGGGAGGGGTCTGGAGGTCATGGGAGGTCATGGGAGGTCTTGGCAGGTCCTGGGTGGTCATAGGAGGTCATGGGAGGTCCTGGAGGTCTTGGGAGGTCATAGAAGGTCCTGGGGGGTCCTGGGAGGTCATAGGAGGTCATAAAAGGTCATAGGGGGTCTTGGCAGGTCATGGAGGTCATGGGGGGTCCTTGGAGGTCATGGAGGTCCTGGGAGGTCATAGGAGGTCCTGGGGGGTCATGGAGTTCATGGGAGGTCATAGAAGGTCATAGAAGATCATAGGGGGTCCTGGGAGGTCATAGGAGGTCATAGAGGGTCATAGAAGGTCCTGGGGGGTCCTGGGAGGTCCTTGGAGGTCATGGGAGGTCATAGGAGGTCCTGGGGGGTCCTGGGGGGTCCTTGGAGGTCATAGAAGTTCATGGGAGGTCATAGGAGGTCCTGGGGGGTCATGGGGGGTCCTTGGAGGTCTTGGTAGGTCATAGAAGGTCCTGGGGGGTCCCAGAGGTCATGGGAGGTCATAGGAGGTCCTGGGGGGTCATAGGAGGTCCTGGGGGGTTCTGGAGGTCATAGGGGGTCATAGAAGGTTCTGGGGGGTTCTGGAGGTCATAGGAGGTCATGGGAGGCCATAGGAGATCCTTGTAGGTTATGGAGGTCATGGGAGGTCCTTGGAGATCATGGGAAGTTGTGGGAGGTCCTGGGAGGTCACAGAAGGTCTTAGGGGGTCATGGGAAGTCCTGGAGGTGCAGAGCACCCACGGGTGCTCCTGTGGTGGTGATGGACCTTGAGGAGCACCACGACGTTCTCCATCATGACATTTTGGGGCTCCAACCCCCATCCCTGGTGACAGTTACAGACCCTTGAGCACCCAGGGTGTCCCCAGACCCCCCCTCCTCTTAGGGGCACCCATGGGGTGCTCTTCAGGAAGTAGGTGGACACCCATGGGTGCTGCTGGAGCTTGAGGAGCCTCTAGAACTTCTTCTTTTTGGGGGTCCACCACCCTTAGGGACCCATGGGGGAGGTCTGTTGGGTACCTGGACCCCCCCCCACCCATAGGAGCACCCATGGGTGCTACTGACCCCACCCCACCCCTCGTAGGTGTACATGCACCTCCCCCAGACGGACAACAAGAAGAAGATCATCATCACGGAGGACGGGGAGTTCAAGGCTCTCCAGGAGTGGGTCCTGGAGACCGACGGCGTCGCCCTGATGAGGGTCCTGAGCGAGAAGGACGTGGACCCCGTGCGCACCACCTCCAACGACATCAGGGAGATCTTCACCGTGAGCGCCGCGGGGTGATGGGTGGGGTGGGGTGGGGGGTATCGGGGTCCTTGGGTGGTGGGTTCCGTGGCCAAGCAGCCTCTTGGGTGGTGGGTTCCATGGCCATCTGGATCCTTGGGTGGTGGGTTCCATGGCCATCTGGATCCTTGGGTGGTGGGTTCCATGGCCATCTGGATCCTTGGGTGGTGGGTTCCATGGCCATCTGGATCCTTGGGTGGTGGGTTCCATGGCCAACCAGCCCCTTGGGTGGTGGGTTCCATGGCCAACCAGCCCCTTGGGTGGTGGGTTCCATGGCCATCTGGATCCTTGGGTGGTGGGTTCCATGGCCAACCAGCCCCTTGGGTGGTGGGTTCCATGGCCAACCAGCCCCTTGGGTTGGTGGGTTCCATGGCCAACCAGCCCCTTGGGTGGTGGGTTCCGTGGCCAACCAGCCCCTTGGGTTGGTGGGTTCCATGACCCCCCCAGGTCCCATCTGACCTCTCCCCCACCTCCCCCCTTGAAGGTTCTGGGTATCGAGGCGGTCCGGAAAGCTCTAGAACGTGAGCTCCACCAGGTCATCGCCTTCGACGGTTCCTACGTCAACTACCGTCACCTGGCCCTGTTGTGTGACATCATGACCTCCCGTGGTCACCTGGCGGGCATCACCCGCCACGGCATCAACCGCCAGGACACCGGGCCCCTGATGAAGTGTTCCTTCGAGGAGGCGGTGAGGGGGCTGGAGATGGTGGTGGTCAACCTTGGGGTGGGGGTGGGGGTGGTAGGGACAACTTTTTGGGGGTGGGGGGAGGGCTTTAGGGTGACCTGAGGTACCTTGAGAACACCCCCCTCGGGTAGGGTTTGGGGGTCACTTGAGGTGACAACCCCCTTGGGTCACCCAACGCCCACCATGGGGTCATCAACCCAACTGGGCCAACCCAAGGTTGACCTTTGGGGGTCTTCAGGGTGGACTTGAGGTGCCCATGGGTGCTCTGTGTCCCCCCACCCTGAATTTGGGGGAGACCCTGACCCCCACCTAGATCTTGGGGGTCCCCCCATTTGACCCCCCAACCCCCACCATGGGGTCATCAGCCCAACTTACCCAACCCAAGGTTGACCTTGGGGTCTTCAGGATGGACTTGGGGTGCCCTGGGTGGACTCAGGATACCCATGGGTGCTCCATCTCCCCCACCCTGAATTTGGGGGAGACCCTGACCCCCAACTAGACCTTGGGGGTCACCCCAACACCCTCCATGAGGCCAACTAGTCCAACCCAAGGTTGACCTTGGAGGTCTTCAGGTTGACTTTGGTGTACCCTGGGTGGACTCAGGGTACCCATGGGTGCTCCCTACCCCCCACCCCTCAATTTTTGGGGGGACCCCGACCCCCTCTTCTCCTTCAGGTGGACGTCCTGATGGAGGCAGCAGCCCATGGGGAGTGTGACCCCATGAAGGGGGTGTCTGAGAACATCATGTTGGGGCAGTTGGCTCCGGCCGGCACCGGCTGCTTCGATCTTCTCCTGGATGCTGAGAAGTGCAAACATGGCATGGAGATCCTCAGCACCCGCCCGGGGCTGGGGGTGGGGGGCGTAAGTCACACCCCCCTACACCCCAAAACCCCCTCTCCTGGGGTCAATTTTGGGGTGGGGGGCACCCCAAGGTGGTGGGATTGGGTGGTGGGAAGAGCTTGGGGGATGGTTCCTCACCATCTGGAGGGGTTTTTGGGGGGGTTCCTCCTGCTAGATGACTTGGGGACCCCCCCCAATGATGGTTTTGGGGTCCCCTGACACCCCCCCCTTTTGGCAACTACTGGAATGTTCTTTGGGTCAGCCCCCAGCCCCAGGGGGGATGTCCCCAGCCATGACCCCCTGGAACCAAGGGGCCACCCCAGCTTATGGAGCCTGGTCCCCCAGCGTGGGTGAGTTGGGGGGGGGCCTCTGGAGGGTTGGGGGGGCTCTGGAGGGGTTTGGGGGGGCTCTGGAGGGGTTGGGGGGGGTTGGGGTCTCCTGATGGGGGGTTGGGGGGGTTTCATGGGGCTGGGGGGGTTTGGGGTGTCCTGGGGGGGAGTTGGGGGCTTTGGGGTGTCTTATGTGGGGCTTGGGGGGGTTTTGGGGGGCTGGAGAGGGTTGGGGTGTCCTGGGGGGATTGGGGGGAGGTTGGGGGGGTCTAGGGGGGTTTAGGGTGTCCTGGGGGGATTTGGGGGGACTGGGAAGGTGTTTTGGGGGGACTGGGGGGTTTGGGGTGTCCTGAGGAGGGGTTTGGGGGGGTCTGAGGGGTTTTGGGGGGGGGCGGGGTTTGGGGGGGCTGGGGGGTTGGGGTGTCCTGGGGTGGGGGTTTGGGGGGGCTGGAAGGCATTTGGGGGGGGGGGGAGGGGTGTTCCATGAGGCTAGATGGGGGTGGGGGGGTTAGATTTGGGGGTGGTTTTAGGGGATCCTTGAAAGGCAGGGGGGTGGCTTTGGGGTGCCAGGGGTAGATTTGGGGTGCTCACACCCCCCCCTTTTGCCCCCCCCCCCAGGCAGCGGGATGACCCCGGGGGGGCCGGGTTCTCCCCCAGCGCCGCTTCGGACGCCAGCGGCTTCAGCCCCGGTTACTCCCCGGCCTGGTCCCCAACCCCGGGGTCCCCCGGCTCCCCAGGACCCCCCAGCCCCTACATCCCCTCCCCAGGTAAGTGAGGGGACCCCCCCGAACCCCAAAACCCCCCTGTACACTAAGCTCCTACCCTCCCACAAGCCCCCCTGTACCCCAACATCCCCCCCCCAAAACACCCCTCCTATACCCCAACCCCCCCTGTGCCCCAACATCCCCCCCCAGCCCCTCCATCCCTTCCCCAGGTGAGTGAGGGGACCCCCCTGAACCCCAAAACCCTCCTGAACCCCAAAACCCCCCTGTACACGAACCTCCCCCCTCCCAAAACCCCCCTTTTACCCCCAACCCCCCTGAACCCCCAACACCCCTTTTCACCCCCCAACACCACTTTTCACCCCATAACACCCTCTTTCACCCCCCAACACCCTCTTTCACCCCCCAACACCCCCATTTGCCCCCCAACACCCTTTTTCACCCCCAACACCCTGTTTCACCCCCCCAACACCCCCTTTGCCCCCCAACACCCTTTTTCACCCCCCAACACCCCTTTTCACCCCTCAACACCCTCTTTCACCCCCCCAACACCGCTTTTCACCCCTCAACACCCTTTTTCACCCCCCCAACACCCCCTTTTGCCCCCCAACACCCCTAGGACACCCTCTTTCACCCTCCTGACACCCCCAGAGCACCCCCCAACACCTTGCTTTCACCCCCAGAACACCCCAAACACCCCCTCAACATCCCTTTTCACCCCCCCAACACCCATAGAGCCCCCCAACACCCCCTTTCAGCCCCCCTAATACCCCCTTTTACCCCCTCAACACCCTTTTTCACCCCCCATCACCCCCCCAACACCCTTTTTTGCCCCCAGAACCCCCTTTGCACCCTCCAACAACCCCAAAGCTCTTCCAACACACCCAGAATGCCCCCTTTCACCCCCCAACACCCCTTGTCACCCCCCCAAACCCCTCTTCAACACCCTTTTTCACCCCCCCAACACCCCTTTACCCCCTTCACACCCTCTTTAGCCCCCTAACACCCCCAGAGTCCCCCCAGAACACCCCTTGTCACCCTCCCAGCACCCCCTTTTGCCTCCCCAACACCCCCTTTCCCCCCTCAACACCCCCAGAACATCCCAAACACCCCCTCAACACCCTTTTTCAAGCCCCAACACCCCCTGAACACCCCTTTCCACACCCCCAACACCCCCAGAACACCCCCTTTCATACCCCAACACCCCATTTCAGCCCTCAAACTGTTGCCTAACACCCTTTGTGTGTGTGTGTGTCCCTACAGGCGGCGCCATGTCTCCGAGCTACAGCCTGACGTCCCCCGCCTACGAACCGTGCTCGCCGGGGGGCTACAGCCCCACCTCGCCCAGCTACAGCCCTACCTCGCCCAGCTACAGCCCCACCTCGCCCAGTTACAGCCCGACTTCGCCCAGTTACAGCCCCACCTCGCCCAGTTACAGCCCAACCTCGCCCAGTTACAGCCCGACTTCGCCCAGTTACAGCCCCACCTCGCCCAGCTACAGCCCGACTTCGCCCAGTTACAGCCCGACCTCGCCCAGTTACAGCCCGACCTCGCCCAGCTACAGCCCCACCTCGCCCAGCTACAGCCCGACTTCGCCCAGTTACAGCCCGACCTCACCCAGTTACAGCCCAACCTCGCCCAGTTACAGCCCCACCTCGCCCAGCTACAGCCCGACTTCGCCCAGTTACAGCCCGACCTCACCCAGCTACAGCCCCACCTCGCCCAGTTACAGCCCGACCTCTCCCAGTTACAGCCCAATATCCCCCAGTTACAGCCCAACTTCTCCCAGTTACTGCCCCACCTCCCCCAGTTACAGCCCAACTTCACCCAGTTACAGCCCAACCTCGCCCAGTTACAGCCCGACCTCTCCCAGTTACAGCCCAACTTCACCCAGTTACAGCCCAACTTCACCCAGCTACAGCCCCACCTCTCCCAGTTACTCCCCCTCCAGCCCCCGCTACATCCCCCAGTCCCCTACTTACACCCCCAGCAGCCCCAGTTACAGCCCAACCTCCCCCAAATACACCCCCACCAGCCCCAGCTACAGCCCCAGCAGCCTGGAGTACACCCCAACCTCCCCCAAGTACAGCCCCACCTCCCCCACCTACAGCCCCACCTCCCCCAAGTACAGCCCCACCTCCCCTACCTACAGCCCCACCAGCCCCAAGTACAGCCCCACCTCCCCCACCTACAGCCCCACCAGCCCCAAGGGCTCAACCTACAGCCCAACGTCACCCGGCTACAGCCCGACCTCCCCCACCTACAGTCTCACCAGCCCGGCCATCAGTCCCGACGACAGCGACGACGACAACTGACCCCCCCCCCAAAAAACCACCCCTCCCCCCATCCAGGGTTTGGGGGTGACACCCCATCCCCCCTCTCCCTCAGGGGGGTGACACCCCCCTCCCCTATGTCTCCTTTGGGGGGGGTGATGTGATGACACCCAGCGCCAGGGGTTGATTGGGGTGTTGGGGGGGGGCGGGGAGGGGTGGGGATGGGTGTGATCCCTCCCCCACCTTAAGCGGGGGGGGGGGGGGGGAGGGGAACGCCTTCTCTAGTTTAGGGTGGGGGGTGGGAGGGGGGTGTCACCCAAACGATGGGGTGACGGGGAAACACGGAGGGGGGGGGGGGGGGGGGGGGGGGAGGGGGTTGGGGGGGGGGGGATGGGTGCTCGGGGGTGGGGGGAGGGGGGATTGCCCCTCCCCCCACGCAGTTTGCTTTTTGGGGGGTGGGGGAGGGAGGGGAGTTGGGGGGGGATGGGTGGTCAGGGGGTGGGGTTGGGGGGAGGGGGGATTGCCCCTCCCCCCACACAGTTTGCTTTTTGGGGGGGGGAGGGAGGGGGAAAGGGGAGAGGGAACCGGGTGGGATTTTGGGGAAGAATAAAGGGTTTCAGTGATTTTCCAAGTGTGGTTTTTGGGGGGGGGTGTGTGGAAAGGGGGGGACACCCCCTCCCACATAGGGACCTTGGGCATCCCCTCCCCCTGCCCCAGGAAAATGGCCTTTCCAGTAACACCAGTGACCACCCAGTGTCCCCCAGTGTCTCCCGGTAACCTCCCAGTGACAATCAGTAGCCCCCCTAAATCCACCCCCAACCCCTGACACCCCCTCCCCCCCAAAATCCACGCAGCCTGGCGGGGGGGATTCGAACAGAGGGTGAGGTCACCCATCCAGGCACTGACCCGGCTGGTGCCTGCTTAGCTTACTGGAAGGGGAAGGTGTGCTGTGCACCCCCCAAGCTACCACCCCAAAAGAGGGAACCCCAAAGAGGAATGGAGACACCCCCCCCCAAGGGGGATGGGGAGCCCTCCGAGGGGGGGGACACACACAATTAGGGGGGGCACATGGGGGGGGGCACTGTCAGGCCAGGGGATTCGAACAGAGGGTGAGGTCACCCATCCAGGCACTGACCAAGGTGGTGCCTGCTTAGCTTACTAGAAGGGGAAGGTGTGCTGTGCACCTCCCAAGCTTGCACCCCAAAAGGGGGACCCCAAAGGGGATTGGGGACCCCCCAAAGGGGATGGGGAACCGTCCAAGGTGGGGGGACGGGGATGTAAGGGGGCACTGCCAGGTCAGAGGGTTCGGGCACAGGGTGAAGTCACCCATCCAGGCACCTACAAAGGTGGTACCTGCTTAGCTTAATGGAAAGGGATGGTGTGCTGTGTACCCCCCAAGCTTGCACCCCAAAAGAGGGAACCCCAAAGAGGAATGGGGACCCCCCCCCGCAAGGGGGATGGGGAGCCCGCCGGGGGGGGAAAACGCAATGGGGGGGGCACTGTCAGGCCAGGGGATTCGAACAGAGGGTGAGGTCACCCATCCAGGCACTGACCAAGGTGGTACCTGCTTAGCTTAATGGAAAGGGATGGTGTGCTGTGTACCCCCCAAGCTTGCACCCCAAAAGAGACGAGTTCGCGCGGCGGGAGGGGAACTTCCTGCGGGGCTGCGCGTGGTGAGGGGGCCGCCCCTCCCCCACCCACCGCCCCGCCCCCACCCTCCAACTGCCCCTCCCCCAGCTGGTGCGACTGGGGGGCACTGGGAGGGCACTGGGAGGGGATTGGGAGGGGACTGGGAGGCACTGGGAGGGCACTGGGAGGGACTGGGAGGGAACTGGGAGGGGACTGGGAGGCACTGGGAGGGCACTGGGAGGCACTGGGAGGGGATTGGGGGGCACTGGGAGGGGACTGAGAGGAACTGAGAGGGACTGGGAGTCATTGGGAGGGACTGGGAGGGAACTGGGAGGCACTGGGAGGGAACTAGGTGGCACTGGGAGGGAACTGGGAGGCACTGGGAGGGACTGGGAGGAACTGGGAGGGGACTGGGAGGGAACTGGGAAGGGACTGGGAGGCACTGGGAGGACCCTGGGTCAGGTCCCTGGAGGGTTACTGGTGGTTCCTGGGGTTATACTGGCGGTTACTGGGGTATACTGGTGGTTACTGGGGTATACTGGTGGTTACTGGTGTCCCCAGTACCCGTCCCTGCAGGTCCCTGAGGGTGACTGGGAGGCACTGGGGGGTCCCTGGGTCAGGTCCCTGGAGGGTTACTGGTGGTTCCTGGGGTTATACTGGCGGTTACTGGGGTATACTGGTGGTTACTGGGGTATACTGGTGGTTACTGGTGTTACTGGTGCCAGGCCCCGTCCCTGCTGGTGCCCGAGGGTGACACCATCTACGACTTCACCTGGTTCCCGCTGATGGACTCGACCCGGCCAGAGACCTGCCTGTGCGTACTGGGAGCACTGGGAGGCACTGGGAGCACTGGGAGGCACCGGGAGGGGCCTGGGAGGGACTGGAAGGCACTGGGAGGGCACTGGGAGGGACTGGGAGGCACTGGGAGGGGGCCACTGAGGGTGCCCACAGTGGTCACACCCACTCAGAGCCCATAGTGGTGGCGGTAGGTGCTCGAGGGGGGTGTCAGGATTTGGGGGTGCCCTGGGGGGGCTGTGGGGGTTTTGGGGTACCCCTGGGGGGGTGAGGATTTTGGGGGGCACCTGAGGTTGAGGCGGAAGGTGGACCAGGGCAGGATACGGACGCGGTGGGCCATCATGGACATCTTGTGCAGGCTGGGCTGGCGGTTGAACATGACGATGTCACCGTCACACATGTGACGCTCCACCTGGAGGGGGGGGACACACAAAGGGGGGGGTACCCCCAAATTTAAGGGGTGGGGGTCCCCCCAAAACCGATAGGGAGACACCCCAAAAATCTGGGGGCTGAGACATATTGCTATCTCAGGAAGAGGGGGACAGGAAGATGCTCCCACCACCACCCCACCCCCAAAAAAGGATGGGGCACCCCAAAAATTAAGGGGGTACCCCAAAAATTAAGGGGGATCCCAAAAACTAAGGGGGGACCCCAAAAACTAAGGGAGGATCCCGAAATTTAAGGGGGATCTCTAAATAATAAGGAGGACCCAAAAAAAGGAGGGACCCCAAAAGTAAGGGGGACTCCCAAAACCTGAGGGGGACCCCCAAAAACTAAGGGGGGATCCAGAAATTTAAGGGGGATCTCTAAATAATTAGGGGGACCCCAAAAAAGGGGACCCCAAAAAAAGGGGGAGGGGGCGGATCCTGGGGCTGGAGGAGGGGGGGAGGGGTCTGAGGGGGTTTGAGGGGGGCCTGGGGGGAGGTTGTGTGTGGGGGGGAGGGGCTGTCCTAGGGCCGAGGGGTTGGGGGGAGGGGGGGATCCTGGGGCTGGGGGAGGGGGTCCTTGGGGGTGGTCTGAGGGGGGTTGAGGGGGGGTTGAGGGGGGAGGGGCTGTCCCAGGGCCGAGGGGTTGGGGGGGGTGGATCCTGGGGCTGGGGGAGGGGGAGGGGGGAGGGGGGTCCGAGGGGATTTGGGGGGGTCCTAGAGGGGGGTTGGGGGGGGTCTGAGGAGGGGTTTGGGGGGGTTGGAGGGGCGGAGGGGCTGTCCCAGGGCAGAGGGGTTGGGGGGAGGGGGGGATCCTGGGGCTAGGGGAGGGGGGCGTGGGGGGAGGGGTCTGAGGGGGTTTGGGGGGGCCCTGGGGGGGTCCCGGGGGGTCGTTACCGGGGGCTCGTCCCGGGGCCGGGCGGCGGCGGCGGCAGATGGAGGCGGCGCCTGATGGGGGGGCGGGGGGAGGGTGACGCCGGGAAAGGGACTCCATCCCGGGCAGGTCTCCGTGGGGATGGGTGTTGGGTGAGATGGACGGGGGATCCCCCTCCCCAGGCTCCCCCCGAGGCTCAGAGCGACCCCCCCTTGATCCAATCAACAATGAACGTTCGGTCGGCGCCGGGACCGGGAAGAGCCGGAACCGCCGGCGCTCGCGGCGCGTGCGGTCAGCTGACCAGCCCTTGGCGCCTGCGCAGAGCAGAGCGGGGGGTCAGAGCCGGAGGGGGTCACAGATCCGGGGGGGTCACAGAGCCGGGGGGGTCAGAGCCGGGGGGGTCACAGAGCCGGGGGGTCACAGATCCGGGGGGGTCAGAGCCGGGGGGGTCACAGATCCGGGGGGTCACAGATCCGGGGGGGTCACAGAGCCGGGGGGGTCACAGATCCGGGGGGTCAGATCCGGGGGGTCACAGATCCGGGGGGTCACAGAGCCGGGGGGGGTCACAGATCCGGGGGGTCAGATCCGGGGGGTCACAGAGCCGGGGGGGTCACAGAGCCGGGGGGGTCAGATCCGGGGGGGTCACAGAGCCGGGGGGGTCACAGATCCCTGTGAGGGTCAGATTTTATAAATGTGGGGCTCAAGTTTGGGTGCTGGCATGGGTTGGGTGGGAGGCATCGTGCTGGTTGTAGCAGGATCTTTCATTGTGAGCGACTTAGTTATGGCCTGTATTTCAAATTGAAATGAGTCCAATAGCATTACTTACGGGCCCAAAGACAGGTCACTCTCGAGGTCTGTGCTAGGGTGAAGTTATGCCAGCAGTCTCGTTCCTCAGTAGTACATAATTTGGTGCTCTCAGTGGTAGGAATAATTGATACCATAATTTGGGATGCCTTTTTATAAGTGGTGCCATTAATTAATCAGCATCCTGATGATAAAGGGCCTGGAGCATCTCCCCTATGAGGAAAGGCTGAGAAGATTGGGACTGTTCAGCCTTGAGAAGAGAAGACTAAGGGGGGACCTAATTAATGTTTACAATTATCTTAAGCAAGGGATGCAGGGGGAATCAGCCAGCCCCTTTTCAGTGTCTGTGGAGACAGGACAAGGGGCAATGGCTGCAAGTTGGAGCATAGGAAGTTCCGCACCAACATGCAGAGAAACTTTTTCACAGTGAGGGTGACAGAGCCCTGGGACAGGCTGCCCAGGGAGGTGGTGGAGTCTCCTTCTCTGGAGAGATTCAAGACCCGTCTGGATGCCTATCTCAGTGAAATGTCCTAGGGAGCCTGCTTCGGCAGGGGGTTGGACCCGATGATCTCTCGAGGTCCCTTCCAACCCCTACAATTCTATGATTCTATGATTCTATGATCCTATTTCCATTTCCTCCCCTGTACTCCCTTGAAGCTGGTAAATGTCTTGTCCTGAATCTCTGCTCCATCCTTCCCTCATATACACTTGATTCCCATGCATCTACAATAGACACGCAACTTTTACTCTGATTGTTTTTCAACCGCATCTAATATTATAAGGAAGTTAAAATTAATTGTCTTTAGACATCCAGGACACAGACCACACCGACAGCAGGTTGGGTGAGGTTGGTCGGTTGGTTTACTCACTTACTCATTACCTCCCTTATTCTCACTCTCGTTTGTCCGAACAAGTTTCAGTTTCAGTCCCTCATTATCTGGAGTTACTTTCCATGGGGCTCCAGGGGCTTTTTGATCCGGGTGTGGTGAATCCAAGAGTTCTGCCCTTCAACCTTGATTGCCGTGTAGGTGGTGAGAAGGACTTGGTGGGGTCCGGT
Organism: Hypotaenidia okinawae; assembly: GCA_027925045.1. Lineage (NCBI taxonomy): Eukaryota > Metazoa > Chordata > Aves > Gruiformes > Rallidae > Hypotaenidia > Hypotaenidia okinawae. Next base: position 118,440 of record BSDF01000047.1, on the reverse strand, counting down.
CCACTGTGGTTCCAGAGTTCTCTCTGCCAAAGACTTAACGAATACATAGTCCCCTGGTTGTACATTATGAACAGGCCCATCCAGACCCCTGCTATGAGCATCCATTACATGTTTTTCAATCCTCCTCAATTGTTTATTTAATGCCACCATGTAGGAATTCATTGTTTCCTCTCCTATTTGTGAGGACGTCCCCTTCTGTATCCCATAGGGTCGTCCATACAGAATTTCAAATGGGCTGAGCCCCTCCCTTGCTCTGGGTCTGGTTCGTATTCGGGTAAGGGCTAGTGGCAATGACTGGGGCCAAGTCAGATCTGTCTCCTGTCCCAGCCTGATAATTTGTTGTTTGATTAGGTGGTTCATTTTCTCCACCTGGCCACTAGATTGTGGTCCGTATGGAGTATGTAATTGCCAATCTATTCCTAGATGGTGACTGATCTGTTGCACTATTTTGGATACAAAATGTGGTCCCCTATCTGAGGATATTACTGCAGGAACTCCAAACCTGGGTATTATCTCTTGAAGCAATATTTTAGTCACCTCCCATGCTTTAGCAGTTCTGCACGGAAAGGCTTCTGGCCAGCCTGAGAAGGTATCTGTTAGTACCAACAAATACCGATACCCCCCTTTTCTAGGGAATTCTGAGAAGTCAATCTGCCAATGTTTCCATTTCCTTTCCTGATTTTTCCTAATTTTAGCCCTTTCACAATTTTAGGGTTAGTCTGGAGGCAGAGATCACATTGTTGGGTTACTTGTTTGACTGTAGTGTATAGGTGTTGCGCTATTATATTTTTAATAAGGTCTCTGTATAGGGCCTCTGCCCCCCAGTGCCTTTTTCTATGCTCTTCACAGACTACTGACCATAACATGTAGGAAGGGATCACTATCCTCCCACGAGAAGTGATAGCCCACCCTTCCTCATTATATGATCCCCTCATGTCATCAATAAGCTCACGGTCTTCTTTCGTACACTCTGGTTTACCTTCTAAGGACAGCTGTCCATCAGGTATTAACACACCCTCTACTGTACCAGTTCCTTTGGCTGCCTGTTTTGCCTCCCTGTCTGCCAGCTCATTCCCTTTTTCCAATTCTGTGCTCACCTTCTTGTGTGCCCTGATGTGCACAATTGCCACCCTCTCAGGAAGTAGGACTGCATCCAGATTTCTTCTGCATGTTTAATGAGAATTTAACAGTCCTCTCTCTTTCCAAATCGCCCCGTGAGCATGCACCACTCCGAAGGCATGTTTAGAGTCAGTCCAAATATTTTTCCTTGAGCTCTTTCCAGGGCTCTGGTAAGGGCTATGATCTCAGCCTTCTGTGCTGAGACATCAGCTGGTAGTGGCCCAGACTCGATTACCTTTTCAGAGGTGGTGATAGCATACCCAGAGTGTCGCTTTCCATTTAACCTGTAGCTGCTTCCGTCGGTGAACCAGTGTTCGGCTCCTTCGATAGGGACATCTTTAAGATCTGTGTGGCTGGAGTCCCAATGCCGGTGCTGACATCAGGGCTTTCTTCAGCTGATGGAAAGCTTGATCCGACTCGGCATCCCACTGGAGATCTTTCTGGTTGGCTGCTATCAAGGAATATAATGGCTTAGCAAGTAAACCATAGTCGCATATCCAGAGTCGGCACCACCCCGTCATGCCTAGGAATGTTCTCAGTTCCTTTACAGTTCGTGGTCGGGGGGTCTGGCATATGGCCTCTTTCCGAGCCTGTCCTAGGACTCGTTGTCCAGCACTGATCTCGTACCCCAGGTACGTGACCTGTTGCAACACCACCTGTGCCTTTTTCTTGGAGACCCGATACCCCTGTAACCCCAGGAAATTTAACAGACTCACGGTCCAGGTGACACAGGACTCTTCAGTTTTGGTCGCGACGAGAAGATCGTCTCCGTACTGTAGAACTTTCCCTTCTTCTGATGGTGGTTCCCATGATTCCAAGTCTTTGGATAACTGGTTTCCGAAGAGCGTGGGGCTGTTCTTGAACCCCTGTGGCAACACTGTCCATGTGAGCTGGGTCTTTCGACCACTTTGGGGATTTTCCCATTCAAAAGCAAAAATTTTCTGTCTGGCTTCATGTAGAGGGAGGCAAAAGAAAGCATCCTTCAAATCTAACACTGTGAACCAGGCTAAATCTGGGGCTAGTGTAGTTAGTAAGGTGTAGGGGTTAGCTACCACTGGGTACAAATCTCCTGTGATTCTGTTGACAGCTCTTAAGTCTTGGACTATTCTATAGGACCCATCGGGTTTCTTAACTGGGAGGATAGGTGTATTGAACTCCGATTCGCATTCCCTTAGTAGCCCTAGTTCTATGAACTGTTCTATAATTGGGCAAATTCCTTCTCTATCCTCCTTTTTCAATGGGTATTGCTTAATTCTTACTGCACTCTGTCCTTCCTTTAATTTTATTATTATTGGTGGTGCTCTCTTTGCCCGCCCCGGTACATCAGTTGCCCAGACTCCAGGGTACACTTGATCAGCAATCCTTGTATCAATTTCCCCAGTTACAGGAGTATCCATTAAGGATAAACTCATTATTTGGATGTATTTGTGATCATCTACCTCCAGAGTGACTTCTCCTTGTTTAAATTTAATTGTGGCTCCCAACTGTTCTAATAAGTCTCTGCTGAGAAGGGCCCTTGGAGAATTTGGCATATACAAAGTCTGTGGATCCCTACTTGTGTCCCCAATTTGTATTTTAAAGGTTTGCAAAAGTACCTTCTCAGCCTGGCCAGTCGCACCCTTTCCTGAAACACAGTTGTTTTCCAAGGGGATTAAAGCTTGATTTAAGACTGAATTAGTCCCTCCCGTGTCTACTAGAAATTCAACTTCCCCTTGTCCTTCCCCTAGCCCCATCCTCCAATTTATACAGAGGCCACCACTGATTACAATACTTAATAAATGTTTTCTTATTTTCAGTGCCCCTGATCCCACCAATTCCTTCCAATGGGCTAGCACACACCCTAGGGGGTTCTTTTTCGAGGCTCTACTTTGATTATTACCCATGATTTTAGAATTAGTCTGCGGTGGCCACAGTCAGAGCCAGTTATTACCTGTTTTCCTCTGTCCTACAGATGCGGTCAAGGCACTGAACCACAAGAAGCTGTTAAACGCTAGATGGTACTCTGAGCACTTGGTTTTAAGTGAGGCTATTAAGGCTATTAAGGCTATTAAGGCTATTAAGGCTATTAAGGCTATTAAGGCGGGGGGGTCGTTCTCGGGGTTGTATAACTTTCCTGCTTACTTTACACCGAACTTAGTTTTGCCATCACTCATTCACGCAGCACACACCCCCGAACACCAAACTCCCACAACAGATGCTCCATCACAACAGAACTACAAGACAACGACCCTGTTCCACACGTGCACGTCAAACTGTGATTTGTTTGCTGGGCAGCTGCGCAGAAGAGAGAGGAAAACCCCGAGGTAATTCGGTGGGGGTCGCTTACCCGTCCCTGTCCCTGGTATCAGACACAGCCCGTTATACAGACCAGTCTGTGGACAGGTCCGTATGGCTCCCGATAGGGATACAGCGGTTACCCCGGATTTGCTCCATCTACTCCCAAGATCGCTAGCGGCCACCCCTTGGTCAGCAGATCCCCCCCCTCACCACACCAGGGTACCCTTCCCACGGGGACGGTGCTGCACGCCAGACGTCTCTGCGCGATTTACCAGCAGCCCCAGCCACGCGTACGACTTACAGGCTCCCTTGGACCCCTCGGTCCCTTTAAACACGCCGTTTATATCCGCAGCTTCAGGAGGTTGTTGTCTGTTCTCCGGGTGAGCGGCCGGGAGCGGGGGCTCCTCTGAGGGAAATACCTGGGGTGCACCTAGGAGAGTCCACTCCAGGGCTGCTCCCTCGGTCGAGCAGAGATCTCCTGCCTGGCTCGCCAAATGACGTGCGGAAAATAGACTCTGTAACTGGGAAGTTCTACAGTCGGTCTGTTTATTCAGCGCTGGGTGCGCTGGGATCGCTCCGCCACAGGCGTGCCCCCCGAGGCAGCAGATCGACCCCACATTTATACAATAAAACAATGAATATTCCATCAACGCCTGGACATATTCAGTACCTGAACCCGCCTGCTCTCGCTTCTCGTGCTAATTAGCTGATCAGCCCTTGGCGCTTGCGCAGATCCTAGTGAGGGTCCCAGGCAGGGGTCTCTGGGAGGAAGGCTGTATGTCTTCCTCATGATGTATTTTCACCTCTCGCCTGGAATGCAAGGATCTTGCCAGGAATTAACCACAGTTGTTTTCTAGGTTCTCACCAGTGGTACAAGTTACAATGTTTGTGCAGTTCCACAGGTGTTTTCACATCAGGCTGTTGACACCCTGTGTCGAGGGCACCAGGGGTAGCAATCCCTCCTGTCATTTCTCCCCTCTCTCCTCACAGGCTTGAGACCATAAACAACTGACAGGTGGCCCTTGCATTACATGAGCCATGTACATGAATTACTGGGTGTTGAAGGGAATTCAAAACACCACCGTGTGTTTGCTGGTTCCACATACCCCAGGACCAAGTGCTTTCCCCAGTATGGCTTATTCCCATTTCGTGTGTCTGCCCATGGGTGCCTGGACCAGAGTTGTTTGCCTCTGCACCCCAAAGTCTTATTGTCCCAACAAAGGGAAAATAGGAACAATTTAGGCTCCAAATGGAGTTTGATTTAATGTATTATTAAATGGCCACTTCCATTCAAAAATCTCCCCAAATTATTGACTTATTCTGGTTCCAGAGCCAATCTAAATTGTTACCCATGTCCACAGGGAGAGCTGTTATAGGGGTCCCTTGAGTAGGGGTACGTGGTGATATAGGGAAGCCATATAGAAACAGAAAGAACAGCTCCCAGGATTTAAGACAAGTCATTGTGTAGCCTGAAACAATTAAAGAAAAGAGGCCCCCAGGAACTGGCTTTAGACCTTCTGGTTTCTCAAGGAAGCATTGGAGGAAAACAGGAATTCAGGATTTAGGAAACAGGACGAAACAAGATGATATTGATCCCAGAGATGTCAGTGAAGGAACAGATGGGGGGAATACATCCATAGGCTCCTTATCAGTTAGCCCAAACGGATAAGCCCCCCAAAATCCCCACCAAACACCCCCCCAGAACCCCCCTTCCCTACTGATGGGCACCCCCAAACCCCCTTCAAACCCCCCAAAATCCCCCCAAGCCCCCCAGCACCCCCCAAAACCCTGATACCCCCCAGCAGCTCCCCCAAACCCTGATACCCCCCCAGCACCTCCCCAAAACCCCCTCAGCCCACCCAAAATCTCCCCCACACCCCCTCAGAACCCCCTTCCCTATTGATGGGCACCCACAGGCACCCCCAAAACCCCCAACCCCCCCAGCACCCCCCAAAACCCTGATCCCCCCAGCACCCCCCAAAATCCTGATCCCCCCAGCACCCCCCAAAACCCCCTCAGCCCCCCCAAAATCTCCCCTACACCCCCCCCAGAACCCCCTTCCCACCACGAAACCTACTGATGAGCACCCCCAGGCACCCTCAAACCCCCTTCAAAACCCCCAAAACCCCCTCAAGCACCCCCAGCACCCCCCCAAAACCCTGATACCCCCCCAGCAACCCCCCCAAAACCCCCTCAGCCCCCCAAAATCCCCCCCAAACCCCCCTTCCCACCACAAAACCTACTGATGGGCACCCCCAGGCACCCCCAAACCCCCTTCAAACCTCCCAACCCCCCCCAGGACACCCCCAAAAAACCCTGTTCCCACTCCCAGCACCCCCCAAAAACCCTGCCCCCCCTCCAAGCCCCCCCAAACCCCCTCCCCATCCTTCCCACCCCCCAACAAACTCGAATCCCCCACCCCAGGGATGTTTAAAGAACCCCTGGACTGGGATTGGAAATGAGAGGGGGAGGTTAAATTTGGGGTTCAGAGGGGGGGTTAAGGTCCAAAGGGGGTTTTGGGGGGTAGGGGGTTCAATTTGGGGGGTCCCAGGGGGGTTCCTCACCGCATCCACCAGGAGTTTGGAGCAGAAGAAGCAAACACAGCGCAGGATTTTCATGGTTTTCCCCAAAAATCCAACGTGGAAAACGGGTTTGGCCAATTCAATGTGCCCAAAGTGCCCTGGACACTCAGTCATGTTCCCTGGGGGGGGGAGAGAGGATTTTGGGGGGGCTGAGGGGGTTTTGGGGTGTCCTGGGGGGGTATCAGGGTTTTGGGGGGTGCTGGGGGGGTTTTGGGGGGATTTTGGGGGGTTTGAAGGGGGTTTGAGGGTGCCTGGGTGTGCCCATCAGTAGGGAAGGGGGTTTTGGGGGAGATTTGGGGGGGCTGAGGGGGTTTTAGGGGGGTGCATCAGGATTTTGGGGGGATCCTGGGGGTGGCTCAGGGTATTGGGGGGGTGCTGGGGGGGTTGGGGTGGATTTGGGGGGTTTTGGGGGGATTTTGGGGGGTTTGAAGAGGGTTTGAGGGTGCCTGGGGGTGCCCATCAGTAGGGAAGGGGGGTTCTGGGGGGTGTGGGGGAGATTTTGGGGGGACTGAGGGGGTTTTGGGGTGTCCTGCGGGGGTATCAGGGTTATTGGGGGGTGCTGGGGAGGGTTGGGGTGGATTTGGGGGGTTCTGGGGGGGATTTTGGGGGGTTTGAAGGGGGTTTGGGGGTGCCTGGGGGTGCCCATCAATAGGGAAGGGGGGTTCTGGGGTGGTGTGGGGGAGATATTGGGGGGGCTGAGGGGGTTTTGGGGTGTCCGGGGGGGGTATCAGGGTTTTGGGGGGTGCTGGGGGGGGTTTTGGGGGGATTTTGGGGGGTTTGAAGGGGGTTTGAGGGTGCCTGGGTGTGCCCATCAGTAGGGAAGGGGGGTTTTGGGGGAGATTTGGGGGGGCTGAGGGGGTTTTAGGGGGGTGCATCAGGATTTTGGGGGGATCCTGGGGGTGGCTCAGGGTATTGGGGGGTGCTGGGGGGGTTGGGGTGGATTTGGGGGGTTTTGGGGGGATTTTGGGGGGTTTGAAGAGGGTTTGAGGGTGCCTGGGGGTGCCCATCAGTAGGGAAGGGGGGTTCTGGGGGGGTGTTGGGGGAGATTTGGGGGGGCTGAGGGGGTTTTAGGGGGGTGCATCAGGATTTTGGGGGGTTCTGGGGGTGGCTCAGGTTATTGGGGGGGTTCTGGGGGGGGGTTGGGGAGGATTTGGGGGGTCCTGGGGGGATTTTGGGGGGTTTGAAGGGGGTTTGAGGGTGCCTGGGGGTGCCTATCAGTAGGGAAGGGGGGTTCTGGGGGGGTGTGGGGGAGATTTTGGGGGGCTGAGAGGGTTTTGGGGTGTCCTGGGGGGGTATCAGGGTGTTGGGGGTGTTGGGGGGGTTGGGGGGATTTTGGGGGGTACATGGCGCCGCTGGAAGGGCTGAGCGGGCCTCAAGCCTCGCTCCCGACGGCCCTAAAACCCCCCCAGAGCCTTTCAAAGCCGCCCAAACCGCAGGGGGTCCCCTCCACCGCCAGGTACGGCCGCTTCGCGCTCTCACGCGCGAGTGAGCTCTGCTGACCCCCCGCGGGCGCTTATATAGGCCCGCCACGTGCGAGGCCCGTGTGCAGAGGGGTAGAGCGTTAGCGCGGGAAGGGGGGAGCCGGGATGTACCAAGCGCAAGGCGGCAGGGGGCGGAGGGGGGAAAGCGGCGGGGGAGCGCTATCGGAGAGGCGGGAGAAGGGGGGGATACGCTAAGCGTTACCGGAGGGGGCGGCAGGAGGAGGGGAGAGCGCGGTGTAGCGCGGGGGAAAGGCGGAGGCAGCGCTGGGGGGGTCGTTGCGGCCGTGCCCCCCCTCGCTTCGGAGGTGGGAGCGGCCGGAGGGCCGAAGGGCGCCGAACGCCCTCCCAGGAGTTGCCGAAGCTTCCCCGAGAGTGGCCGAAGCGGCTTCGTTCGTTACCGGGTCGAGGGCCTGAAGAGCCGCGGCCTCTCGTAGCAGCCCCGCCCGGTTCCCCCTTCGCCTTCACCCGGCTTCAGCCGCTGGGAAAGGCCGCGGCTTTTGGGCCTACCCCGCCAATGGCGCAGCGGGGAGAGGGACGGGATTGTGGGAGACGGGAAGGGCTGGGGAGGGTCCTGAGGTGGGGGGGGGTCGCTCCAGCCCCCCTCGCCGTGCATGATGACGTCATGGCACAGATGTGACATCGCCTGTGAGGTCACAGCATGACGTCATATGTGACGTCACGGTGCCCCCAGTGCATCCCAGTTGTGCCCAGTCACGTCCCATCGCCCCCCAGTTACACCCCCAGCCGTGGGCTGTCGCCTCCCAGTTGCATCCCCCCAGTTGCACCCCAGTTGTCCCCAGTTGCACTCCAGTTGCACCCCAGTTACACCCCAGTTGCACCCCAGTTGTCCCAGCTTGTTCCCCCACTTGCCTTCCCAGTTTCGGGTTGTCCTATCCCACTTCTCCTCCCAGTTGTACCCAGTCATGCCCCCAGTTGTACCCCAGTTGTCACGCCTTGTCCCCTCCAGTTAGACCCCAGTTGTCCCCCAAGTTGTCCCCAGTTGCTCCCCAGTTGACCCCCCAAGTCACGTCTCATCGCATCCCAGTTGTGTCCCAGTTGCATCCCCAGTTGTCCCCCCCAGTTATGGGTTTTTTGTCCCCCCAGTTGCCCCCAGTTGCACCCCAGTTGTATCCCCAGTTACATCCCCAGTGTCCCCAGTAGGACCCCAGTTGCACCCCAGTTGCCCCCCAGCTGTCCCCCCAGTTGAACCCTGACTGTCCTCCCAGTTGTACCCTAGTTGCTGTCCCCAGTTGTACCCCTGCTTGTCCCCCCAGTTGCTCCCATCACACCCCAGTTGCACCCCAGTTGTGTGTCCTGTTGTATCCCACTTGTCCCCTGGGGGGATCTAGGGGGACTGGGGGGACTGGGAGGGGGTTGAGGGGGACTGGGGGGACTGGGAAGGGTTGGGGAGGGACTGGGAGGGACTGGTGGAACTGGGGGGGGTCGGGGGGGATTGGGGGGTGGGAGAGGGATGGGGGGTCAGGGGGGTTGTGGGGGGACAAGGGGGGGATTGGGGGACTGGGGGGGTGGGAGGGGGATGGGGGAGACTGGGAGGGGATTGGGGGGGACTGGGAGGGTTTGGGGAGGGACTGGGAGGGACTGGGGGAACTGGGGGGAGTCGGGGGTGGGGGGGTGGGGGGGATGAGGGGGGGTCGGGGGGGGATTGGGGGGTGGGAGGGGGATGGAGGGGACTGGGGGGATTGGGGGGGACTGGGGGGGGACTGGGAGGGACTGGGAGGGACTGGGGGTGTTGGGGGGATTGTGGGGGTGGGGGGACTGGGGGGATCGGGGGGATTGGGGGGTGGGAGAGGGATGGGGGGGCTCGAGGGGGGATTGGGGGGACTGGGAGGGGTTGAGGGGGTGGGGGGAGTTGGGGGGACTGGGGAGACTGGGGGGGATTGGGGGGCTGGGAGGGGGATGGGGAGGACTGGGGGGGTTGGGGAGGGACTGGGAGGTACTGGGGGGACTCGGGGGGGCTCGGGGGGGATTGGGGGGACTGGGAGGGGTTGGGGAGGGACTGGGAGGGACTGGGGGAACTGGGGGGGGACTCGGAGAGGGGTCGGTTTTGGTGGTGGGAACTGGAAGATGCTGGGGGGGAGAGGGGGGTGGGGGGAGGGGGGTTGGGGGGGGGATGGGTGCAGGATCGGGGCCTGGGGGGGAGGAGGGGGAAGGGGGGGGGAAGGGAGAGCTGGGCCCCCCCACTTTCCGTCTTCCCCTCCCCCCGCCCCCCCCATCAGGCGCCGCCTCCATCTTGGCGCCGCCGCCGCCGCCGCCGCCGCCCGGCCCCGGGACGAGCCCCCGGTAACGACCCCCCCGGGACCCCCCCCAGGGCCCCCCCAGGGTCCCCCCAAACCCCCTCAGACCCCTCCCCCCACCCCCCTCCCCCAGCCCCAGGATCCCCCCCTCCCCCAACCCCTCGGCCCTGGGACAGCCCCTCCCCCCTCAACCCCCCGTCAGACCCCCCCCAGGACCCCCCCAGGACCCCCCCAAGCCCCCCAACCCCCCCGCAAGGACCCCCTCCCCCCACCCCCCTCCCCCAGCCCCAGGATCCCCCCCCCCCCAAACCCCTCGGCCCTGCGACAGCCCCTCCCCCCCCTGAACCCCCCTCAGACCCCCCCAGGACCCTCCCAGGGTCCCCCCAACCCCGTCAGACCCCCCCCCCCACCCCCCCCCCCCAGCCCCCCCCCCCCCCACCCCCCCCCAAAACCTTCGGCCCTGGGACAGCCCCTCCTCCCCCCTCAACCCCCCCAAACCCCCCCTCAGACCCCTCCCAACCCCCCCCCAGGACCCCCCCAGGACCCCCCAACCACCCCTCCAAGGACCACCCCCCCCCCTCCCCCAGCCCCAGGATCCCCCTCCTCCCCCCCAACCCCTCAGCCCTGGGACAGCCCCTCCCCCCCTCAACCCCCCTCAGACCCCCCCCAGGACCCCCTAGGACCCCCCAGGACCCCCCAGGGTCCCCCCCAACCCCCTCAGACCCCTCCCACCACCCCCCTCCCCCAGCCCCAGTATACCCCCCCACCCCCAACCCCTCGGCCCTGGGACAGCCCCTCCCCCCCCTCAACCCCCCTCAGACCCCTCCCAACCCCCCCCAGACCCCCCCACCCCCCTCAAACCCCCCCAAACACCCCCCTCCCCCTGCCACCCCCCCTCCCCCAGCCCCAGGATCCCCCCCCACCCCAAACCCTCGGCCCTGGGACAGCCCCCCCCCCCTCAACCCCCCTCAGACCCCCCCAACCCCCCCAGGACCCCCCAACCGCCCCCCCCCCCAAGAACAGCCCCAGGTCCCCCAGGGAGGGTTGGGGGTACTGGGGGGGGGTGGTGTGTGCAGGGAGGAGGGGGAGGGGGTTTGGGGGGAGGGGTGTAGGGGAGGAGGGGGTGTAGGGGAGGAGGGGTGTAGGGGAGTGGGGGTGTCCCCCCTCCATGTCTTCCCCCCTTGTATGTCTGTCTGGGTGACAAGTGTCCAGGTGGTGTTGTCCGGGTGTCTGTGCAGGGGGTTGTTCATCCTGGATGTCTGTGGGTGGTTGTTGTGTCTGGGTGTCCCTGTCTGTCCGGGTGTTGGGGTGTGAGTGTGGGTGACACATGTTCAGGTGTCTGTGAGTCTGGGTGTCCAGGTGTCTGGGTGTCTGTGTGTCCAGGTATCTGGGTGTCTGGGTGTCCAGGTGTCTGGGTGTCTGGGTGTTTGGGTGTCGAGGTGTCTGTGTGTCCAGGTGTCTGGGTGTCCATGTGTCCGGGTGTCTGGTTTTCTGGGTGTCTGGGTGTCCAGGTGTCCGGGTGTCTGGGTGTCCCTGTGTCTGGGTGTCTGGTTGTCTGTGTGTCCAGGTGCCTGTGTGTCCAGGTGTCCAAGTGTCCATGTGTCTGGGTGTCAAAGTGTCCAGGTGTCTGGTTGTCTGGGTGTCCGTGTGTCTGGGTGTCCATGTGTCTGGGTGTCCATGTGTCTGGGTGTCCATGTGTCCAAGTGTCCATGTGTCCGTGTGTCTGTGTGTCCATGTGTCTGTGTGTCCGTGTGTCTGTGTGTCCATGTGTCTGTGTGTCCAGGTGTCTGGGTGTCTGTGTGTCCAGGTGTCTGTGTGTCCAGGTGTCTGGTTGTCTGGGTATCTGGGTGTCCATGTGTCTGGGTGTCACGTCTGTGTATCTCCATGTGTCGGGGTGTGACCATGTGTGACGTGTGTCTCTCCAGGTGTCTGGGTGTCCATGACCGGTTGTTGTGGCCGTGTGGCCACAGCCAGTTGTTGTGTCTGCCTGTCCCTGCCGGGTGTGACCTCTGTGTGTGTGTGTCTGGCCGTGGCCAATCACGTGTCCGGGTGTACCCGGGTGTCTGTGCAGGGCTTGTCCAGCCCTGGCTGGTCGTTGTGTCCATGTGTCTGTCCGACTGTCTCTGTGTGTCTGTCCATGTGTGCCAGCTGGCTGTGACCCAGGGTGTCTGTCTGGCTGTCTGGGTGTCCACGAGCGGCTGTCTGTCCGGCTGTGACACACCTCCAGGTGTGTCCCTGTACCCACGAGTGGTTGTTGTGGCCGGCTGTCACATCTCTGTGTGTCCATGTGTCTGCCTGGGGCTTGGTCACCTGGAGGCAGTCGGGGTGTCTGGCTGTCTGGGTGTCTCTGAGCGGCTGTATGTCCGACTGTCACATCCATGTGTGTCTGGGGTGTGATGTGTGTCCCTGGCTGGTTGTGTGTCTGCCCAGGTGTCCAGCTGTTGTGTCCCATGTGTCACAACCGGGGTGTGTGTGTGTGTGTCAGGGCTGTTCCTCCACCCCCCTGGGGTTGTTGTGTCTGACTGTCACATCTGGGTGTGCCTGGGGTTGTTGTGTCCAACTGTCACCGTGCCCAGGGGGTGGTTGTTGTGCCTGGCTGCCTGTCTCAGGGTTGCCTGGCCGGCTGTACGTGCTGAGGCTGTTCATCCCCGGGGGGTTGTTGTGGCCCATCACACCCCCGGGGGCCGCCTGTGTGTGTCCCCCTCCCCCTCCCCCTGCCCTGACGTCACCACCCAGCCCCTCCCCCTCCCTCCCTTACAGCCTCCCGGCCCCTCCTCCCACCCCCTACACCCGGAAGAGGAAACGGCGCCCTCCTGACGTCACCCGGCAGCCCAGCCAATGAGCGGCCAGGTGAGCTCTGACCTCGGCCCTTCCCATTGGCTGGGGAGGGAGGGGACACACACCCCCCCCCCCCCCCCCCCACCTTTCATCGAGCTTTCCCATTGGCTGCGGGCGGGAAGGGGCTTTCCCAAGGGGGGGAGGGGCTGTTCCCATGGCGATGGGGGGGTGACACACACCCCCGCCCCTCCCCACCCCTCCTGGGCTGGGGGAGGGGGTGGGGGGAGAGGGGGTTTCCCACGGGGGGCGGGGGGGATGGGGAGGGTCTTTTTTGGGGGTGGGGAGGTTTGGGGGTCCCCTCCAGGTGTTGTCACACACACACAGGGTGATGTCAGGGTGTGTCACCCCAGTGAGGGTGACACGGGGACGGTGACAGGTCAGTGATGGTAACACTGAGGGTGACACTGACAGAGATGGGGTTGGTGACAGTGACACAGTGATGGTGACACTGAGGGTGACACTGAGGGTGACACTGAGGGTGACACAGGGATGGTGACAGAGACAGGTCAGTGATGGTGACGCTGAGGGTGACACTGACAGAGATGGGGTTGGTGACAGTGACAGTGACACGGTGATGGTGACACTGAGGGTGACACAGGGATGGTGACAAAGGGACGGTGACAGAGGTCAGTGACAGTGACACTGAGGGTGACACTGAGGGTGACACAGGGACGGTGACAGAGACAGGTCAGTGATGGTGACACTGAGGGTGACACTGTGACACTGACAGAGATGGGGTTGGTGACAGTGACAGTGACAGGGTGACGGTGACACTGAGGGTGACACAGGGCCAGTGACATGGGGATGGTGACAGAGACAGGTCAGTGATGGTGACATGGTGACAGTGACGGGGAAGGTGACAGCGCTGGCGACCCTGACCCGGTGACGCCGGCGGTGACACTAGTGCAGCTGGGGACGGTGGTTGGTGACACCCTGACACCAATGGTGACACTGAGAGTGAGACAGGGACACTGGTGCTGATGGTGACAGTGAGACTGACACAGTGACAGGCGGGTCAGGGACGGGGTGACACGGTGACTCTGACAGGGCCGGGTCTGTGGTGGTGACGTGGTGATGGTGACACGGTGTCACTGACACGGTGACAGGGATGGGTCAGTGAGGGTGACACCGGTGGTGACACCGGTAGTGGGGGTGACACGGTGACAGTGACATGGTGATGGTGACATGGTGATGGTGACACAGTGATGGTGACACAGTGACAGTGACATGGTGACGGTGACACCTCCTGACCCCCTCTTTACCCCTCCCCCTCCCCCCCCCCAGGAATCCCCCCGGCTGCGCCCCTCCCCCCAGGCCCCCCGGAGCAGCGACCCCCCCCCCAGCCCATGAGGCCACAGCTCACAGGTGGGGGAGGGGGGATGAGGGGGGGAGGGGGGGCTGAGAAGGAGTAGATTGGGGAGCTGGGGGGCAACTGGGGGGCTGGGGGGGCAGATTGGGGGGCTGGGGGGGCAGATTAGGAGGCTGGGGGGCAACTGGGGTGGGCAAATTGGGGGGCTGGGGTCAACTGGGGGTCGGAGGGGCAGATTGGGGGGCTGGGGGGACAGATTAGGGGTCTGGGGGTCTGGGGGGGCTGATTGGGGGTCTGGGGGGGAAACTGGGGGCCTGGGGAGGGGCAGATTGGGGAGCTGGGGGGCAACTGGGGGGGGAGAAATTGGGGGGCTGGGGGGGCAACTGGGGGCCTGGGGGGGCAGATTTGGGGGGCTGTGGGGGCAGATTGGGGAGCTGGGGGGCAACTGGGGGCCTGGAGGGGGCAGATTGGGGGGCTGGGGGGCAACTGGGGGGCTGAGGGGGGCAGATTGGGGGTCTGGGGGGCAACTGGAGGTCTGGGGGTGGCAGGTTGGGGGCAACTGGGGGCCTGGGGGGGCAGATTTGGGAGCTGGGGGGCAACTGGGGGGCTGGGGAGGGGCAGATTGGGGAGCTGGGGGGCAACTGGGGGGGCAAATTGGGGGTCTGGGGGGGTGCCTGGGGGGCAACTGGGGGGCTGGGGGGCAGATTGGGGGACTGGGGGGCAACTGAGGGGGGAAAATTGGGGGGCTGGGGGCAACTGGGGGTCGGGGGGGCAGATTGGGGGGCTGGGGGGCAACTGGGGGGCTGGGGGGTTGATTGGGGGGGGGCTGGTTGTGGGGCTCGGGGGGGGTTGGGGGGCACCCAATTTAGGGGCTCTGGCACCTGGGACCCCCAGTTTGGGGCCCTGGGACCCCAATTTAGGGGGATGGGACCCCCCAATTTAGGGGTCCCAGCTCCAGGTACCCCCAATTTGGGGCCCTGGGACCCCAATTTAGGGGGATGGGACCCCCCAATTTAGGGGTCCCATCTCCAGATACCCCCAAATCGGGGCCCCGGGACCCCCAAGAAAGGGTCCAGCCCCCCTCCAAATTTGGGGTCCCCCCTTTAACCCCACCCCCCTTTCCCAGGCGGGGGTGGCTCCGCTCGCCGGCCTCTGGGCCGCCTCCTGCCTAAACCGGTGACGTCATCACCCAGGGCGCTGACGTCATCACCCAGGACGCTGACATCATCACCCTCCCCTCCCCCCTCCCCCACCACCACCCCCTTTACCAGAACCTTCCGTCTGCCCCCCCCTTCCCCCCCCAAAAAGAGACACCCCCCCACACACACCTTCCCCCTCCCCTCCCCCACCCCCCCCTTTGTTTTTTGGGGGTGGGGGGGTGGGGTGGGTGGGCGTGGCTGGGGACTGGTTGACGCTTGGAGATCCTCCAAGGGGCGGAGTCTAAAGGGGGCGGGGTCAAGGCGCCCGTCATGGCAGCGCCCGTTGACTTGACGGCCCCCGTGACGTCATCGACGCTGGCGACGTCAGCGGTGACGTCATCACCGTCAGGGACGTCACCGGTGGCCCCTTTGGTGATGTCATCGCCAGCCTTTGTGACATCATCGTCCTCGGCGGTGACGTCATCGCCATTGATGACGTCAGCACCATCGATGGCGGTGTCTTCGGCATCACCGGTCGCCCTGGGGGCGTCGTTGGCGGCCTCTTTCTCATCCTTGGTGACGTCATCGCCACCCTGGGTGACGTCATCGCCATCGGCAGGGGCCCCTTCCTCATTGCTGGTGACGTCATCACCACCTGTGACGTCATCCCCATCGACGGCGGCGTCTTCCGCGTCCCCGGTGGCTTTGGGGGCGTCGCTGGCGGCCTCTTTCTCATCCTCGGTGACATCATCGCCACCCTGGGTGACGTCATCACCACCTGCAGGGGCCCCTTCCTCATTCCTGATGACGTCATCGCCGCTGCCGGTGACCTCATCGCCACCTGTGACGTCATCCCCATCAGTGGCGGCATCTTTGGGGTCCCCAGTGGCCCTGGGGACGTCGTTGGTGGCGCCTCCGGCGGCGTCGGTGACGTCATCGCCCACGGCGTCGCCGCTGGGGGCGTCTCCGGCGTCGCCAACGCGGTTGGTGACGTCACCCTCGGGGTCCTCAAGGGCCTTGACGTCACCCATGACGTCATCCTGGGGCCAGGCCAAGCGCCCGCCGAGCCCCCAGGTCGCCCGCCATGATGTCATCGACACGGGGCCGCCTGGCGTATGCTGCCGGGATGACGTCATCGACCCGACGCCACCCAACCAGGACCCCCAAGGCCGCCATGATGACGTCATTGACCTAAGACCACCCAAACAAGGGCACCATGATGACGTCATCAACCTAACGCCACCCAACCAAGACCCCCAGTGCCGCCATGATGACGTCATTGCTCTAAGACAACCCAACCAAGGGCACCACGATGACGTCATTCACCTAAGACCACCCAATCAAGGCTGCCATGATGACGTCATTGCCCTAAGGCAAGCCAACCAAGGCCACCACGATGACGTCATTGACCTAAGACCACCCAACCAGGACCCTCAAGGCCGCCGTGATGACGTCACT
The DNA here is from genome assembly GCA_027925045.1 of Hypotaenidia okinawae. NCBI lineage: Eukaryota > Metazoa > Chordata > Aves > Gruiformes > Rallidae > Hypotaenidia > Hypotaenidia okinawae. The sequence continues at coordinate 101,982 of BSDF01000047.1, read as the reverse complement.
GCCCTAAGACCACCCAACCAAGCCCACCACGATGACGTCATTGACCTAAGACCGCCCAACCACGGCCGCTGCGATGACATCATTGACCCAAGACGACCCAACCAGGGCCGCCAGGATGACGTCATTGACCTAAGACCACCCAATCAAGGCCGCCATGATGATGTCATTGCCCTAAGGCAAGCCAACCAAGACCCCCAAGGCCGCCACGATGACGTCATTGCTCTAAGACCACCCAACCAAGGCCCCCACGATGACATCATTGACTCAAGACCACCCAATCAGGGCCACCATGATGACGTCATTGACCCAAGACCACCCAACCAAGACCGCCAACGCCGCCATGATGACGTCATTGCTCTAAGGCAACCCAACCAAGGGCACCACGATGACGTCATTGACCTAAGACCACCCAACCAGGACCCCCAAGGCCGCCATGATGACGTCATTGCTCTAAGACCACCCAACCAGGGCCACCACGATGACGTCATTGCCCTAAGACTGCCCAACCACGGCCGCCATGATGACATCAATGCCCTAAGACCACCCAACCAGGGCCACCACCATGACGTCACTGCCCTAAGACCACCCCCCACCACCCCCCGCCCACCTCCCCGTCCCCCCTGCCCCTTCCCCCCAACCCCCCCACCGCCGCCGCCCTGCCCCCTCCCCCCACCTCCCCCCACCCCAACCCCCCTCCCCCTCCCCAAAACCAAGGCAAGAAGGCCTTCCTCTCCCGCCACCGCGCCGCCCCACCCCCCTCCCCAGGACCCTCCCCCTGACCCTCCCCCTGACCCTCCCACAACCGCGGCGGCGACGGCGGCCACGGCGGCGGCTCTCCTCCTCCCCCTCCCCGACGGGCGGCTGTCCTACGTGTGCGGGGCGTGCCGTCGGGCCTACATGACCTTGTCCAGCCTGCGGCGTCACGCCAACGTCCACACGTGGCGCCGGACCTACCCTTGCGCCTTCTGCGACCGCGTCTTCGCCTTGGCCGAGTACCGCACCAAGCACGAAGCCCGGCACACAGGGGAGCGGCGCTACCAGTGCCTCCTCTGCTGGGAGGCCTTCCTCACCTACTACAGCCTGAAAGCCCACCAGAAGAAGCAGCACGGCATCCGGGGGTTGGGGTGGGGGTGAAGACCCCCAACGGGGGTTACAAGGGGAGAGGGGACGGGGCGGGGAAGCTTTACAGGCTCCTGCCGGCTAGGAGGAGAGGGGGGAGGAGGAGGAGGGGGAGGAGGAGGAGGAGGAAGAGGGGGAGGAGGAGTGGGAGGAACAGGTGAAGGAGGAGCAGGAGGAGGAGGAGGAGGAAGAGGGGGAGGAGGAGAGGGAGGAGGAGAGGGAGGAAGAGGTGAAGGAGGAGCAGGAGGAGGAGGAGGAGGAAGAGGGGGAGGAGGAAGAGGAGGAGGAGAGGGAGGAAGAGGTGAAGGAGGAGCAGGAGGAGATGGAGGAGGAGGTGGAGGAGGAGGAGGAGGAGGAGGGAGGGGTTATCAGGGCTACACCCCAGTGGCGGTGACGTCATCATCATCAGCAGCAGCATCCACGGTGGGACCAAGAGGCTCAGGGATGATGACGTCATCGCTAACGGCGCCGGCAGCGAACCCGGCACCCGGGCTTGGCTCAGCGGGGCTGGGGCCGAGGGCGACGGCATTGGTGGGGGTGACGCCAGCGATGACGTCATCGCCGCCGTCGGTGATCGTCTCCCCGCCCCCATGCGTGATGACATCACCGGCGATGATGTCATCGCCGCCAACCATGACATCACCACCCACCTCCTCCTCCTCCTCCACGTGGCTCCTCCCGGTGACGTCATCGCCCGTGACGTCACCACCGTGGGCGGTGCCGATGAAGAAGCAGGTGCTGCGGGATTACATCGCCGCCCAGCGAGCCGCCATGATGGCGGCGCAAGATGGCGGTGGCGGGGGTGGGGGGAGGGGTTGGGGGAGGGGGGTGGGGGAGGGGCGAGGACCGTGACCTACGTGGCGAAGCCGGTGAGCGTCGGCGGGGCGGGGGGAGGGGCGGGGGCGGCGCCCCTCTGCCAAATCACCGTGCGGCTAGGGGAGGAGGCGGTTGTGACGTCATCAATGACGTCATCAGGAGGGGGAGGGGGAGGAAGGAAATCCCCCGGGGGGGAGGAGGGAGGAGGAAACCCCCCCGTGCCGATGAGGCGGCGCCAACTGATGATGTCATCAGCGGGGAGGGGAAGGCCGGAGCGAGGGCGCGCTTGGATGATGACGTCATTGCTGCCCGTGACGTCATCGCCGCCCCGCCCCGGCGCCGTCGCCGGCGGGAACAAGAAGGGGGGTCAACCCCTCCCCCACCCCGGCCCGGCCGCCGCCCCTCCCCCCGCTTCTCCTGCGGCCGCTGCGCTCGGCTCTGCCGGACGGCGGCCGCCTTGACGCGTCACCGCCGGCGCCATGACGTCGTCACCGTGACGTCATCGCCCTCCCCGATGACGTCATCATCCTCGCCACCCCCCAGGCTGATTGGAGGAGGAAGGAGGAGGAGGAGGAGGAGGAAGGGTGGGTGAGGGGAGGGAGAGGGGTGGTGACGTCACCGCCCCCCCACCTGACCTCCCCGTCCCCCCTTGTGACGTCACGGGGGGTGATGACGTCATCACCCCCCTCCAGGAAGAACCTCGGGCTTTGCTGAGGAGGAAAAGGGGGAGGGGAAAGGGGGGAGGGGGGGAGGGGGGAAAGGGGTGGGGCCTCCCCCCACCTCCCCCCCACCTCCCCCACCTGCTGCCGCCCCTCCCCCCAAGCCCCTCCCCCCCTCGCCCCTCCCCCCCGGTTGGGGGCCGCCTACTCCTTCGCCCTGCCCCTCCCCCTCACCTTCTTCGGGGGTGGGGAGGGGCGACACCCCACCCCCTCCCCCAACTCCTCCCCCTCCCCCCACCCAGTTTTGAGCTTCCCTTCCCTCCCCCCCTCACCGGGGTGGGGAGAGGGGAGGGGGGAGGAGGGGATGGGAAAGGGTGGGGGGAGGGGCAGTGAGATTTGGGGGGGGGGGTGGAGGGGTAAGGGGAGGGAGGGGCAAGGGAAGGGAAAGGGAGGTGCCCCCCCCACCCCTTCCTCGCACCTTAGCACATTCCAGCCCCTCCCCCCACCTTGGGGGAGGGGGGAGGGGGCCCCCAATCTCCCTCCCCCTCCCCCCCCCCAGCTCGTTATGCAACGCCCCTCCCCCACCCCACCCTCCCCGCCACCTGCTGCACACACGCCCCTCCCCCCACCCCTGCCCCTCCCCCCACCCCACCCCCCAATTTGCACTTTCGCGTTTGCTACTGACTCTGCTGCCCCTCCCCCCACCCCCCTCCCCCACCCCCCTCCCCCCGGCGCGTGTCACCCCTCCCCCTCCACTTCGCCCCTCCCCCCACCCCTCACATCCACCCCTCCCCCCACCCCCTCCCCCCCCCCTTGGAGAATATTGGGGGGAGGGGCGGCGTGGGGGAGGGGAGGGTCAGTGGGCGTGGCCGGGATGGTGATGACGTCACCCCACGGGGGGGGGGGTGTGATTGGGGGAGGGGGTGGGGCTGTGACCCTTCTCCCTCCCCCCTCCTTTTCCTCCTCCTCGGGGAGGGGGTGAGGGGAGGGTGGGGAGGGTGTGTGATGACGTCACGGGGGTGGCGATGACGTCACGCGCCGGGTATTTAATCTGCATCGTGTGCCAGAAATAAACCGCCAGAAACGTGACGTCACTGGGCGTGGCCTGGGGGGGGAGGGGCGGGGGGTGATTGGGGGGGAGGGGGAGGGGAGAGGGGGGATGGGGGAGGGGCGGGGGGGTCATGGAGGGTCATGGGGGGAGGGGTGATGGGGAGGGGGGTGATGGGAGAGGGGGAGGGGAGATGGGGGATGGGGAGGGGCGGGGGGGTCATGAGGGGTGATGGGGTGAGGGGTGATGGGGGAGGGGAGGGGGGATGGGGGGAGGGGCGGGGGGTGATGGGGGGGTGGGTGATGGGAGAGGGGGATGGGGGAGGGGGGTCATGGGGGGAGGGGTGATGGGGGAGGGGTGATGGGAGGGGGAGGGGCGAGGGGCGGGGGGTCATGGGGGGTCATTGGGGGAGGGGTGGGTGGTAATGGGTGAGGGGGGATCGGGGGAGGGGCGGAGGGGTCATGGGGGGTCATGGGGGGAGGGGTGATGGGGGAGGGGTGGGTTATGGGGAGGGGGAGGGGAGAGGGAGGGGGGAATGGGGGAGGGGCGGGGGGTCATGGGGGGGAGGAGGGATGGGGGGGATGGGGGGAGGGGCGGGGTTGATTGTGGGGGGGATGGAGGGGGATGGGTGATGGGAGGGGGGATGGGGGGAGGGGCGGGGGGTCATGGGGGGAGGGGTGATGAGAGGGAGCGGGGGGAATTTGGGGGGCATATGGGGGGGTCCTGGAGGGGGTGTGTGTGGGGGGTGTCATGGGGGGTGGGGGTGCATCTGGGGGGGTCACTGGGGGGAGGGGAACTTGAGGGGGGGTATATTGGGGGGGGAGGGGGCAGTGGGGGGCTGGGGGGGGATATGGGGGGGTCCTGAAGGGGGTTGAGATGGGGGGGGGGGGCACATAGGGAGGGGGGGTCCCCCCAAAATCCGACCCCACACGGAGCAGCGACACTTTTATTGTCCACGGGGGGGGGGAGGGGGTGCCCCCCTTTTTTGGGGGGTCGTCCCCCCAGGATGACACCGAGGTGGGGGAGGGGCTGAGATCTAAGTTGGGGGGGGGTTGTCCCCCTAATTTGGATGGGGGGAGGGGGGGTTGGGTGTCCTCAGGGCTCCCTATTTTGGGGTGCCCCCCCTTGAATTTGAGGGGTCTGCCTAATTTTTGGAGTGCCCCCCTTTACTTTTGGGGTGTCCCCCTACTTTTTGGGGGTTCCCCTTTAATTTTTAGGGTACCCTTAATATTTTGGGCTGCCCCCCTTAATAATTTGGGGTACCCCCTTAATTTTTGGGCTGCCCCCTTAATATTTTGGGGTGCCCCCTTAATTTTTGGGGTGCTCCCTAATTTTGGGGGGTGTGTCCTCCTTCATTTTGGGGGTTCCCCTTTAATTTTTGGGCTGCCACCTTAACATTTTGAGGTCGCCCTATTTTTTAGGGTGCCCCCCTTAATATTTTGAGGTCCCCCTAATTTTTGAGGTTCCCCCCTTAATATTTTGAGGTCCCCCCTTAATATTTTGGGGTGCTCCCTAATTTTGGGTGCCCCCCTTAGTATTTGGAGGTCCCTCCTTAATATTTTGGGCTGCCCCCTTAACATTTTGGGGTGCCCCCTAATTTTTGGGCTTCCCCCTTAATATTTTGGGGTACCCCCTTAATATTTTGAGGTCCCCCCTTAATATTTTGAGGTTCCCCTAATTTTTGGGGGTCCTTCTTCATTTTGGGCTGCCCCCTTAATTTTTGAGGTCTCCCCTTAATATTTTGAGGTCCCCCGTTAATATTTTGGGGTACCCCCCTAATTTGGGGGGTTCCCCTTTAATTTTAGGGTGCCCCCTAATTTTTGGCTGCCCCCCTTAATTTTGGGGGGTTCCCCTTTAATTTTTAGGGTGCCCCCTTAATATTTGGGGTGCCCCCTAATTTTTGGGGGACCCCCTTAATTTTTGGGGTGCCCCCTAATTTTGGTGGGGGTGTTCCTCCTTCCTTTTGGGGGGTTCCCCCTTTTAATTTTTAGGGTACACCCCCAAAATCCCCCCTCCCCATCCCATCCCCCCCAAATCCCCCCGCATCCAATCAGATGAGCCGACAGGTGGCCGACTTCCCTCCGCTCCCTCCCCTTCCCGGGGCCTTGGTTGGGTCCAGATCGGGGGGCAAAGTCCCGGGGTCCCCCCAAACGTTGAGCTCCTGGAAGAGGCCGGTCTCGATCAGCTCCTCCTGCCAGGGGATGGGGACGGTCCCCGAAGCGAAGGTGTCCCCCGCCCAAAGCCACGTCCCCGGCGTCCAGCTCCACCCCCTTGACGGTGGAGAAGGCCCCAACGTCGCCCAGGTCCTTGGCGTAGACTCGCCGGGGGTCCGGGACGAAAGGGGGGGCACCAAACCTGGGGTGGGGTGGGGGGGGCAAAGGAAGAGGGGGGTGGGGGAAAGAGGGGGGTTGGGGGGGACTTATCATTGGAGAACCCGACGCCCAATGGGGACCCATCGTTGGAGAACCCAACGCCCAATGAGGACTCATCTCTTGACCACCCAACAGCCAATGGGGACCCGTCTCCATCATCACCCAATGGGGACCCATCTCTGGAGAACCCAACAGCCAATGGGGACCCATCATTGGGGAACCCAACAGCCAATGGGGACCCATCTCTTGGCCACCCAAAACCCAATGGGGACCCATCACCATGACCACCCAACAGCCCCCAAGACCCAGTGGGGACCCATCATTGGGGAACCCGATGCCCAATGGGGACCCATCTCCAGCATCACCCAATGGGGACCCATCTCTGGAGAACCCAACAGCCAATGGGGACCCATCTCTTGACCACCCAAAACCCAATGGGGACCCATCTCCATCATCACCCAACACCCCCCAAGACCCAATGGGGACCCATCATTGGAGAACCCAACCCCCAACTGGACCCACCTCTTGACCACCCAACGGGTTCCCACCTCCACGACCACCCAACACCCCCCACCCCCCTCACCCCCCCCCACAGAAGACCCCCTAACCCCCCACCCCACCCCACCCCACCCATGGTGTCCCCCCCGGGGGTGGGGGGTTACCTGCCTCCAGACGCCCCCAGTTGACACTGGCAAAGAACTGGTGCCCCTTGAGCTGGCTGCAGGAGTTGTCCCGGAACCCCAGGCGGGTGGTGGGGTCCTTGGCCAGGAGACCCTCGCAGGCCGCCCGCGCCGCCGCGCTGAACCGCTCCGAGTAGGTTACGGCATCGTGGAGGATGCGCCGCGTCACCTCCTTGTTCTCCACCTGGGTAGGGGGTGAAGGGACAGGGGGAAGGTCCTTGGAGGTGGGGTGGTTCTTGGGGGGGGGGTGGGATGGGGTTCTTGGGGCTCCTGTTGGTTCTTGGGGGTTCTCGGGGGTTCCTGGAGGTTCTTGAGGGGGTTCCTGGGAGGTTCTCAGGGGGTTCTTGGGGGGTTCCTGGAGGTTCTTGAGGGGGTTCCTGGAGGTTCCTGGGAGGTTTCTGGAAGGTTCTTGGGGTTCCTGGGAGGTTCTTGGAGGGTTTCAGGGGGGTTCTTGGTGGGTTCTGGGGCTCTTGAGGGGGTTCTGGAGGTTCTCAGGGGGTTCTTGGGGGGTTCCTGGAGGTTCTTGAGGGGGGTTCCTGGAGGTTCCTGGGAGGTTCTCAGGGGGTTCTTGGGGGGTTCTGGGGATCTTGGGAGGTTCTGGGGGTCTTGGGGGGTTCCTGGAGGTTCCTGGGAGGTTTCTGGAAGGTTCTTGGGGTTCCTGGGAGGTTCTTGGAGGGTTTCGGGGGGGTTCTTGGTGGGTTCTGGGGCTCTTGAGGGGGTTCTGGAGGTTCTCAGGGGGTTCTTGGGGGGTTCCTGGAGGTTCTTGAGGGGGTTCCTGGAGGTTCCTGGGAGGTTCTCAGGGGGTTCTTGGGGGGTTCTGGGGATCTTGGGAGGTTCTGGGGGCCTTGGGGGGTTCCTGGAGGTTCCTGGGAGGTTTCTGGAAGGTTCTTGGGGTTCCTGGGAGGTTCTTGGAGGGTTTCGGGGGGTTCCTGGAGGGTTCTGGGGCTCTTGAGGGGTTCCTGGAGGTTCTCAGGGGATTTTTGGGGGTTCTGGGGCTCTCAGGGGGTTCCTGGAGGTTCTTGAGGGGGGTTCTGGGAGGTTCCTGGGGGTTCCTCTTGGTCCTTGAGGCCTGGGCTGGTGGGGTTGGGGGGTTACTGGGGGTTACTGGGGGTCACTGGGGGTTACTGGGATGCGTTACTGGGAGTCACTGGGGGTCACTGGGAGCTACTGGGGGTTCCTGGGAGGTTCCTCTTGGTTCTTGAGGAGCAGGGCGGTGGGGTTGGGGGGTTACTGGGGGTTACCGGAAGGTTACTGGAGGTACTGGGAGTGGTTACTGGGAGCTACTGGGAGGGGTTACTGGGAGGTACTGGGAGGGGATACTGGGAGCTACTGGGGGTTCCTGCAGGTTCCTGGGGGGTTCCTGGGAGGTTTCTGGAAGGTTCCTGGGAGGTTCCTGGGAGGTTCCTCTTGGTTCTTGAGGAGCAGGGCGGTGGGGTTGAGGGGGTTACTGGGGGTTACCGGGAGGTTACTGGGGGTTACTGGGAGGTACTGGGAGGGGTTACTGGGAGGGGTTACTGGGAGGTACTGGGAGTGGTTACTGGGAGTCACTGGGGGTCACTGGGAGCTACTGGGGGTTCCTGGAGGGTCTTGGGAGGTTCCTCTTGGTTCTTGAGGAGCAGGGCGGTGGGGTTGGGGGGGTTACTGGGTGTTACTGGGAGGTACTGGGAGGTACTGGGAGGTACTGGGAGGGGTTACTGGTCACCTTCTCTCCCCGCCGCCGGAAGGGCCCCTTGGCCTCCAGCATCTCGTAGAGGGTGACCCCCAGCGTGAAGTAGTCCACGGCCCAGTCGTACTCCTCGTCCCGCAGCACCTCGGGCGCCATGAACCCTGGGAGGGGGTGGGTGGGGTGGGCGGGGCTTATCTGGGGTGGGCGGGGCTTCCCCGAGGATGGGGGAGGAGCCTCCTTGGCACCCGACAGCCCCACCCACACCCAGGCACTACCTGGGGTCCCGGCGTAGCCGCGGGTCTTGGTCTGCCCGTCCTTGAGCTCCACGGCCAGGCCCATGTCGGACAGGCGGACGTGGCCTGGGGCACCAGTAAGGACCAGTAAGGACCAGTAGGGACCGGCAAGGAGTGGTAGGGACCGATAGGAAGCAGTAGGAAACAGGAAAAAAACAGTAAGAACCAGTAGGAAATGATAAGGACCAGTAAGGACCAGTAGGAAATGGTAAAAACCAGTAAGAACCAGTAAGGACCAGTAGGAAAAGGTAAAAACCAGTAAGGACCAGTAGGAAATGGTAAAAACCAGTAAGAACCAGTAGGAACCAATAGGAAATGGTAAAAACCAGTAAGAACCAGTAAGCACCAGTAGAAAACAGTAAGAACCAGTAAGAACCAGTAGGAACCAGTAGGAAATGGTAAAAACCAGTAAGAACCAGTAAGCACCAGTAGAAAACAGTAAGAACCAGTAAGCACCAGTAGGAACCAGTGGGAAACAACCATTAAGAACCAGTAGGAAACAGTAAAAACCAGTAAGAACCAGTAGGAAATGGCAAAAACTAGTAAGAACCAGTAAGGACCAGTAGGAAATGGTAAAAACCAGTAAGCACCAGTAAGAACCAGTAGGAACCAGTAGAAAACATTAAGAACCAGTAAGCACCCGTAGGAACCAGTAAGCACTAGTAAGCACCAGTAACAACCATTAAGCACCAGTAGGAGCCACCAAACCCCAGTAAACACCAGTAAACACCAGTGAGAACCAGCAGGAACCAGTAAAAACCAGTAAACACCAGTAAAAACCAGTGAGCACCAGTAGGAACCGGTAGGAACCAGGAGGAACCAGTAAGCACCAGTAAGCAGCAGTAAGAACCAGTAAGGCGCCTCCCAGCACCATCCCCACCACCACCCTGCCACCCCTTGTCCCCGTGTCCCCGTGTCCCCCCCATCCCTGATGTCCATATGTCCCCTGACTTCCCCATGTCCCCAACATCCCCATGTCCCCCAGTGTCCCCCAGTGTCCCCATGTCCCCCAGTGTCCCCCAGTGTCCCCATATCCCCCAGTGTCCCCCATTGTCCCCATGTCCCCTGACATCCCCATGTCCTTGAATGTCCCCCAGTGTCCCCATGTCCCCCAATGTCTCTCAATGTCCCCATGTCCCCCAGTGTCCCCCAATGTCCCCATGTCCCCTGATGTCCCCAATGTCCCCAGTGTCTCTCAATGTCCCCCAATGTCCCCATATCCCCCAGTGTCCCCATGTCCCCCAAGGTCCCCAAGTCCCCAACATCCCCTGACGTCCCCATGTCCCTCAATGTCCCTCAATGTCCCCACGTCGCCCCCAATGTCCCCATGCCCCCCAGTGTCCCCACGTCCCCCCTGACGTCCCCACGTGTGTGTGGTGTCCCCCCCCACTTCCCCCCAGTGTCACCGGCGTCGTCCAGCAGGACGTTCTCGGGCTTGAGGTCCCTGTAGACGATGCGGTGCTGGTGCAGGTGCTCCAGCCCCAGCAGGATCTGCGCCGCGTAGAACACGGCCCGCGGCTCCGCGAAGCCAGGGTTCTCCTCGTCCACGTTGTACATGTGGTACCTGCGCCAGGGACACGCCAGGGACACGCTAAGGACATGCCAAGGACATGAGGAGAACCCACCCCATGGGGTGGAGGTGGGGATGTGGGGTGGGGATGGGTTGGTGGCTCCATGAGCCCTGGGTTCTTCTCATCCACCTTGGACATGTGGTACCTGCGCCAGGGACACGCTAAGAACACGCTAAGGACATGAGGAGAACCTGCCCCATGGGGTGGAGGTGGGGACATGGGGTGGGGATGGGTTGGTGGCTCCATGAATATGGGGTTCTCCTCGTCCTCCTTGAACATGTGGGGCCTGGACACGTCAAGAACATGCTAAGGACATGCTAAGGACACGCCAAGGACATGAGAAGAACCTGTGCCATGGGGTGGAGGTGGAGACGTGGGGTGGGGGTGGGTTGGTGGCTCCAGGAACATGGGGTTCTTCTCATCCACCTTGGACATGTGGGGCCTGGACATATCAAGAACATGCTAAGGACATGCTATGGACATGCTAAGGACATGAGAAGAACCTGCCCCATGGGGTGGAGGTGGGGACATGGGGTGGGGATGGGTTGGTGGTTCCAGGAATATGGGGTTCTCCTCATCCTCCTTGGACATGAGAGACTTGAACATGCCAAGGACACACCAAGGACATGCTAAGGACACACCAAGGACATGCTAAGGACATGCTAAGGACATGAGAAGAACCCACCCCATGGGGTGGAGGTGGGGACATGGAGTGGGGATGGGTTGGTGGCTCCATGAGCCCTGGGTTCTTCTCATCCTCCTTGGAGATGTGAGAGTTGAACATGACAAGGACACACCAAGGACATGCTATGGACATGCTAAGGACATGCCAAGGACATGAGAAGAACCTGCGCCATGGGGTGGAGGTGGGGACATGGGGTGGGGATGGGTTGGTGGCTCCAGGAATATGGGGTTCTCCTCATCCTCCTTGGACATGAGAGACTTGAACATGACAAGGACATGCTAAGGACATGCCAAGGACACACCAAGGACACGCTAAGGACATGAGAAGAACCTGCCCCATGGGGTGGAGGTGGGGACATGGGGTGGGGATGGGTTGGTGGCTCCAGGAATATGGGGTTCTCCTCATCCTCCTTGGACATGTGGGGCCTGGACACATCAAGAACATGCTAAGGACATGCTCAGGACATGAGAAGAACCCACCCCATGGGGTGGAGGTGGGGACATGGGGTGGGGATGGGTTGGTGGCTCCAGGAACATGGGGTTCTCCTCGTCCTCCTTGGACACGTGGGGCCAAGAACATGCTAAGAACATGCTAAGAACACGCTAAGGCCAGGCTTACCTCAGGTCCCCCCGTTCATGAGGGTCATGACCAGGCAGAGGTCGGTCTTGGTCTGGAAGGCGCAGGCCAGGGACACGATGAAGCGGCTGTGGACACGCGCCAGGATCCGCTTCTCCACCAGCGCCGCCTGCACACGCCAGGGACACGCTAAGGACATGCTAGGGACATGCTAGGGACATGCTAGGGACATGCTAGGGGCGTGCTGGGGACATGGTAGGGACATGCTAGGGGCGTGCTAGGGACATGCTAGGGACATGCTAGGGGCGTGCTAGGGGACATGGTAGGGACATGCTAGGGGCGTGCTAGGGGACATGGTAAGGTCACACTAAGGACATGGTAAGGACATGGTAAGGTCACACTAGGGACATGGTAGGGACATGGTAAGGACATGCTAAGGGACATGGTAAGGACATGCCAGGGACATGCTAAGGGATGTGCTAGGGACATGCTAAGGTCACATTAGGGACATGGTAAGGACATGGTAAGGACATGGTAAGGACATGCCAGGGACGTGCTAGGGACATGCTAAGGTCACACTACGAACACGCTAGGGACACGCTAAGGACATGCCAGGGACATGCCAGGGATGTGCTAGGGACATGCTAAGGAACATGGTAGGAACATGCTATGGGCACACTAAGGACATGCTAAGGACATGGTAATATCACACTAGGGACATGCTAGGGACATGCTAGGGGCGTTCTAGGGGTGTGCTAAGGGACATGGTAAGGTCACACTAGGGACATGGTAGGGACATGGTAAGGACACGCTAAGGACATGGTAAGGACATGGTAAGGACATAGTAAGGACATGGTAAGGACATGCTAGGGACATGCCAGGGATGTGCTGGGGACATGCTAAGGGACATGGTAGGGACATGCCAGGGACATGCTAAGGTCACACTAGGGACATTGTAGGGACATGATGGGACATGGTAAGGACATGGTAAGGGACATGGTAGGAACATGGTAAGGACATGCTAAGGACACGCTAGGGACATGGTAGGGACATGCTAAGGACATGGTAAAGACATGGTAAGGACACACTAAGGACACGCTAGGGACACACTAGGGACATGCCAGGGACGTGCTAGGGAGGTGCTAGGGACATGGTAAGGACATGGTAAGGACACTCTAGGGACATGCCAGGGACATGCCAGGGACACACTAAGGTCACACTAGGGACATGGTAGGGACATGCTAAGGACATGCTAAGGACATAGTAAGGACAGCTAGGGACATGCTAGAGACATGCTAGGGACATGCTAAGGTCACACTAGGGACATGCTAAGGACGTGCTATGGACACGTTAAGGACATGGTAAGGACATGCTAAGGGACATGGTAGGGACATGCTAAGGACATGGCAAGGACATGGTAAGGACACCTGGTCCATGATGGCCCAGGAGACGCTGGGGTGGGACATGGGTGGGACAGGAGATGGGGACACCATGGGACACGTGTGGGACATGGGTAGGACATGGGTGGGACGTGGTGGGGACGTGGTGCGGACATGGTGGGGACATGGTGGGGACATGGGTGGGAGAGGGGACAGGGACCATGTCCCACCATGTCCCACCCATGTCCCACCATGTCCCACCATGTCCCACCACGTCCCCACCATGTCCCCACCATGTCCCACCACGTCCCCACCATGTCCCACCCATGTCCCACCCTCATTCACCCACCTCTCCCACCCCTTCCCCCCACCCACGTCCCCACCTCCCCACTCATGTCCCACCATGTCCCCACCATGTCCCCCCTTGTCCCCATCACCCACTCATACCCAAGACCCCACCATGTCCCACCCATGTCCCACCATGTCCAACCCTCATCCCCATCTCCTGTCCCACCCATGTCCTACCCATGTCCCATGGTGCCCCCATCATGTCCCTATCACCTACCCATACCCAAGACCCCACCATGTTCCACCATATCCCACCATCTCCCCACCATCTCCCCACCATCTCCCACCCTCATCCCCCCACCTCTCCCACCCCTTCCCCCACACCCATGTCCCCACCTCCCCACCCATGTCCCACCATGTCCCCACCATGTCCCCATCACCCACCCATACCCAAGACCCCGCCATGTCCCACCCATGGTCTCCCCATCCCTTCTCCCACCCTTACCCCCATCCATATCCCACCATGTCCCCACCATGTCCCCATCACCCACCCATACCCAAGACCCCGCCATGTCCCGCCATGTCCCACCATGTCCCCACAACCCCACCCATGCCCCCCACCTCGTAACCCTGCCTCTTCTTGAGGCGCTTCTTGTTGAGGCGCTTGTTGGCGTACATCTTGCCGGTGGCCCGGCGCTGGCAGGCGCAGACCTCCCCAAAGCCACCCTTGCCCAGCACCCGGAACTCGGCGAAGGCCTCAGCACCCACAGCCTGACCCTCCAACCACTTGAACTGGACGAAGCGCCCGAATTCGGGGGACGCCCGGTAGGGACCCCAAGCCACCTCCTCCAGGTGGGACAGGAGCTCCTTGTGAGCTTGGAGGAAGTCGGATGGGCCTGGAGGACCTGGGGTTGAGGTTGGGGGCGGGGGGGAAAGAGGAGAAGGTTGGGGGGTCTTGGTCATCAGTGGGGTCTTGAGTCATCATTGATGGTCATCAAGGGGGTCTTGGGTGATCATTGATGGTCATCAATGGGGTCTACAGGTCAACCTTGGGGGGTCTTGGCCATCAATGGGGTCTTGGGTCATCATTGATGGCCATCAATGGGGTCTTGGGTCATCATTAATGGTCATCAAGGGGGTCTTGGGTGATCATTGATGGTCATCAATGGGGTCTTCAGGTCAACCTTGGGGGGTCTTGGCCATCAACAGGGTCTTGAGTCATCATTGATGGCCATCAAGGGGGTCTTGGGTCATCATTGATGGCCATCAATGGGGTTTTCAGGTCAACACTGGGGGGTCTTGGTCATCAGTGGGGTCTTGGGTCATCATTGATGGCCATCAAGGGGGTCTTGGGTCATTATTGATGGCCATCAAGGGGGTCTACAGGTCAACATTGGGGGGTCTTGGCCATCAATGGGGTCTTGGGTCATCATTGATGGCCATCAATGGGGTCTACAGGTCAACCTTGGGGGGTCTTGGCCATCAATGGGGTCTTGGGTCATCATTGATGGCCATCAATGGGGTCTTCAGGTCAACCTTGGGGGTCTTGGCCATCAAGGGGGTCTTGGGTCATCACTGATGACCATCAATGGGGTCAACAGGAGGCGGAGCCTCACCTGGGGGCGTGGCCACGGCGGCGGCGCTGAGGAAGCTGCAGTGCTGGGCCCCGCCCGGGCTGAAGAAGCGCGTCCTGAGGGCGGCGGCGGCCGCCCCCCGCTCAGCTTCCTCGCACCTCTCGTAGGCCTCCAGCTCCCCCCACAAAGCCCCGGCGGCGGCCAATCCCGGCTGCCCTTCTAAGAACCTCTGAAAAAGCAGCTTCCCAATTGGCTGCTCCACGCACTGCCACCGGAAGGAGGTGTCTTCCTCTTCAAGATGGCTGCCGCCCCCTGCCACGCCATTGGCCGGCGCTGGCGCTCCCTTCTGGCTGCCATCTTGGCCCGCCAGGCCACCATCTTGCTTGGCGAGGCCGTTACCTGGCTGGGCCCCGCCCCCGGCGCCATCTTGCCCCCTGGCTCCGCCCCCTCCCAGTCTGGCTCGCAGGGCCTCACACTGGGAGATGTGGGGGAGGCGGAGCCGGGCCCGGTGGCGGCGATCCCGGCTCGAGGCTCCGCCCCCGCCGCCGCCGCCGCGGGCCGAGACGTAGGCCGAGTTGGCCACCACGGTCTCCAGGCCGCCGATGTCCATGGCTGAACTGGGGGGTGCTGGGAAGGGGGGTTACTGGGTGTTACTGGGAGCACTGGGAGGTTACTGGGAGCCCCAGGGTGGTTACTGGGGGGTTACTGGAGGGTTACTGGGAACGCTGAGGGGTTACTGGGAGAACTGGGAGGTTACTGGGGGGTTACTGGGAGCACTGGGAGGTTACTGGGAGCACCGGGGGGGTTACTGGGGGGTTACTGGGAGGTTACTGGGAACACTGGGAGGTTACTGGGGGGTTACTGGGGGTTACTGGGGGTTACTGGGAGCACTGGGAGGTTACTGGGGGGTTACTGGGGGTTACTGGGGGTTACTGGGAGCACTGGGAGGTTACTGGGAGGTTACTGGAGGGGTTACTGGGGGGTTACTGGGAGCACCAGGGGGGTTACTGGGGGGTTACTGGGTGTTACTAGGGGGCACTGGGGGTTACTGGGAGGTTACTGGGAGTTACTGGGAGCACTGGGAGGTTACTGGGAGCACCGGGGTGGTTACTGGGGGGTTACTGGGGGGTTACTGGGGGTTACTGGGAGCACTGGAAGGTTACTGGGGGTTACTGGGTGTTACTGGGGGGTTACTGGGAGCACTAAGGGGTTACTGGGGGTTACTGGGGGTTACTGGGGGTTACTGGGAGCACTGGGAGGTTACTGGGGGGATACTGGGGGGTTACTGGTGGTTACTGGTGGTTACTGGTGGGTTACTGGTGGGTTACTGGGGGTTACTGGGGTTACTGGGAGCACTGGGAGGTTACTGGGGGGTTACTGGTGGTTACTGGGGGGTTACTGGGGGGTTACTGGGGGTTACTGGGGGTTACTGGGGGTTACTGGGAGCACTGGGAGGTTACTGGGGGGATACTGGGGGGTTACTGGTGGTTACTGGTGGTTACTGGGGGATTACTGGTGCCGGGCCCTGGGCGCCCTCGTTTCCCCTCCCCCACCTTGCGCTCCTCCCGCCTCGTTCTGAGCGAGGGGGCGGGGCTTGCGGGAGGGGGCGTGGCCACCAGGGGTCACCCGGGGGGGGGGGGAGGGAGGGATGGGGGGGCAATGGGTGCCTGGGGGGGGCAATGGGGGGGCTATGGGTGCCCCTGTATGGGGGGATGGGGTGGGGGGGGGTTGATGGGTGCCTGGGGGTGGCATGGGGGAGGCGGAGCAATGGGTGCTCCTGGGGGGGGTGATAGAGTGGGGGGGGGTTAGCTATGGGTGGGGGGGCTGATGGGTGCGGAGCCTGATGGGGGGGGGTGTTGATAGGGGGGCTGATGGGTGTGTGGGGGGGTTGATTTGGGGGGGGCTGATGGGTGGGGGGCTGATGGGGGGGGGCTGATGGGTGTGGGGGGGGTTGATGGGTGGGGAGGTTGATTGGGGGGGATTTATGGGTTGGGGGGGCTGATGGGTGGGGGGCTGATGGGTGAGGGGGGGTTAATGGGTGGGGGGGTTGATGGGGGGGCTGATTGGGGGGGGGCTGATGGGTGGGGGGGCTGATGGGTGGGGGGTTGATTGGCGGGGGGTTGATTGGGGGGCTGATTGGGGGGGCTGATGAGTGAGGGGGGTTATGGGTTGGGGGGATTGATGGGTGGGGGGGTTGATTGGGGGGGTTTGATTTGGGGGGGTTGATTGAGGGGGGCTGATGGGTGGGGGGGTGTTAAATGGGTGGGGGGGTTAGTGGGGGGGTTAATGGGTGGGGGGGCTAATGGGGGGGGTTGATTGGGGGGGCTGATGGGTGGGGGGGTTTGATGGGTGGGGGGTTGATTTGGGGGGGGGGCTGATGGGTGAGGGGGGGCTGAGGGGTGGGGGGGTTGATGGGGGGGGGCTGATGGGGGGGGGAGGCTGATGTGCTCCTCCCGCCTCGTTCTGAGCGAGGGGGCGGGGCTTTGCGGGAGGGGGCGTGGCCACCAGGGGTCACCCGAGGGTGGGGGGTTGGGGGGTGGGGGGGATTAGAGCTGGGGCCAGCGCGAGGCTCTTAAAGGGCCAGCGCTATAATTAGCACCCAAAGCGGCTCAGCCGCCTAAAGCCGCTTCCGCTGCCCCTCCCCCACCCCCCCTCGCACGAGAAGGGGGGGATCACCCCCCCGCTTTACCCGACCCCCCCAACCAACCCCCCCCGACATCCCATAATGCTCTGCGGTGGGAAAGGAAACACCCCCTCCCCCCCCCACCCAGGGACACCCCCCTCCCAGGGACCCCCCCCAACACCTAAGGGACCCCCCTGGAAAACCCCGATCCCCCCATCAATGGGACCCCCCCAGGGACCCCCCCCCACCCATGGGCATCCCCCCATGGACCCCCCTGGAAACCCCACCCACCCATGGGACCCCCCCAGGGACCCCCTGGAAACCCCACCCACCCATGGGACCCCCCCAGGGATCCCCCACCTATAAGACTCAGGGACCCCCCACCACCCATGAGACCCCCCCCAACGCCAGGGACCCCCCCTCACCCATAGGACCCCTCCAGCCCAGCGACCCCCACCCATGACACCCCCCCCCAAACCCCTTAGCCCTGAGACCCCCAGCCCAAGGACCCCCACCCCAGTGACCCCCCTCACCCATAGGACCCCTCCAGCTCAGGGACCCCCACCCAAGACTTCCTCCCCCGCAACCCCCTAGCCCTGGGACCCCCAGTCCAGGGACCCCCACCTATAGGACCCCCACCCATGGGACCCCCACCCATGAGACCCCCCCAGCTCAGGGACCCCCACCCATAGGACCCCCACCCATGAGACCCCCCCAACCCCAGGGACCCCCATCCATAGGACCCCCACCCATAGGACCCCTCCAGCTCAGGGACCCCCACCCATGACACCCCCCCCCCAAACCCCTTAGCCCTGAGACCCCCAGCCCAAGGACCCCCACCCCAGTGACCCCCCTCACCCATAGGACCCCTCCAGCTCAGGGACCCCCACCCAAGACTTCCTCCCCCGCAACCCCCTAGCCCTGGGACCCCCAGTCCAGGGACCCCCACCTATAGGACCCCCACCCATGGGACCCCCACCCATGAGACCCCCCCAGCTCAGGGACCCCCACCCATAGGACCCCCACCCATGAGACCCCCCCAACCCCAGGGACCCCCATCCATAGGACCCCCACCCATAGGACCCCTCCAGCTCAGGGACCCCCACCCATGACACACCCCCCCCAAACCCCTTAGCCCTGAGACCCCCAGCCCAAGGACCCCCACCTATAGGACCCCCACCCATAGGACCCCTACCTATGGGACCACCACCCATAGGACCCCCACCCATAGGACCCCTCCAGCCCAGGACCCCCACCCATGACACCCCCTCCCCCCAAACCCCTTAGCCCTGAGACCCCCAGCCCAGGGACCCCCACCCATGGGACCCCCACCCATAGGACCCCCACCCATAGGACCCACACCCATGGCACCCCTCCAGCTCAAGGACCCCCACCCATGACACACCCCCCCCCCAAACCCCTTAGCCCTGGGACCCCCAGCCCAAGGACCCCCACCCATGGGACCCCCACCCATAGGACCCCCCCCCATGTCTCACGGGTGCTGCGGGTGCGGTGGGTCCCGTTGGCCCCGGGGCCGGATTAGCCCCTCCCGGGGATTAACCAAATCCCGCTGGGGCGGGGCTGGCACCCACTGACCCCCCCCGGGCACCCATCAACCCCCCCCACCCATTAACCCCCCCGACCCATCAGCCCCCCCACCCATCAACCCCCCCCCAGCCCCCCCCCAATCAGCCCCCCCCCCACATCAACCCCCCCACCCATTAACCCCCCTCACCCATCAGCTCCCCCCCGCCATTAATCCCCCCTCAATCAGTCCCCTCCACCCATAGCCCCCCCCCATCCCCCCATACAGGGGCACCCATAGGCCCCCCCCATAGCCCCCCCCCCCATCACCCCCCATCACCCCCCAGGCACCCATAGCTCCCCCCCACCCCATCCCCCGCACAGGGGCACCCATAGCCCCCACCCACCCCATCCCTCCCATACAGGGGCACCCACAGGTGTGTATAAAGGGCGTGGCTAAGGGTGCTATTAACATAGAGGGCATGGCTAAGGGGCTTTCAGGGGCTCTATTAGCATAGGGGGCGTGATTAGAGGGCTCCAGACCCCTCTATTAGCATAAGGGGCGTGGCTAAAGGGTGCTATTAGCATACAGGGCGTGGCTAAACGGGTTTTCAGAGGGCTATATTAGTATAGGGGGCGTGGTTAGAGTGCTTTAGACCCCTGTATTAGCATAAGGGGCGTGGTCAGAGGGCTTTAGACCCCTCTATTAGCATAAGGGGCGTGGCTACAGAGCTTTAGACCCTTTATTAGCATAAGGGGCGTGGATATGAGAGCTATTAGCATAAGGGGAGTGGCTAAAGGGCTTTCAGGGGGCTCTATTAGCATAAGGGGCATGGTCAGAGGGCTTTAGACACCTCTATTAGCATAAGAGGCGTGGCTATGGGTACTATTAGCACAAGGAGAGTGGCTAAAGGGCTTTAGACCCCTATATTAGCATAAGGGGCGTGGTCAGTGGGCTCCAGACCGTTTATTAGCATAAGGGGCATGGCTAAAGGGCTTTCAGGGGGCTCTATTAGCACAGGGGGCGTGGTTTCCCGCAGAGGGGGCGTGGTTTCCCACAGAGGGGGTGTGGTTTCCCACAGAGGGGGCGTGGTTTCCCGCAGAGGAGGCATGGTTTCCCACAGAGGGGGTGTGGTTTCCCACAGAGGAGGCATGGTTTCCCACAGAGGGGGTGTGGTTTCCCACAGAGGGGGCGTGGTTTCCCCAGAGGGGGCGTGGTTTCCCACACAGGGGGCGTGGTTTCCCACAGAGGGGGTGTGGTTTCCCACGGAGAGGGCGTGGTTTCCCGCAGAGGGGGGTGGTTTCCCAAGAAGGGGCGTGGTTTCCCATAGATGGGGCGGGGTTTCCCATCGAGGGGGCGTGGTTTCCCACTAGGAGACGTGGTTTCCCTTAGAGGGGCGTGGTTTCCCCAGAGGGGGCGTGGTTTCCCACAGAGGGGGCGTGGTTTCCCCGAGAAGGGGCGTGCTTTCACACAGAGGGCGTGCTTTCAGAGGGGGCGTGGTTTCACACAGAGGGGGCGGGGTTTCCCACAGAAGTAGCGTGGTTTCCCACAGAAGGGGCGTGGTTTCCCGCAGAGGGGGCGTGGTTTCCCGCACAGGGGGTGTGGTTTCTCGCATAGGGGGCGTGGTTTCCCATAGAGGGGGCGTGGTTTCCCAAGAAGGGGCATGGTTTCTCATAGAGGGGGCATGGCTTCCCATGGAGGAGGCGTGGTTTCCCGCAGAAGGGGCGTGGTTACCCCAGAGGGGGGCGGGGTTTCCCCACGGGGGCGTGGTTTCTCCACAGAGGGCGTGGTTTCCCACAGAGGGGGGCGGGGTTTCCCACAGAGGGGGCGGGGTTTCCCACAGAGGGGGCGGGGTTTCCCGCTAGGGGGCGTGGTTTCCCGGGGGGGCGGGGCGTCTCTTCCTCCGAGCCTTTATCCGGCAGCGCTGGCGGTGGCAGCCGGGAGTCGCGGGTTCGAATCCCGGGCTGGGAGTGGAGGAGCCGGTCCCTGACCACACACAGAGGGGGGGAGGGTTGAGAGGGGGTGGGGGGTCCCCTAAAATTTTGGGGGGGGGGTCAGAGCTCGAAAAACACCCCCCCCCGTTATAAACTACCCCCCTCATGGCTCGGGATAAGGAGAAGAGGAGCTGTGGGCAGCTGATGGCAGAGTGGAGGGAGTTCATTTGGGACCCCCGCAGCCGCCAGTTCCTGGGCAGGACTGGGACCAGTTGGGGTAAGTTTTATTTTGGGGGGGGTGTCTCCCCAAAATACCCCCTCCCCCCACCCCCCAATATCCCCACCGCACCCCTCTAAACCTCTTATTTCCTTCATCTTTTGGGGGGAGGGCAACTCCCCCCACCCCCACCCCCCACCTCAATGTGGGGGTAAAATGAGGGGGGAGGATATAAGGACACTCCCCCCCCCCAAAAAACGGGGTTGCAATTTGGGGGGGGGGCTCTGAAGAGGGGGACACCCCCCCTAAAAAGAAAGAGCACCCCAATTTATGGGGAGGGGGTAGGAGTACCCCCCCCCCAAGTGAGGACCTTAAAAAGGGGGGGGGGTGTAGGAGGCATTAAAAAGGGGAGGGGAAGGGGTTTTTTTGGGGGGGGGGGGCAGGGGGAGAGTTGGGCCCCCCCCCCCCCATCATCATCATCTCAACTCCATCCCCCCCCCCCATCTGTCGCGCGGCGG
This sequence comes from Hypotaenidia okinawae, assembly GCA_027925045.1. NCBI lineage: Eukaryota > Metazoa > Chordata > Aves > Gruiformes > Rallidae > Hypotaenidia > Hypotaenidia okinawae. The sequence goes on along the minus strand of BSDF01000047.1, from coordinate 80,439 downwards.
CTGGGAAAGTAGGTCACGGTCTGGGGTGGGGGATGGGCGGAAGGGGGGGGCACCCCCCCTCATTGAGAAGGGGGGGGCGGCAGATGGACACCCCCCCCCTTCCTCCTCCTCCTCCCCAATCCCCTCCCCCCCCTACCTCGTGGCTGCTGACACCTCCCCCCTCTCCCCCCCCCCCCCAAATTGGACCCCCCCAAGTTCTGGCGGGGGGTCGGGGGGGGGTCCTGAAAGATTTTTGGGGGGTGTACGATTTGGGGGCCCCGGGGGGGGGTTTAGGGGGGGCCCAGGAGGGGATTTAAGGGGGGACTTGTGGGGATTTGGGGGGGTTTTGAGGGGGGGGGGCTCTGAGGGGGGGGTTTGGGGGGTCTGATGTCATGGGGGGGTTGGGGGGTTTTTTTTTTGGGGGTCATTATTGGGGGATGTCTAGGGGGGTGTCTTTAGGGGGCCTCATATTTGGGGGGTCTCTTGGGGGGCTCAACTTTGGGGGGGTCTCTTTTGGGGTCTCTTTTTGGGGGGGTCTCAAGGGGGTTCCTTAGGGGGGTCTCTTGGGGGTCTCTTTTGGGGGGTCTCTTTTGGGGGGTCTCTTTTGGGGGGTCTCTTGGGGGGTCTCTTTGAGGGGTCTCTTGGGGGGGTCTCTTTGGGGGTCTCATCTTTGGGGGGTCTCTTGGGGGGCTCGTCTTTGGGGGGGTCTCTTTTGGGGGGGTCTCAAGGGGGTTCTTTAGGGGGCTCTCCTGGGGGGTTCGTCTTTGGGGGGGTCTCTTGGGGACGTCTATGGGGGGTCTCTTTGGGGGGGGGTCTCTTTGGGGGGGGGTCTCTTTGGGGGGGTTCTTTGGCGGGGGGTTCTTTGGGGGGGTCCCTTTGGGGGGGTCTCAAGGGGGTTCTTTAGGGGGGTCTCTTGGGGGGCTCGTCTTTGGGGGGGTCTATTTTGGGGGGGTCTCTTTGGGGAGGTCTCTTTGGGGGAGTCTCTTGGGGGGTCTCTTGGGGGGACTCATCTATGGGGGCATCTCTTGGGGAGGTCTATTGGGGGGTCCCTTTGGGGGGGTCTCTTTTGCGGGGGTTCTTCTTTGGGGGGGTCTCTTTTGGGAGGGGTCTCTTTGGGGGAGTCTCTTGGGGGGTTCTTTATGAGGGTCTCTTGGGGAGGTCTATTGGGGGGTCCCTTTGGGGGGGTCTCTTTGGGGGTTCTCAAGGGGGTTCTTTGAGGGACTCATCTTTGGGGGGTCTCTTTGGGGGGGATCTCAAGGGGGGTCTCTTTGGGGGGTCTCTTTGGGGGGGCTCATCTTTGGGGGGGTCTCTTTGGGGGGATCTCAAGGGGGTTCTTTAGGGGGGTCTCTTGGGAGGTTCTTTGGGGGGTCACTTTGGGGGGGTCATCTTTGGAAGGGTCTTTATGGGGGGGTCTTTTTCTTTTTAGGGAGGGTTCTTTGGGGGGGTCTCTTTGGGGGGAGTCTCTTTGGGGGGGGGTCTCTTTGGGGGGTCTCTAAGGGGGTCTCTTTGGGGGGTTCCCTTTGGGGGGGTCTCTTGTGGGGCTTATCTTTGGGGGGGTCTCTTTAGGGGGGTCTCTTTTGGGGGGGCTCTTTGGGGGGAACTAAAGGGGGTTCTTTAGGGGTGTCTCTTGAGGGGCTCATCTCTGGGGGGTCTCTTTGGGGGGGTAACTTGAGGGGGGGTCTCTTTGGAAGGGTCTTTGGGGGAGGTCTCTTTTGGGGGAGTCTCTTTGGGGGGGTCTCAAGGGGGTTCCTTAGGGGGTCTCTTGGGGGGCTCATCTTTGGGGAGGTCTCTTTGGGGGGTTCTCTTTGGGGGGGTTCTTTGGTGGGGGGTTCTTTTGGGGGGGTCTCTTTGGGGGGGGTCTCAAGGGGGTTCCTTAGGGGGGTCTCTTGGGGGGCTCGTCTTTGGGGGGGCTCGTCTTTGGGGAGGTCTCTTTGGGGGAGTCTCTTGGGGGGTTCTATAGGGGGGTCTCTTTGGGGGGGTCTTTGGGGGGGTCTCTTGCGGGGACTCATCTATGGGGGAGTCTCTTGGGGAGGTCTATTGGGGGGTCCCTTTGGGGGGGGGTCTCTTTGGGGGGTCTCAAGGAGGTTCTTTAGGAGGGTCTCTTGGGGGGCTCGTATTTGGGGGGATCTCTTTAGGGGGGTCTCTTTTGGGGGATCTCTTTGGGGGGCTCCCTTTGGGGGAGTCTCTTGGGGGGACTCATCTATGGGGGGGTGTCTCTTGGGGAGGTCTATTGGGGGGTCCCTTTGGGGGGGGTATCTCTTTGGAAGGCTCTTTGGGGGAGGTCTCTTTTGAGGGGGTCTCTTTGGGGGGGTCTCAAGGGGGTTCTTTAGGGGGGTCTCTTGGGGGGCTCGTCTTTGGGGAGGTCTCTTTGGGGGGGTCTCTTTGGGGGGGTTCTTTGGTGGGGGGTTCTTGGGGGGGGGTCTCTTTGGGGGGGGCTCTCAAGGGGGTTCCTTCGGGGGGTCTCTTGGGGGGCTCATCTTTGGGGGGGGGTCTCTTTGGGGGGATCTCTTTGGGGGGGTCTCTTGCAGGGACTCATCTATGGGGGGGGTCCCTTGGGGAGGTCTATTAGGGGGTCTCTTTGGGGGGGTCTCAAGGGGGTTCCTTAGGGGGGCTCGTCTTTGGGGGGGCTCGTCTTTGGGGGGGGTCTCTTTGGGGGGGTCTCTTTGGGGGGGTCTCTTGCAGGGACTCATCTGTGGGGGGTCCCTTGGGGAGGTCTATTTGGGGGTCCCTTTTTGGGGGGGTCACTTTGGGGGGGTCTCAAGGGGGTTCTTTAGGTGGGGTAGCTCCCCCTCCACCTACCTCCCCTTCATCTCCGGAACTGACGGGTGGGGAGGGGGGTTGGGGGTGGGAAAGGGGGTCCCGGGGTTGGGTTTAGGGGGTTTTAAGGGGGGTTTTGAGGGGGGGGGATATTTTGGGGAGGGGGTACTGACCCCTTTGCCCCCCCCCAGGCCTGATCCTGCTGTTCTACCTGGTGTTTTACGGGTTCCTGGCCGGGCTCTTCGCTCTCACCATGTGGGTGATGCTGCAGAGCCTCGACCCGCACGTGCCCAAGTACCAGGACCGGCTGCTCACCCCGGGTGAGGGGGGGAACCCCCGGCACGTGGGGGGGGTTCCCCTGGCACGTGGGGGGTTCCCCTGGCACGTGGGGGGGTTCCCCTGGCACGGGGGGGGTTCCCCTGGCACGTGGGGGGGGGGTTCCCCTGGCACGGGGGGGGTTCCCCTGGCACGTGGGGGGGTTCCCTTGGCACCGGGGGGGGGGGGGGGTGTGTGTGTGTGTTCCCCCGGCAAGAGGCGGGAAGGGGGAAGGAGGGGGGGAGGGGATGGGGGGGATGGGAGGGGGGAGGGGATGGGGGGGGGAGGTGCCTCCCAGTCATCTACCAGTGCCTCCCAGTGCCCTCCCAGTCCCCTCCCAGTGCCCTCCCAGTGCCTCCCAGTGCCTCCCAGTCCCCTTCCAGTGACACTCAGTGCCTCTCAGAGCCCTCCCAGTGCCTCCCAGTGCCTCCCAGTGCCCTCCCAGTCCCTCCCAGTCCCCTCCCAGTGCCCTCCCAGTGCCTCCCAGTGCCCTCCCAGGGACTCCCAGGGACTCACAGTGACTCCCAGTGCCCTCCCAGTGCCCTCCCAGGGACTCCCAGTGCCCTCCCAGTGACTCCCCAGTGCCCTCCCAGTGCCTCCCAGTGACTCCCAGTGCCTCCCAGTCCCCTCCCAGTGCCCTCCTAGTGCTACCCAGTAACTCTCAGTCCCCTCCCAGTGCCTCCCAGTCCCCTCCCAGTGCCCCCCAGTGACTCCCAGTCCCTTCCCAGTGCCCTCCCAGTGCCTCCCAGTGCCTCCCAGTCATCTCCCAGTGTCTTCCATTTCCCTCCCAGTGCCCTCCCAGTGCCTCCCAGTGACTCCCAGTAACCTCCCAGTCCCCTCCCAGTGCCCTCCTAGTGCTACCCAGTAACTCTCAGTCCCCTCCCAGTGCCTCCCAGTCCCCTCCCAGTGCCCCCCAGTGCCTCCCAGTCCCCTCCCAGTGCCCCCCAGTGCCTCCCAGTGCCCCCCAGTCATCTCCCAGTGTCTTCCATTTCCCTCCCTGTGCCCTCCCAGTGCCACCCAGTGCCTCCCAGTTATCTCCCAGTTCCCTCCCAGTGCCTCCCAGTCCCCTCCCAGTGCCCCCCAGTGCCTCCCAGTGCCCAAGTACCAGGACCGGCTGCTCACCCCGGGTGAGGGGGAGGGGGAGGGAAACCCCCGGCACGTGGGGGGGGTTCCCCTGGCATGTGGGGGGGGGGGGGGAGGTGGAGCGGGGGTGGGGGTTCCCTGATGGGAGGATCCCTCAGACAATGACCCCTCCCAGTGACTCCCAGTCCCCTCCCAGTGCCTCCCAGTGCCCTCCCAGTGCCTCCCAGTGCCCTCCCAGTGCCCTCCCAGTGCCTCCCAGTGACTCCCAGTGCCTCCCAGTGCCCTCCTAGTGCAACCCAGTGCCTCCCAGTCCCCTCCCAGTGCCTCCCAGTCCCTCCCAGTGCCTTGTACGATGGTGATCGGGGGTGGGTGGAGTCAGGGGGTGTCCTCGTGCCCGGGACCCGTGTGCAATGCCCCCCCCCGCGCAGGGATGATGATCCGGCCGCGCGCCGAGGGGCTGGACGTCACCTTCAACGTCACCCAGAGCCAGACCTGGCGCCACTACGTCACCGCCCTGCACCAGTTCCTGGAGCGTGAGTGCGCTGGGAGGCACTGGGAGGGACTGGGAGGCACTGGGAGGGGACTGGGAGGGGCTGGGAGGGGACTGGGAGGGACTGGGAGGGGACTGGGAGGGGACTGGGAGGCACTGGGAAGGGACTGGGATTCCCTGGGAGGCACTGGGAGGGGACTGGGAGGCACTGGGAGGGCACTGGGAGGGACTGGGAGGGGACTGGGAAGGACTGGGAGGCACTGGGAGGGGACTGGGAGGCACTGGGAGGCGCTGGGAGGGGACTGGGAGGGACTGGGAGGGACTGGGAGGCACTGGGAGGGACTGGGAGGGACTGGGAGGGGACTGGTAGGCACTGGGAGGCACTAATCCTTACTGGGAGGTACTGGGAGTGCCAGATTCCTTACTGGTCCCCCACTAATACTTACTGGGAGGTACTGGGGAGGCTCTAATCCTTACTGGGAGGTACTGGGAGTGCCATATTCCTTACTGTTTCCCCACTATTCCTTACTGGGAGGCACTGGGAGGCTCTAATCCTTACTGGGAGGCCCTGGGGGTGCCAGATTCCTTACTGGTCTCCCACTATTCCTTCCTGGGAGGCACTGGGGAGTCTCTAATCCTTACTGGGAGGTACTGGGAGGGCCAGCTTCCTTACTGGTCCCCCACTATTCCTTCCTGGGAAGCACTGGGGAGGCTCTAATCCTTACTGGGAGTCACTGAGGAGGCTCTAATCCTTACTGGGAGGTACTGGGAGTGCCAGCTTCCTTACTGGTCCCCCACTATTCCTTACTGGGAAGCACTGGGGAGTCTCTAATCCTTACTGGGAGGTACTGGGAGTGCCATATCCCTTACTGGTCCCCCCTTTCCTCTCTCCCGGGGGGGTTCCCCAGCGTATAACGACAGCATCCAGGCCGCCCGGAACGCCCCCTGCGCCCCTGGGCGTTATAACGAGCAGCCGGACGAGCCGGTCCCCAACGTCCCCAAACGGGCCTGTCGCTTCGGCCGGTCCCTGCTGGGTCCCTGCGCCGGGCTGGGACCCGGCGATGACTACGGCTACGGCACCGGCCGGCCCTGCGTGCTGCTCAAGGTCAACAGGGTGAGAGCTGGGAGGGCACTGGGAGGGACTGGGAGGGCACTGGGAGGGCACTGGGAGGGGACTGGGAGGCACTGGGAGGGAACTGGGAGGGCACTGGGAGGGACTGGGAGGGGATTGGGAGGCACTGGGAGGGACTGGGAGGCACTGGGAGGGGATTGGGGGGAGAGGGGGGCACTGGGAGGGCGCTGGGAGGGAGTGGGAGGGCGCTGGGAGGGGCTGGGAGGGGACTGGGAGGAGACTGGGAGGGAGTGGGATGGCGCTGGGGTGCACTGAGAGGGGACTGGGAGGCACTGGGTGGGAGTGGGAGGGAATGGGAGAGTGCTGGGAGGGGACTGGGAGGCACTGGGAGGGACTGGGAGGGGACTGGGAGGCACTGGGAGGGGACTGGGAGGGGACTGGGAAGCACTGGGAGGGACTGGGAGGGAGTGGGAGGGCGCTGGGAGGGGATTGGGAGGCACTGGGAGGGTGTGGGAGGGGATTGGGAGGCACAGGGTGGTGATTGGGGGGGAGTGGGGGGCACTAGGAGGGAGTGGGAGGGCACTGGGAGGGGCTGGGAGGGAGTGGGAGGGGATTGGGGGGAGTGGGATGGCGCTGGGGGGCACTGGGAGGGGACTGGGAGGGCACTGGGAGCCCCTACTGGGCCATACTGGGCCATACTGGGAAGCACTCCTATCCCCCCTCCACCCCCCTCCAGGTGATCAACTTCTTCCCGGGGAGGAACAAGAGCATCAACGTCATCTGCGCCGCCAAGGTGACGTCACAGCGCCCCCTAGTGACGTCACACCCACAGGGACCCTCCCCCGGTGTGCCCCCCCGTGTCACACACCCCCCATGACGTCACACCCCCATGATGTCATACCCTCTGTGATGTCATACTCCCCCGTGATGTCATAAGCCCTCCCGTGATGTCACGTCTCCCCCTATGATGTCACAACCCCCCCCTCTGGTCTCTCCCCAGCGCCCCCGGTCGAAGGGTGACCCGGTAAGGGGGGAGGGGCGGGGTCCCGGTAGCACCCAGATCCTGAACCCAACCCCTCCCCCCGTGATGTCACGTGTCCCACTGTGACGTCATAGATCCCCTGGGATAGCTGTGTGCTCCCCCCCGTGATGTAACCCCCCTGTGACGCCATACCTCTCCCACTGGTGATGTCATTGTGACGTCATGTGTCTCCCCTTGTGATGTCACGTGCCCCCCTGTGATGTCATACCTCTCCCCTGGTGATGTCACCCCCCCGTGATGTCATATGTCCCGTGTGATGTCACCCCCTGTGACGTCACACCCCTGCCCTGTGACATCAGACCTCCACACTGTGATGTCACCCCCTCCTCGTGACGTCATGCCCCCTCCATTTGATGTCATCTCGCTGCCTGTGATGTCATACCCCTCCCCTGTGATGTCACACTGCGCCCTGAGGTTTCCCGCCCCGCCCTGTGATGTCACACCCCACCATGTGATGTCACACCCCACCCTGTGACGTCATACCCCCACCATGTGATGTCACCCCCCGCCCCATGATGTCATCCCACTCTACACTGTGACATCACCCCCTGTCCTGTGATGTCATACGCCCGCCCTGTGACGTCACGCCTCCTTTGTGACGTCACACAGCCCTCCTTTGTCCCGTCCTGTCCACTCCATGTGATGTCACCCCACCCCCTGTGATGTCACACCCCGCCCCGTGATGTCACGCCTCCATCCCCTGATGTCACATGCCACGTGATGTCACCCCCCACCATGTCCTGTGATCTCACCCCACCCCACCCTGTCACGCCACACCCCCATCCCATGACGTCATATCCCCACCCTGTGACGTCATACACCCCGTGATGTTTCAACCCACCCTGTGATGTCACACCCCCTCCTCTCTCTCTCCCCGCCTGCGGGCACAGCGACAGTCGGACGCCAGCGTAAGGGGACCGGGGGGGGAACTGGGGCCAAACTGGGAGCACTGGGAGAGGCCTGGGGGGTGGAATTGGGGAGAGGGGGAGGGGGAGTGGGCCGGGGGTTGGGAAGGGGGTTTGGGGGGGTTTAAGGGGGGATTTGGGGGGGGATTTGGGGGTGTTAGAGGGGGAATTGGGGGGTTTAGGGGGGATTTGGGGGGCCTAGGGGGGTTTAAAGGGGGATTTGGGGGTCTAAGGAGGGATTTGGGGGGGTTAAGGGGGAATTGGGGGGTTTAGGGGGGATTTGGAGGGGTTAAGGGGGGATTTGGGGGTCTGAGGGGGGGATTTGGGGGGGATTTTGGGGGGTTGAAGGGGGGATTTGGGGGGTTAGAGGGGGGTTGGGGGGCTTAAAGGGGGAATTGGGGGGTTTAGGGGGGATTTGGAGGGGTTAAGGGGGGATTTGAGGGTCTGAGGGGGGATTAGGGGGGAATGGGGGGGGGGTCTGGGGGGGTAGGGGGTTAGAGGGGGATTTCGGGGGGTTAATAGGGGATTTGGGGGGTTAGAGGGGGGTTTAGGGGAGATTTGGGGGGCTTTGGGGGTCTGAGGGGGGGATTTAGGGGGGATTTGGGGGGGTCTGAGGGGGATTTGGGGGTGTTAGAGGGGGATTTGGGGGGCTAGGGGGTTTAAAGGGGGATTTGGGGGTCTAAGGAGAGATTTGGGGGGATTTTGGACGGTTAAAGGGGGGATTTGGGGGGTTAGAGGGGGGATTTGGGGGGGTTAAGGGGTGATTTGGGGGGAATTGGGGGGGTCTGAGGGGGATTTGGGGGTGTAAGGAGAGATTTTGGGGGGGATTTTGGGGGTTAGAGGGGTATTTGAGGGGCTGGGGGGGATTTGGGGGGGGTCTCAAGGGGGCAGGGGAGGGTGGATTAATTTGGGGGGGGGGCTTAATTTGGGGGGGGGTCTAATTTGAGGGGGGGCTTAATTTGGGGGGGGTCCTTAATTTGAGGGGGGATCGAATTTGGGGGAGGGTCCTAATTTGAGGGGGGTCTAATTTGAGTGGGGGGCTTAATTTGGGGGGGGCTTAATTTGTGGAGGGGGTTCCTAATTTGTGGGGGGGTCTAATTTGAGGGGGGGCCTTAATTTGGGGGTGGGGCCCTAATTTGAGGGGGGCCCTAATTTGAGGGGGGGCTTAATTTGGGGTGGGGGTCCTAATTTGGGGGGGGGCTTAATTTGGGGTGGGGGGCTAATTTGAGGGGGGGCTTAATTTGAGGGGGCGGTCCTAATTTAAGGGAGGGGTCTAATTTGAGGCGGTCTAATTTGGGGGGGTCCTAATTTAAGGGGGTCTAATTGGGGGGGCCCTTAATTTAAGGGGGGGGTCTTAATTTGGGGGGGGCCCTTAATTTGAGGAGGGGGGGTCTAATTTGGGGTGGGGTCCTTAATTAGAGTGGGGGATCAAATTTGGGGGGGGGGCCTTAATTTGAGGGGGTGGACTTAATTTGGTGGGGGGTTTCTAATTTGGGAGGGGGTCCTAATTTGAGGGGGGGCGTCTAATGACCTCCCCCCTCCAGCGCGGGGAGGACTCCGCCCTCCTGGGCCCCCTCCAGCTCTTCCCCCCCAACGGTTCCATCGACCTCATGTATTTCCCCTACTACGGCAAGAGAGTGCACGTGAGCGGGGGGGAGGGGTTGGGGGGGGCCCCCCACCACCCACCCCCCCAAAAAAATTTGGGGGGGGGTGTGTTTAAGGGGGGTTTTGGGGGGTTTTAGGGGGGTTTAAGGGGCTTTAAGGGGGGTTTAGGGGGGTTTGGGGGGGGTTGGGGGGGGGTTGGGGGAGGTTTGGGGGGTGGGGGGTGGGGGAGGGGTAGGGGGGGGGTCCCCCATCCCACCCCCCCCAAAAAAAATTTGGGGTGGGGGGAGTTTAAGGGGGGTTTTGGGGGGTTTTAGGGGGGTTTAAGAGGGGTATTGGGTGGTTTAAGGGGGGTTTGGGGGGGTTTGGGGGGGGGAGTTTGGGGGGCGTGGATGGGTCACTTCCCCCCCCAGCCTCAGTTTCCCCCACACCCTCACTTCCACCCCAGCCTCACTCCCCACCCCCAGCCTCACTTCCCATCCTGCCTCAGTTTCCCCCACACCCTCACTTCCCCCAGCCTCAGTTTCCCCACACCCTCACTTCCCATCCTGCCTCAGTTTCCCTCTCCCAGCCTCAGATTCCCCCCAGCCTCAGATTCCGCCCCCCAGCCTCACTTCCCATCCTGCCTCAGTTTCCCCCAACCTCTGTTTCCCCCAACCTCACTTCCCCCCCAGCCTCACTTCCCCCCAGCCTCAGTTTCCCCCCACACCCTCACGTCCGACCCAGCCTCATCTCCCATCCTGCCTCAGTTTCCCCCAGCCTCACTTCCCATCCTGCCTCAGTTTCCCCACACCCACTCACTTCCCCCCAGCCTCAGTTTCCCCACCCCAGCCTCAGTTTACCCCCAGTGTCTGTTTCCCTCTCCCAGCCTCACTTCTCCACCCCCAGCCTCACTCCCCACTCCCAGCCTCAGTTTCCCCCCAGCCTCAGTTTCCCCTTCCCCACCCCCCAGGTGAACTACACGCAGCCGGTGGTGGCCGTCCTCTTCGCCAACGCCACGGCCAACGTGGAGCACCACGTGGAGTGTCGCCTCAACGCCCACGGCCTCCGGCCCCATGACGAGCGCGACAAGTTCGCCGGCCGCGTCGCCTTCCGCCTCCGCATCAACCGCCGAATAACCCACACCCCCTCCCCCACCCACCCCCCTTCCCCACCCCCTCACCCCCCTAAAACCCCCCTCTCCCCACCCCCACCCCCCTAAAACACCCCCTCTCCCCACACACCCCCTTTCCCCCTTCCCCCAGCTTCACCCAGCCTTGCCTCAGTTTCCCCACTTGCTCCTTGCATTAATAAATGTACATAGGGGATGGTTTTCTATGTTATATAGAGTAATGGGGGGAGGGGGGAGGGGGGAGGGGTGGGGAGGGCCACGCCTACTTCCTCCCCCTGCCTCAGTTTCCCCTCCCCCAGCCTCAGTTTCCCCACACACACACAACCTCACTTCCCCACCCCCAGCCTCAGTTTCCCTCCCCAAGCCTCAATTTCCCCCCACACGCCCTCACTCCCACCCCCAGCCTCACTTCCCATCCTGCCTCAGTTTCCCTCCCCAGCCTCAGTTTCCCCACACACACACCCTCACTTCCCCACCCCAGCCTCAGTTTCCCCCCCAGCCTCAGTTTCCCCACACACACACCCTCACTTCCCCACCCCAGCCTCAGTTTCCCCCCAGCCTCAGTTTCCCCCTCAAGCATCAGTTTCCCCATCCCAGCCTCAGTTTCCCCCCTACTTCCACCCCAGCCTCAGTTTCCCCCACCCCCTCATTCCCATCCCCAGCCTCACTTCCCATCCTGCCTCAGTTTCCCTCCCCCAGCCTCAGTTTCCCCACACATACCCTCACTTACTTCCACACCCAGCCTCAGTTTCCCCCCCAGCCCCAGTTTCCCCCCACACACCCTCACTTCCACCCCCAGCCTCAGTTTCCCCCCACACCCTCACTTCCACCCCCAGCCTCAGTTTCCCCCCACAGCCTCAGTTTCCCCTCAGCCTCAGTTTCCCCCCACAGCCTCAGTTTCCCCCCAGTGGCTGTTTCCCTCTCCCAGCCTCAGTTTCCCCCCAGCCTCAGTTGAGGCTGAGTCCTGGAGATGAGTCCTGGATTTGGGGGGGGGAGGATGTGGTTGGTTGGAGGTGAGGTGTGGGCAAGCCAAGATGGCCGCCAAGTGGTGAGGTGGTTAGGTGGATAAGGAAGGTGATTGGAAGGGGGGTGGGGGGGTGGTGAAGGGGGAGTGGTTGGAGTGGGGTGTTGGAAAGCAAGATGGCCGCCACGTGTTGGGTAGGCTGAGGCCAAGATGGCCACCAGTGGTTGGGTAGGATGAAGAGCAAGATGGCCGCCATTGGTTGGGTGGGTGAGGAGTAAGATGGCCGCTATGTGTTGGGTAGGTCGAGGCCAAGATGGCCGCCATTGACAGAGTAGGTCGAGGCCAAGATGGCCGCCATTGGTTGGGTAGGCCAGGAGCAAGATGGCCGCTGTGTGTTGGGTAGGCTAAGGGCAAGATGGCCGCCAGTGGGTGGGTAGGCCAGGAGCAAGATGGCCGCCAGTAGTTGGGTGGGTGAGGAGTAAGATGGCCGCTGTGTGTTAGGTAGGTCGAGGCCAAGATGGCCGCCATGGGTTGGGTAGGCCGGAAGCAAGATGGCCACCAGCGGGTGGGTAGGTCAAGGCCAAGATGGCCGCCAGTGGTTGGGTGGGTGAGGAGCAAGATGGCCGCCAGTGGTTGGGTAGGTCGAGGCCAAGATGGCCGCCATTGGCTGGGTAGGCCGGAAGCAAGATGGCCGCCCTGTGTTGGGTAGGCCGGAAACAAGATGGCCGCCATTGGCTGGGTCGAACCAGACCAAGATGGCCACCGGCCCAGCCAATGGCAGCAGCTGCTGCTGGGGTGGGGGTGGGGGTGGAGGCCAAGATGGCCGCTGCGGCCTCACTCTGGGGGCTGGGGGGCTGGCAGCCATCTTGCCTCCTCCATCTTGGCTCCTCCCCCCTGTATTAGCCCTGGCAGCCATCTTGCCTCCTCCATCCTGCCTCCTAATACCTCTAGACAGCCCTGGCGGCCATCTTGGCCCCTCCATCTTGGCTCCTCCCACCTGTATTAAGCCTGGCGGCCATCTTGGTCCCTCCATCTTGGCTCCTCCCACCTGCATTAGCCCTGGTGGCCATCTTGGCCCCTCCATCCTGCCTCCTAATACCTCTAGACACCCCTGGCGGCCATCTTGGCCCCTCCCTCTTGCCTCCTCCCCCTGCATTAGCCCTGGCAGCCATCTTGGCTTCTCCATCCACCACTCCCCACCCAAGCCAGCACCGCCCTGGGGTCAGTGGCCATCTTTACCCCATCACCCCTTGTCTGTCTGTGTCCCCCTCCCCCCCAGATATCCATCCCTTCCCCCCACGGTGGCCATTTTTCCCCCAGCCAGCTCCACGGTGGCCATCTTGGCCTCCAGCCTACAACCTCTTCCCCCCTCCCCCTTATTGGGGGGTGTGTGGGGTGTGTGTGTGGGGGGGTGACCCCAGCTCGAAACCTTCCCGGGATTGGGTGGGAGAAGGGCAGGGGGGATGGGAATTAGGCCATGGCTGAGGGGGGAGGGGCAGGGCCCTTAATGAGCCTAACGAGCTCGTTAGGTGCCAGGGCCGCTTGCCCAGGCTCTTGGGTCCCTTCCATTGGCCCCCCCGCCCCCCCCCGACATCATGGGGAGGGGGAGGGGCAGACGCCCCTTTAATCCCACCCCCCTCCCCTCCCCCCACCTCTTCATGAACTAGCTCTGGCCTAATTAACAGGGCCTAATTAACGTGGCTAGGGTAGAAAGCCATGCATCTTAATTAGGGGCCCACCCATTAATTAACCACCCCCTAATTAACTACCCCTGAATTAACCCCCCAATTAACCATACCCCTAATTAACCCCCAATTAACCACCCCCAATTAACCCCCCAATTCACCATCCCCCTAATTAACCCCTCCAATTAACCACCCCCTAATTAACCATCCCTCAATTAACCCCCCAATTAACCATCTCCCTAATTAACCACCCCCCCAATTAACCCCCAATTAACCACCCACCTAATTAACCACGCCCCCAATTCACCATCCCCCTAATTAACACCCAATTAACCCCCCACCTAATTAACCCCTCAATTAACTACTCCCTAATTAACCAACCAATTAACCATCCTAATTAACCACCCCCAATTAACCACCCTAATTAACCACTCCCAATTAACCCCCAATTAACCACCCCCTAATTAACCACCCCCCAATTAACCCCCAATTAACCCCCCACCTAATTAACCACCCCCAATTAACCCCAAATTAACCACCCCCTAATTAACCCCCAATTAACCCCCCACCTAATTAACCCCCCAATTAACTACCCCCTAATTAACCAACCAATTAACCATCCCCCTAATTAGCCACCCCCAATTAACCACCTCCCTAATTAACCCCCCCTTTAATTAACTCCCCGCCCCTCCCCCCGCCCCATGACCCACTTTCCCAGGGGTGGGGGAGGGGCGGGAAGGGGGGTGGGAGGGGCGATGGGTGCCCCTCCCCCACCCTTCAAGGTCACTTCAAGGTCACGGAGGAATTTTCCACCCCCCCCCCCCCACCTGGGAACCACCCCCAATCCCAGTAACCCCTTACTGGGAGCTGTTTCCATCCCAGTTACCCCTTACTGGGAACCCCTGCCATCCCAGTAACCCCTTACTGGGAGCTGCCCCCATCCCAGTAACCCCTTACTGGGAACCCCCCCATCCCAGTAACCCCTTACTGGGAACCCCCTCCATCCCAGTAACCCCTTAATGGGAGCTGCCCCAATCCCACTAACCCCTTACTGGGAGCAGGCCCCATCCCAGTTACCCTTTACTGGGAACCCCTTCCAATCCCAGTTACCCGTTACTGGGAGCTGCCCCCATCCCAGTAACCCCTTACTGGGAACTCTCCCCAATCCCAGTAACCCCTTACTGGGCCCCTCCCAGTCCTCCCAGTTTGCCCAGTATAAAAAACTCCTTTATTGTATAAAAAGACCATCGGGGGGCGTGGCCAAGGAAAGGAGGGCGTGGCCAAGTGGGAAGGGATGCCCAGGGGTCGCACTAGGGGCTAAGGGAGGGGGCGTGGCTTCGCGGGGGGCGTGGCCAAGGGGAGACGTGGCTACACGGGAGGGGCGTGGCTTGGCAAAGAGGGAGAGTGGCCAAGAGGGAGCTCTGAGGCCAGGGGGCGTGGCTTATGGGGCAGCTCTGGGACCTGGGGGCGTGGCTTAGGGGGCTGGGGGTGTGGCCAAGAGACTGCGCTAGGCCGGGGGCATGGCTTAGGGGGTCTGGGGGCATGGCTTAGGGTCCGGAGGCGTGACCAATACACTGCTCTAGGGCCGGGGGGCGTGGCTTAGAGGATGAGGGCATGGCTTAGGTGTTGGGGTGCGGCCAAGGGGCTGCTCTAGAGGCTGGGGGCATGGCTTTAGGGACTGGGCGTGGCCAGCAGGGGAACTCTAAGGGCTGGGGGCGTGACTTAGATGCAGGCGTGGCTTGGGGGGCTGGATGTGACCGGGTTGGGGGTCTAGGGGCGTGGCTTAGGGCCTGGGGGCGTGGCTTAGGGCCTGGGGTGTGGCTTATGGGGACTGGGTGTGGCCTAGGGAGGCACTCAGAGCCTGGGGGCGTGGTTTAGGGAGTGGGGGGTGTGGCTTGGGGACTGGGCGCAGCCAATAGGAGAGCTCTAAGGGCTGGGGGCGTGGCTTAGGTGGAGGGGGCGTGGCCTAGAGAGACACTCAGAGCCTGGGGGCATGGTCTAGGAGCTAGGGGCGTGGCTTTGGTGGGCTGTGGGTGTGGCTTAGGGCCTGGGGGCGCAGCTTAGGAGCTGTGGGCATGGCTAGGGGGGCTGCAGGTGTGGCTTAGAGGGGTGGGGGCGTGGCTTAGAGGGCCGGGGGCGTGGCTTAGGCCGGGAGGGGGCGTGGTCAATCCGAATCGGCCGCTTCCTTCTTGAGCAGCAGCCGCTTCCCAGAACGAGGCTCCAGCCCCTCCCCCCGCGGGCGCCGCCCCTTCGGCCTGGGGGGAGGGGAGAGGGGGTCATCATCACACACCCCCACCACACCCCCATGGGACCCCCCCCCATCCCAGTAAGCCCTTACTGGGAGCTCCCCCATCCCAGTAAGCCCTTACTGGGAGCTCCCCCCATTCCAGTAAGCCCTTACTGGGAGCTTCCATCATCCCAGTTACCCCTTACTGGGAGCAGCTCCCATCCCAGTTACCCCTTACTGGGAGCTGCCCCCATCCCAGTTATCCCTTACTGGGAAGGCTCCCCAACCCAGTAACCCCTTACTGCGATCAGCCTCCATCCCAGTAACCCCTTACTGGGAACTCCCCCCACCCCAATAAGGCCTTACTGGGATCAACCTCCATCCCAGTAACCCCTTACTGGGAGCAGCCTCCATCCCAGTAACTCCTTACTGGGATTGTCTCCCCTTACTGGGAACTCCCCCATCCCAATAACCCCTTACTGGGATCAACCTCCATCCAAATAACCCCTTACTGGGAACTCCCCCCATCCCAATAACCCCTTACTGGGGACCCCCCTCATCCCAGTAACCCCTTATTGGAAACTCCCCCATTCCCAGTTACCCCTTAACTGGGGACCCCCCCATCCCAATAACCCCTTACTGGGAACTCCCCCCATCCCAATAACCCCTTACTGGAACCTCCCCCCATCCCAGTTACCCCTTACTGGGATTGTCCCCCCTTACTGGGAACTCCCCCCATCCCAATAACCCCTTACTGGGAACCCCCCCATCCCAATAACCCCTTAGTGGGAACCACCCCCATCCCAGTAACCCCTTAATGGGGACCACCCCCATCCCAATAACCCCTTACTGGGGACCCCCCCCCCATCCCAGTTACCCCTTACTGGGAATGTCTCCCCTTACTGGGAACTCCCCCCATCCCAGTTACCCCTTACTGGGGACCCCCCCCAGGACTCACGGGCGTGGCAGCGCCCCTCCCCCTCCTGCGCCTCCAGCGCATCGTTAATCTCCTTCAGCATCTCGTAACGACGGCGACCTTTGACCTGGGGGGGAGGGGGGATATTGAGGGGACCACCCCCCCCCCCAAAAATCCACCCTGGGACACCCCAAAAAACCCCACCCTGGGACCCCCCCCCAAAATATCCACCCTGGGACCCCCCCCCAAAATAACCCACCCTGGGACCCCCCCCAAAAACCCCACCCTGGGACCCCCCCCCCAAATAACCCACCCTGGGACCCCCCTCCCAAACCCCCCCCCCCAACCCCCACCCTGAACCCCCCTCCAAAATACCCACCCTGGGACCCCCCCCACCCTCCCAGAGCCCAAATTTTGGGGAGACACCCCCCCCCCAAAACCTGACCTGCAGCCAGAAGGTCTCAGGATCGGGGTTCAGCACTCGCTTTTTGGAGCTCTGGGGGGCTTCAGAGGGGGGACAGGGCTGTGGGGGTGGAGCAAAGATGGGGGGGTGAGGGGGGGCACCCACTTTTTGGGGGGGAGGTCTTGATGCCCAGGGACCCCCACACACACAGGGACCCCCCAATATGGGACCCCTCCAACACCCAGGGAACCTCCACTCACAGGGACCCCCCCACACCCAGGGACCCCCCAATACAGGACACCTCTCAACCAGGGACCCCCCAATATGAGACCCCCTAATATGGGACCCCTCCAACTCAGGGACCCCCCCAAAATGGGACTCCCCAACACCCAGGGACCCCCCCAACCAGGGATCCCCCCACCCAGGGACCCCCCAATATGGGACCCCCCCCCATCCAGGGACCCCCCAATACCCAGGGACCCCCCCAACACCTAGGGACCCGCCCCAATATGAGACCCCCCAATATGGGACCCCTCCCACCCAGGGACCCCCCAAAATGGGGCCACCCCAATATAGGACCCCCCCACCCAGGGACCCCCCCAATATGGGACCACCCCCACCCAGGGACCCCCCAATACCCAGGGACTCCCCAGTCCCAGAGATCCCCCCAATATGGGACCCTCCAATATGGAACTTGCCCCCAGCCCCCACCACAGCCCTAGCCACGACCCCTCCAGCCCAAGCCCCGGCCCCGCCCCTCACCGCACTTGACCCCGCCCCCTGCAGCCCCAAGCCCTCTCCTCTCACTGCACTTGGCCCCGCCCCCTTTAGTGCCAAGCCCCGCCCCCTCCAGCTCCAAGTCCCGCCCCTCCCACCCTAAGCCCCACCCCCTCAGCCACAAACCCCGCCCCCTTTAGCTCCAAGCCCCGCCCCCAGCCCCAAGCCCCACCCCTCTAGCCCTAATCCCTCATCCCGCTTGGCCCTGCCCCTTCCGGTCCTAAGCCCCGCCCCTCCAGCCACAAACCCCACCCCTCCAGTCCAAAGCACCGCCCCCTTTAGTTCCAAGCCCCGCCCCCTCCAGTCCTAATCCCTCTTGGCCCCGCCCCTCCAGCTCTAAGCCCCACCCCCCGCCCCTCCAGCTCTAAGCCCCACCCCCAGCCACAAGCCCCCCATACCTCACTTGGCCCCGCCCCCTCCAGCCCCAAGCCCCACCCCCTCCAGACCTAAGCTCCGCCCCCTCAGCCATAACTCCCGCCCCCTTTAGCTCCAAGCTCTGCCCCCAGACCCAAGCCCCGCCCCCTCCAGCCCTAATCCCTCATCCTGCTTGGCCCCGGCCCCACCAGCCTTAAGCCCCACCCTTCACTGCGCTCGGTCCCGCCCCCTCCAGCTCTAAGCCCTGCCCCCAGCCCTAAGCCCCGCCCCCTCCAGCCCCCAGCCTCGTCCCCTCCAGCCCTAAGCCCCGCCCCTCACCTCTCTTGGCCCCGCCCCTCTTGCGGGCGTTCTCCTCCTCTGTCCGTCTGTCCCGGCCGGGACAGGCGCACACACGCACCTCGAAGCAGCGACGGCCCAAGAGCTGCCCCCTGGGGGGGGACACAGTGAGACCCCCCCCAATATGGGACCCCCCAGACCCAGGGACCCTCCAGACCCAGGGATTCCCCAGAACCAGGGACCCCCCAGAACCAGGGACCCCCCAGTATGGGACACCCCCAATATGGGACCCCCCTAATATGGGGCACCCAGCCCCAGGGACCCCCCAATACGGGACCCCCCCACTCCCAGGGACCCCCCAATATGGGACCCCCCAGAACTAGGGACCCCCCAGAACCAGGGACTCCCCCAGTATTCGACTCCCCCAGACCCAGGGACCCCCCAATATGAGACCCCCCCAATATGGGGCACCCACACCCAGCGACCCCCCCCAATATGAGACCCCCAGAACCAGGGACCCCCCAGACCCAGGAACCCCCTATATGGGGCCCCCCCTACTCCCAGGGACCCCCCTAATATGGGACCCCCCCAATATGAGACCCCCCAGACCCAGGGACCCCCCCAATATGAGACCCCCCAGAACCAGGGACCCCCCAGACCCAGGGATCCCAAAATCCCCCCTAACCCCCCCAATTCCCCCTTAAGCCCCCTCTAGCCCCCTCGAACCCCCCTCTAACCCCCCAAAATCCCCTCTAACCCCCCAATACCCCCTCTAGCCCCCCCAATTCCCCTCCCAGCCCCCCAAAATCCCACCCTAAACCCCCCTGCCTCACCCCGGTGCCTCCAGGGTGAGGATGGTGAGGATGGGGCGCCGGTTCATCCCCCCATGCAGGAGCTGTTGCACATGAAGTTGTAGAGCACCGTGGTGCAGTCTGAGCCCACCTGGGGGGGACACCTCATTTTGGGGGGGGGGCACCCCAAATTTGGACATAGACCCCCCCCCAGCACCCCGAAATCCACCTCTTGAGGCAGCATAAGGGGGGTTTGGGGGTGGAAATGGGGGTCTGGGGGGGAAATTGGGGGTCTAGAGGGGGTCTGAGGGGGGAATTGGGGGTCTAGGGGGACACACATCTCATTTTGGGGGGGGGCACCCCAAATTTGGACATAGACCCCCCCCCCAGCACCCCGAAATCCACCTCTTGAGGCAGCATAAGGGGGTTTGGGGGGGAAATGGGGGTCTGGGGGGGGAATTTGGGGGCTGGTGGGGTCCCCAGGGGGATATTTGGGGGGTCCCAGGTGGTCCTTGGGGGGTACTTGGGGGACCCAGGGGGTTTTGGGGGGCCCTAGGGGGGGTCCTGGGGGTATTAGGGGGTCCTAGGGGGTTTTGGGGGGTCCCAGGGGGTATTGGGGGGTCTGGGGTGTTTTGGGGGGGCCCAGGGGGTATTGGGGGTCCCAGGGGGGTATTGGGGGGGTCTAGGAGGGTTTGGGGGGGTCTGGGGGGTTTTGGGGGGGCCCAGGGGTTATCAGGGGGTCCTGGGGGGTAATTGGGGGGTCCCAGGGTTATCAGGGGGTCCTGGGGGGGTTTTGGGGGGTCTGGAGGGTTTTGGGGGGTCCCAGGAGGTATTGGGGGTCCCAGGGTTATCATGGGGTCCTGGGGGGTTTGGGGGGTCCCAGGGGGGTATTGGGGGGTCTGGGGGGGTCCTAGGGGGTTTATGGGGGTTTGGGGGTATTGGGGGTCTGGGGGGTATTGGGGGGTCCCAGGGGGTTTTGGGGGGTCTGGGGGGTCTTGGGGGGTCCCAGGGGGGTTTTGGGGGGTCCCGGGGGGGGGGGGTCCCACCTCGGGGGGCTCGTAGGGGACGGCGACGCTGTGGCGCTTGGTGGTCTCGTCGTCATGGTAACGGGCCTGGGGGTTCCCCTCCACCCGGATCAGGTGCTGGGCGGGGGCCAGGCCTGGGGGGGGGGGGGGCACCCCAAAATTGGGGGAGGGGGGGGAAGAGACTCAGTTTAACCTCATAACCCCCCTCACAGCCCCCCAAAACCCCCTTAGACACCCCAAAACCCCCCAAAACCCCCCCAAACCTCCTCCCAGCCCCCCCAAAACCCCCCTTAGACACCCCAAAACCCCCTGAAACACCCCTGAAACCCCCCAAACCTCCCTCCCAGCCCCCCAAATCCCCCTTAACCCCCCCAAACCCCCTCCCACACCCCAAATCCCCCCTTAAACCCCCCTCCCACCCCATAATCCCCCCTTAATCCCCCCAAACCACCTCCCAACCCCCCAAATCCCCCTTGAATCCCCCCAAAGACCCCCAAACCCTCTCCTAGCCCCCCAAATGCCCCTTAAACCCCCTCCCAGCCCCCCAAATCCCCCTTGAAGCCCCCCAAATCCCCCTTAAACCCCCTCCCAGCCTCCCAAATCCCCCTTAAAGCCCCCAAATCTGCCTTAAACCCCCCCAAACCCCCTTCCCACCCCCCAAATCCCCCCCTTAAACCCCCCATACCCCCCTCCCACCCCCCAAATCCCCCCTGAAACCCCCCCAAACCCCCTCCCAGCCCCCCAAATCCCCCTTAAACACCCCACCCCCCCCCCAAAACCCCCCGAACACCCCCCAAACCCCCTCCTACCCCCCCAAATCCCCCTTAAACCCCCTCCCAGCCCCCCAAAACCCCCTGAACCCCCCCAAACCCCCTCCCAGCCCCCCCAAATCCCCCTTAAACCCCCTCCCAGCTCCTCAAATCCCCCTTAAACCCCCCCAAACTCCCCCTTCCTTCCATCCCAAAAGCAGTGGTGGGGGGCTGGGCTATTTTTTGGGGGGGATGGGGGGGTCTCCTCACCATCTGCAGCCCCCCACACCTCTCATGGTGGGGGCACCTCTTGACCACCTCAGCCACGTGCTCAGACTTCTTGTAGACAGCCACAGCCCTGAGGAGGGTCCCGGGGGGGTGGGACCCCCACCCTGACCTGCACAGGGCAGGGCTTGGCCAGGCGGCAGAACAGCTTGTTCAGCTCCTTGGAGAACTTGGGGGGGGGTACCCCAAAAATGGGTTAGGGGGGTGGGATGGTTATATATCTCCCTTAGGCAAAGCAGATCCCACAAATCCCCTCCAGCACCCCCAAATCCTCCCCAAATCCCCTCCAGCCCCCCCAAATCCCCCCCAAATCCCCCCAAATCCCCTCCAGCACCAAGACCCGCCCCCCAGATCCCGTCAAGACCCCCACTAGAATCCCCAAATCCCCTCCAGCACCCCAAGACCCCCCCAGGTCCCCCCAAGACCACCCCTAGACCCCCCAAATCCCCTCCAGCACCCCAAGATCCCCCCAAATCCCCTCCAGCACCCCCAAGACCCCCTCCCAGATCCCCCCAAGACCACCCCCAGACCCCCCAAATCCCCTCCAGCACCCCAAGATCCCCCCCAAATCCTCTCAAGACCACCCCTAGACCCCCCAAATCCCCCCAGGACCCCCCCAGATCCCCCCAGGACCCCCCCCAAATCCCCTCTTAGCCCCCCCAGATCCCCTCAATACCCCACTTAGCCCCCCGAATCCCTCTCAAACCCGCCCTTAGCCCCCCAAATCCCCTCCAGCACCCCAAGACCCTCCCATAGCCCCCCCAAATCACCCCCAAGACCCTCCAAATCCCCCTCCCAGCCCCTCCAAATCCCCTCCAGCACCCCAAGACCCCCCCATGCCCCCTTCCCCCACTCACGGTGCAGGTGACAGACTTGGCTGTCCCAGTCTCCTTGAACCCCACCCGAAAATCGTGGGTCCCCCCATAATCCTCTGTGGAGGGGACAACAGGGGAGGGGGCCACCTGGGGGGTGGGGGTGGGGGTTGGGGGGAGGGGCAGCGGTGGGGGGCAGCGGGGACAAGTCCTGTTGGGGGGAGGGAGGGGGAGGAAGGGGTTAGAAGGGGTTTTTGGGGGGGGGGTGTCTGAGGGGGTCTTGGGGTGCTGGAGGGGATTGGGGGGGCTGGGAGGGGGATTTGGGGGGCTAATGGGGGTATTGAGGGGGGTCTTGGGGTGCTGGAGGGGATTTGGGGGTCTTGGGGGCAGATTGGGGGGGCTAAGGGGGGTATTGAGGGGATTTGGGGGGTCTTGGGGTGCTGGAGGGGATTTGGGGGGGATAAGGGGGGTCTTGGGGGGCTAAGGGCGGTATTGAGGGGATTTGGGGGGTCTTGGGGTGCTGGAGGGGATTTGGGGGTGCTGGGAGGAGGATTTGGGGGCTAAGGGGGGTCTTGGGGAGCTAAGGGGGTATTGAGGAGATTTGGGGGGGTCTTGGGGTGCTGGAGGGGATTTGCGGGGGCTGGGAGGGGGATTTGGGGGGTCTTGGGGGGGATTGGGGGGACTAAGGGGGGTATTGAGGGGATTTGGGGGGTCTTGGGGGGATTGGGGGGTCTAAGGGGGGTATTGAGGGGGTTTGGGGGGGTCTTGGGGTGCTGGAGGGGATTTGGGGGCGCTGGAGGGGATTTGGGGGGGTAAGGGGGGTCTGGGGGGTGATTTGGGGGGGCTGGGGGTGATTTAGGGGGGTCTAAGGGTGGTCTTAAGGGGGGTTGGGGGGGGATTTGGGGTGCCCCCCCCCCAAACTCACCCACTCCGGGGGCTCCTCAGGGAAGGGCTGGATGGTATCAGGGAGCCTGAGGGGGGGTCCCCAAAAATAGATGGGGGGGATCAGGGTCACAAGGTCACCAGGGGGTCACCCCCTCCCTCTGACCCCCCCCAAACCCCCTCAAGACCCCTCTTAGCCCCCCCCAAATCCCCTCCAGCACCCCAAGACCCCCCCAGATCCCCTCAATACCTCCCTTAACCCCCTAAAGTCCCCCCAAATCCCCCCTTAGCCCCCCAAATCCCCTCCAGCACCCTAAGACCCCCACAAATCCCCTCAAGACCCCCCTTAACCCCCAAAGTCTCCCCTTAGCTCCCCCAAAGTCCCACCTAAGCCCTCCCAAATCCCTCCTTAGGCCCCCCAAATCCCCTCCAGCACCTTAAGACCCCCCCAAATCCCCTCAAGACCCCCCTTCACCCACCCAAGACCCCCCCAAATGCCCCCTTAGCCCCCCCAATCCCCTCAATACCCCCCTAAACCCCCCAAAGTCCCCCCTAAGCCCCCCCAAATCCCTCCTTAGCCCCCCCAAATCCCCTCCAGCACCCTAAGACCCCCCCCCAAATCCCCTCAATACCCCCCTTCACCCACCCAAGACCCCCCTTAGCCCCCCAAAATCCCCCCTTTCCCCCTCCCCCCCCCAAAACCTCACATGTTCCAGAGATCCAGGAACCCTTCGCCCCCCAAAAGTGGCTCGAGGTCTTCAGCCATGACGCCAGTGGGGTGGGGGGGTGCCCCCCAACTGAGGAGGTACCAAGTTTGGGGGGGGGGTGTCGGGTCACCCCAAAATCTCCCTCGTGGGGGGAGGGGAGGGGAGGGGGGATATGAGTTAGAGCATCCGGATACACCCACTCCCCCTGGGGATCACTATTTGGGGGACCCCTTTCTTTTTTGGGGGGGACACCTTCCCCCTTTATATTTGGGGGGTTCAGAATTTGGGGGGGGGGGAGCAGGGTGGGGGGGCAAGGTTTGGGCAGGGTTAAAGGGGGTATTTCCCCTCCTCCCCCCCCCCCAAACACACCCCCGGATTGCCAGGGGTCCCCCCAACCCTTTGAACCCCCCCCGCCCCCTGAACCCCCTTTTAAAGGGGGAAATCCCCCCTTTCCCCCTCCCCCCCCCCCCCAGGCCCATTGGTACCTTCCGGCCTCTGCCGCCTCTCCCGCCAGCCGCACGCGTTGGGGAATCCCCGTTCCCGTCATGCCCCGCGCCTTCGAGGGGGGAGGGGGAAGGGCGGGGGTTGCTGGGTAACGGGGCGGGGAGCGAAGCCCCCGGCGACATCTTGAGTGAGGGCAAACTAGGCCTCGTGCCCTTCCCCCCGCCCAGTGCCCTCCCAGTTCCCTCCCAGTGCCTCCCAGTCCATCCCAGTGCTCTCCCAATCCCCTCCCAGTTCCCTCCCAGTGCCTCCCAGTAACTCAAAGTAACCACTCAGTAACCCCCAGTAAGCACCCAGTAACGCACCAGTAACCCTCCAGTAAACCCCAGTAACCACCAGTAACCCCAGTAACTACCAGTAACCCCCCAGTAAACCCTAGTAACCCCCCAGTAACCACCAGTAACCTCCAGTAACAACCCAGTAACTCCCAGTAACACACCAGTAACTCCCCAGTAAACCCCAGTAACCCACCAGTAACCACCCAGTAACTCCCAGTAACACACCAGTAACCCCCCAGTAACTTCCAGTAAACCCGAGTAACTACCAGTAACCCTCCAGTAAACCCCAGTAACCCCCCAGTAACCACCAGTAGCCCCCAGTAACACACCAGTAACTCCCAGTAAGCACCCAGTAACCACCAGTAACCACCCAGTAACCCCCAATAAGTCTCTCCCAGTGCCTCCCAGTGTCCCCCCAGTGCTTCCCAGTCCCTCCCAGTGCCTCCCAGTCCCCTCCCAGTGCCCCCCAGTGCCTCCCAGTGCCTTCCAGTGCCCTCCCCAGTTCCCTCCCAGTTCCCTCCCAGTCCCCTCCCAGTGCCCCCCAGTTCCCTCCCATTCCCTCCCAGTCCCTCCCAGTCCCCTCCCAGTGCCCTCCCAGTCCCCTCCCAGTGCCCCCCAGTTCCCTCCCAGTGCTGTCCCAGTCCCTCCCAGTCCCTCCCAGTGCCCTCCCAGTCCCCTCCCAGTGCCCCCCAGTCCCTCCCAGTCCCCTCCCAGTGCCCCCCAGTGCCTCCCAGTGCCTCCCAGTCCCCTCCCAGTGCCCCCCAGTCCCCTCCCAGTCCCTCCCAGTTCCCTCCCAGTCCCTCCCAGTGCTTCCCAGTGCCTCCCAGTCCCCTCCCAGTAACCCCCAATAAGTCTATCCAGGCTCTTTATTTGATTGACAGCTGCCTAGAGAAGGGGAGGCGGGGCCTATGGGCGATGGGCGTGGCTTGTGGGGGTCGGTGGGCGTGGCTAGAGGGTGCTGAGCTTGGGGGGCCCCGGCTGAGCTTCTCGGGGTGATCCGAGGCCATGAGCGAGATGTCCCGGAAGATGTCCAGGTAGGTGTCATCCCCTGGGGGGGACAGACACCCCCCCCCCCCCAAATTAGGCCACGCCCCCTCCAGACCCCCACCCCCCCCGACCCCCGACCCCCAAATCCATAAGGAACCCCCCCAAAAATCCCTCCTCCCCCCCATCCCCCTCCCCAAATCTAGGGAGCCCCCCAGTCCCTCCCAGTGCCCCCCAGTCCCTCCCAGTGCCCCCCAGTCCCTCCCAGTGCCTCCCAGTTCCCTCCCAGTGCCCCCCAGTTCCTCCCCAGTGCCTCCCAGTGCCCCCCAGTACCCCCCAGTTCTCTCCTAGTGCCTCCCAGTCCCTCCCAGTGCCCCCCAGTCCCTCCCAGTGCTTCCCAGTTCCCTCTCAGTGCCTCCCAGTGCTCCCAGTCCCTCCCAGTGCTTCCCAGTCCCTCCCAGTACCCTCCCAGTACCCCCCAGTGCCCCCCAGTCCCCTCCTAATCGTCTCCTAGTGTCTCCCAGTTCCCTCCCAGTGCCCCCCAGTGTCTCCCAGTTCCCTCCCAGTCCCCCAAAACCCACCACTCTGTCCCTGGGCCACCTCCAGCTCCCTCATCTTGGCCAACCTCAGCCTGGGGAGAGGGTAGGAAATTCGGGGTGACGGGGTCAGAAGTGGGTGGGGTACCCCCACCCTAGGGTACCCCCTGATTTAGGGGGGTGTGTGTGTATTTTGGGGAGGTGGGGGAGGGGGTCTCACAGGGTGACGATGTCGGCGTTGGCCTGATCGATGGCGATGCTCAGGGGGTCTTTGCCCTCTGCATCCACAGCGTTCACGTCAGCCCCACGCTTCAGGAACAAGCAGGCCAGGCTGGAATTTGGGTGGAGGTGTATATTTTGGGGGGGTGGGGGGGGTGTGAGATATTTTGGGGAGGGGGCACTGGTAGGTCAGGGGATTCGAAGATAGTATGAGGTCACCCATCCAGGTGCTGACCAAGGTGGTACCTGCTTAGCTTATTGGAAGGGGGAATGGTGTGCTGTGTGTCCCCCCCTAAGCTGACACCCAAAAGGGGGATCCTCAAAGAGGAATAGGGAGCCCCCCAAGGGGATGGGGAACCGTCCAAGGGGGAGACACACATTTGGGGGGCCACATGGAGGGGCCACTGTCCTGGGGGTTCAAGCATAGGGTGAGGTCACCCATCCAGGCACTGACCAAGGTGGTACCTGCTTAGCTGCCCCACACTTCAGGAACAAGCAGGCCAGGCTGGAATTTGGGGGGAGGTGTATATTTTGGGGTGTGTGTGTGAGATATTTTGGGGAGGGGGCACTGGTAGGTCAGGGGATTCAAACATAAGGTGAGGTCACCCATCCAGGCACTGACCAAGGTGGTACCTGCTTAGCTTGTTGGAAGGGGGAAGGTGTGCTGTGTCCCCCCCAAGCTGACACCCAAAAGGGGGATCCCCAAAGGGGAATAGGGAGCCCCCAAGGGGATGGGGAACCCTCCGAGGGGGGACACACACATTTGGGGGGGCACTGTCAGGTCTGGGGGTTCAAGCATAGGCCCGTCCAGGCACTGACCAAGGTGGTACCTGCTTAGCTTATTGGAGGGGGAAGGTATGCGGTGTCCCCCCCAGCTGAGACCTGAAAAGGGGATCCCCAAAGGGGAATAGGGAGCCCCCCAAGGGGATGGGGAACCCTCCAAGGGGGGACACACACACATTTGGGGGGCACATGGGGGATTGGAACATAGGGTGAGGTCACCCATGCAGGCACTGACCAAGGCGGTACCTGCTTAGCTTATTGGAAGGGGAAGGTATTCTGTGTCTCTGTAAGGGGGGGATTGCACCCCAAAAGGAAGGGGGACCCCAAAGAGGAATGGGGATCCCCCAAAGGGGATGGGGGCCCCCTCCAAAGGGAATGGGGACCCCTCAAGGGGAAATGGGGACCCTCAAAAGGGAAAATGGACCCACCCCAAAGGGAATGGGGCCCCCCCAATGGGAATAGACACCCCAAAAATGGAATAGGGACCCCCAAAAATGGAATAGGGACCCCCAAAAGGCGGTCAGACCCCCCCCCCCAAAGCAATAAAGACCCCCACCAAGGGACCAAAGCACCCTGAAAACCAAGGGGTCCCTGTAAACGCTCAGGTCACCCATCCATACACTGTCTGAAGCGGACCCTGCTTAGCTTCACCCACCGGCTGCTCTTAGGGGTGGGCGCTGCCACCATTGAAATGATAGGAGGTTTGTGGGGTGGGAGGGGGAGGGGAGGCTCCCAGTTCCCCCAGTACACTCACCCAGTATACCCCAGCATGGTGGCGTGGTGCAGCGGCCCCCTCCCTCGGCTGTCGCTCTGGTTGACGCTGGCTCCATTCTGCAGGAGGAACTCACAAGCCAGGAGGGAGTTCTATTTTTGGGGGGGGGGATACACACAATTAATGGGGAGGGGGGCTTCACCAGCACCCATGGGTGCCCCTTCCTTTCTGCAGGGTGTATACCGTGGCCACAGCTTGCAGCAAGGGGGTGCTGTTGTCCTCAGAGGGGTTGACCCAACCGGGGTCGGCGCCGTGGGCCAGAGCGTCGGCCATGGTGGGTAGACGCTGCCGTTGGGCTGCCCAGTACAGCAGAGCCCCCGGGTGGAGGTTGGGGGGTCCCTCAGGGTCCTGGGGAGCTAAAGGGAAAGGTGGGGAGGGGGGGTTTCAAGACAGGCCCCATAAGATTGGGATAAGCCCCTTTGCTTGCCCACAGCCCCCCACCTTCCCTTCTCCCCCTCTACCCAGCCCACAGGTCCAGACCACGCCCACTAGGCAGAAAGCCACGCCCCCAAGCACTAGGCTACGCCCCCTCCTCAAGCCCCATCCCTCCCCAAAGCCCCGCCTCTCCCCAAGCCCCGTCACCTTCACAAGCCCCGCCCCCTCCCCAAGCCCCGCCCCCAAGCCACGCCCCAAAGCCCCGCCCAACTGCCCCTCCCCCTCATCAAGCCCCGCCCCCTCCCCAAAGCCCCAACAAGCCCCACCCCTCCAAGACCCCAAGCCCCTCCCCTTCCAAGCCACACCCCCTCAAGCCCCACCCCTCACCAAGCCCCTCTCCCAGGCTCCGCCCCCAAAGCCCACCCCCTCAAAGCCCCGCCCCTCCCCAACCAGCCCCGCCCCTCCAAGCCCCGCCCCTCCTGACCCAAACCCCGCTCAACAAGCCCCGCCCATACAAGCCACTCCCCATGGCCCAAGCCCCACCCCCTCACAAAGCCCCGCCCCCTCCCCAAGCCCCGCCCCTCCTCACTCCAAGCCCCAAAGCCCCACCCACTCCTAAAGCCCCGCCCCCTCTCCCAAGCCCCACCTCCTCCCCAAGCCCTGTCCCCATTCCCAAGCCCCTCCCCATCCCCAAAGCCCCTCCCCATTCCCAAGCCCCGCCTCTCCAAGCCCCGCCCCCTCCTCAAGCCCCGCCCATCCCCAAATTCTGCCTCCCAAAGCCCCGCCCCAAGCCCCACCCCCTCCCCAAGCCCCGCCCCCTCCCCAAGCCCCGCCCCCTCCCCAGCCCCCTCCTCACCCCAAGACCCCAAGCCCCGCCCCATCCTCAAGCCCCGCCCCCATTCCCAAGCCCCGCTCCCTCAAAGCCCCGTCCCAAGCCCCGCCCCCAAGCCCCTCCCCCAAGCCCCTGCCCCCTCCCCAACCCCCGCCCCTCCCCCAGCCCCACCCCTCCCCCAGCCCCGCCCCCTCCCCCAAGCCCCGCCCCCCCTCGTGTTACCCGTCGGGGTGTGTTGGGCGCGGGGGGCGTGTCCGGCTCGAGGGGCGTGTCCGTGTCCGTGGCGGAGGGGGCGTGTCCGGGCGTTCCCCCCCCGCCCCCCCAACCCCCGCAAGAATTTCTTCTCCACGTACTTGGCACGGATCCAGCCCTCGCGCTGCGCCCTGGGGGGAGGGGCGGTAGGGGGGTGAGGGGGTCCTGGGGGGAGGGGTCTGGGGGAGGGGGCTTTGAGGGGCCTGGGAGGCTCCTTGGGGGGAGGGGAGGGGTTTGGGAGGGGGGAGGGGTCTGGGGGGAGGGGAGGGTGGTTGGGGGGAGGGGTCCTGGGGGGAGGGGAGGGGTCTGGGGGGGGAGAGGGGTCCTGGGGGGAGGGGAAGGGCCCTGGGGGGAGGGGAAGGGTCTGGAAGGAGGGGTCCTGTGGGGAGGGGAGGGGTTTGGGGTGGGGGAGGGGTCCTGGGGGGAGGGGAGGGGTTTGGGGGGGGAGAGGTTGGGGGGGTTGGGGAGGGGTTTGCGGGGGAGGGGTCCTGGGGGGAGGGGTCTGGGGGAGGGAGGTTTGGGGGGCCTGGGAGGGTCCTTGGGGGGAGGGGAGGGGTTTGGGAGGGGGGAGGGGTCTGGGGGGGAGGGGAGGGGCGGTTGGGGGGAGGGAGGGGTCCTGGGGGAGGGGAGGGGTCTGGGAGCAGGGGGGTTGGGGGGAGGGGTCCTGGGGGGAGGGGAAGGGAAGAGTTTGGGGGGGAGGGGTCTGGGGGGGAGGGATCTGGGGGAGGGGAGTGGTCTGGGGGGGTCCTGGGGGGAGGGGCGGTTGGGGGGGAGGGGTCTGGGGGGAAGGGTCTGGGGGAGGGGGGTTTGGGGGGAAGGGGCGGTTGGGGGGGGCTGGGGGAGGGGAGGGGCTGGGGGGAAGGGTCCTGGGGGGAGGGGAAGGGAGGGGTCTGGGGGGGAGGGGTCTGGGGGGGGGGAACGGGGGGAGGGGAAGGGGCTGGGGGGAGGGGTTCTGGGGGGAGGGGGGCTGGGGGGCTGTGGGGGGAGGGGTCTAGGAGGGGTCTTGGGGGGGGAAGGGGGGTTGGGGGGGAGGAGAAGGGAGTTTCTGGGGGGGTTGGGGTCTGTACACCCCCCCTAAATCTTGGGGTGCTGGGGGGGTGTCCTGAGGGGGGTCAGGGTGTTTTGGGGGGTATTTTGGGGGGGTTGGGGGTTTTTAGAGGGGTTTTAGGGGGGTTTAGGGGATTTTGGGGTGGTTTTGGGAGGGTTCGGGGGGGTAGGGGTCTGTACCCCCCCCTAAACTTTGGGGTGCTGGGGGGGGTGTCCTGAGGGGGGGTCAGAGTGTTTTGGGGGGATTTTGGGGGGGGGGTTGGGGCTTTTAGGAGTGGTTTTGGGGGGTTTTGGGGGGGTTTTAGGGGGGTTTTGGGGGGTTTCTGGGGGGGGTTGCGGTCTGTACCCCCCTAAATTTTGGGGTGCTGGGGGGGGGTCCTGGGGGGGGTCAGAGTGTTTTGGGGGGATTTTGGAGGGTGTTTGGGGGGTTTTAGGGGGGTTTTAGGGGTTTTTGGGGGGGTTGGGGGGGTTCGGGGGGGTGGGGGTCTGTACCCCCCTCTAAATTTTGGGGTGCTGGGGGGGGTCCTGAGGGGGGTCAGAGTGTTTTGGGGGGATTTTGGGGGGGTTGCGTGGTTTTAGAGGGGTTTTAGGGGGCTTTAGGGAGGTTTTAGGGGGGTTTAGGGGGGTTTTGGGGGGTTTTGGGGGGGTGGGGGTCTGTACCCCCCCCATGAATTTTGGGGTGCTGGGGGGGGGGTCTCTCTCACCTGGAGCACCCAGGAGGGGGTCTCTTGACCCCCATCTCCTCCACCCTGGCCTCATAGATCCCATTGAGGACGCTGTTCCCCAGCTCACACATCAGCTAGATTTTGGGGGGGACGACACAAAAGACACCCCCAGACTCAATTTGGAGGGGGATACCCAAGCCCTTCCCAGTTAATCCCAGTAGCTCCCAGTTACCTTCACCAGTT
Organism: Hypotaenidia okinawae; assembly: GCA_027925045.1. Lineage (NCBI taxonomy): Eukaryota > Metazoa > Chordata > Aves > Gruiformes > Rallidae > Hypotaenidia > Hypotaenidia okinawae. The sequence goes on along the minus strand of BSDF01000047.1, from coordinate 49,722 downwards.
CAGGCTCCCAGGAGTCCAGGGTCAGCGAACGCACCTTGGAGAAGTGAACCCCCAAACTCCTGGGGGGGGGATGGGGGAATTTGGGGGGGGATGGGGGGATTGAGGGGTTGGGGGGGTTTGGGGGGCTTGGGGGGGTTAGTAGGGGATTGGGGGGGTTTAAGGGGGGTTTTGGGGGTCCCTGAGGATTGGGGAGAGGGATGGGGGGGAATTTGGGGGGGGGGCGTCAAGAGGGGGGTGTGGGGGGTTTTGGGGGGGGGATGGGGGGATTGAGGGGTTGGGGGGGATTTGGGGGGGTTTGGGGGGTTTGGAGGGGGGTTTGAGGTGTTTGGGGGGGGTTAGGGGGGTTTTGGGGTCCCTGAGGATTGGGGAGGGGGATGGGGGGGAATTTGGGGGGGGGCGTCAAAGGGGGGGTGGGGAGGGGGTTTTTTTGGGGGGGATGGGGGGATTGAGGGGTTGGGGGGGATTTGGGGGGGTTAGGGGGGTTAGGGGGGTTTTGGGGGTCCCTGAGGATTGGGGAGGGGGATAGGGGGGAATTTGGGGGGGGGCGTCAAAGGGGGGTGGGGGAGGGGGTTTTAGGGGGTGGGATTTGGGGACCCTCCCCCAAGATTTTGGGGTGCCCCTGAGTGGCTCAGCCCCAAGGCACCTCCCCAAATTGGGGGGATTTCAAGGTTCCCCCTGGGATTTCAGGGTCCCCTTGAATTTTAGGGTCCCCCCAGAAATTTTAGGGTCCCCACAAGGATTTTAGCCCCCCCCGATTTTGGGGTGCCCCCAGGGTTGATTTTGGGGTGTCTCAGGCCCCCCAAACCTGGGGGATGCTCTGGGGACCCTGAGGATGCTCTGGGTGCCCCTGGGGCAGCTTTGGGCTCCCCAAACTGGGGGGATTTCAGGGTTCCCCCTGGTATTTCGGGGTCCTCTTGAATTTTGGGGTCCCCCCAGGGATTTTAGGGTCCCCCCAGGGATTTTGGGTGCCCTCAGGCTTGATTTTGGGGTGTCTCAGCCCCCCCAAACCTGCGGGATGCTCTGGGTGCCCCCGGGGCAGCTTTGGGCTCCCCAAACTGGGGGATTTCAGGGTTCCCCCTGGGATTTCGGGGTCCCCTTGAATTTTGGGGTCCCCCCAGAAATTTTGGGGTCCCCCCGATTTTGGGGTGCCCCCAGGGTTGATTTTGGGGTGTCTCAGCCCCCCCAAACCTGCGGGATGCTCTGGGTGCCCCCAGGGCAGCTTCAGGCTCCCCAAACTGGGGGGATTTCAAGGTTCCCCCAGGGATTTCGGGGTCCCCTTGAATTTTGGGGTCCCTAGAGGTTTCGGGGTCCCCCCCAGGGGGTCTATTTTGGGGGTTCCCTGACCTGTGGATGCCAGAACACTCGATGCAGAGGGTGATGCCCAGGTTGACGCTGGCCCAGGCGGGCGCCGGCTCCCGGCAGTCGCAGCAGCTCCCGTTCCCCTCCAGCCCCAGCACCACAGACATCACCTGGGATTCGGGGGGACCCCCCTCCCCGGCCCCCCGAAACCGACCAGGAACGCTCAGGGCGCTGGGAAAGAGGGAGAAAGGGGGGTTAAGCCATGGGGAGCACCCCCAAAACCCACCCCCTAACCCTCGAGACGAAGGTTTTGGGGATCCCAGGAAGGTTTTGGGGTCCCCAGGAGGGTTTTAGGGTCCCCCCAGTGAAGGTTTTGGGGTCCCCAGGAGGGATTTGGGGTCCCCCTGTGAAGCCCATGAAGGTTTTGGGGTCCCCAGGAGGGGTTTCGGTTCCCCAGGAGGGATTTGGGGTCCCCCCAGTGAAGGTTTGGGGTCCCCGGGAGGGATTTGGGGTCCCCCTATGAAGCCCATGAAGGTTTTGGGGTCCCCCAGGAGGAAATTGGGGTCCCCCTGTGAAGGTTTTGGGGTCCTCAGAAGGGGTTTCGGGTCCCCAAAGAGGAATTTGGGGTCCCCCCGTGAGCCACAAGAGGGATTTGGGGTCCCCCAGGAGGGATCTGAGGTCCCCCCATGAGCCCCATGAAGGTTTTGGGGTCCCCAGGAGGGATCTGGGGTCCCCCCAGTGAAGGTTTTGGGGTCCCCAGGAGGGATTTGGGGTCCCCCTGTGAAGCCCATGAAGGTTTTGGGGTCCCCAGGAGTGATTTCGGGTCCCCAAGGAGGAATTTGGGGTCTCCCTGTGAACCCAAAGAGGGATTTTGGGGTCCCCAGGAGGGATTTGGGGTCCCCCCAGGGGGGTTTAGGGTGCCCAAGGGATTTTGGGGTGCCCTCAGGGGGGTTTTGGGGTCTCCAAGGGATTTTGGGGTCCCCCAGGAGGGTGGGGAGGGGGTGTTTGGGGTGTGATATGGGGATGGGAGGGGGGGTTAGTTTAGGGGGGTTTTTGGGGGGGTCCTGTCAATCAGAGTGGGGATTTTGGGGTGCCCCCTGTTGGGGGGAGGTTTTGGGGTCCCACATGGGTGGGGGGTGGATTTTGGGGTCCCCCTGGCTGTAGGGGGGTGTCTTTTTTGGGAGGGGGATGTTTGGGGTGTGATATGGGGATGGGAGGGGGGTTAGTTTAGGGGGGTTTTTGGGGGGGTCCTGTCAATCAGAGTGGGGATTTTGGGGTGCCCCCTGTTGGGGGGAAGTTTTGGGGTCCCACCTGTCCGGGGGGTGGATTTTGGGGTGCCCCCTTGAAAATAGGGGGGTCTTTTTTTGGGGGGGTGTTTGGGGTGTGATATGGGGATGGGGGGGGTTAGTTTAGGGGAGGGTTTTGGGGGGGTCCTGTCAATCAGAATGGGGTTTTGGGGTACCCCCTGTTGGGGGGGAGGTTTTGGGGTCCCACCTGGTTGGGGGGTGGATTTTGGGGTGCCCCCCTTGAAAATAGGGGTGTCTTTTTTGGGGGGCTTGTTTTAGGGTGTGATATGGGGATGGGGGGGGTTTGTTAGTTTAGGGGGGTTTCGGGGGGGTCCTGTCAATCAGAGTGGGGATTTTGGGGTACCCCCTGTTCGGGGGGAGGTTTTGGGGTCCCCACCTGTCCGGGGGGGGATTTTGGGGTCCCCCTGGCTGAAGGCAGAGGCGATGCTGCTCTGCACAGCGCTGAGCCAGGCTTGGAGCTGCCCTGCTGAGTCAGCCTGGAGCACGCAGGACCTGGGGGGGGGGGAGAAGATTTGGGGGGGTCCTGGAGCGATTTGGGGGGGGGTCCAGGGGGTTTTGGGGGGGACACACCAGGGGGGTTGGGGGGGTTGGTAGGGGTGGGGTTTGGGGAGGTTTGGGGGGGCAGGGTGGTGGTTTGGGGGGCAGGGGGGTTTGGGGGGGTCTTGGGGGGGTCCCAGGGGGTTTGGGGGGACACACACACCGGGGGGGGTTGGGGGGGACACCTGGGGGGATTGGGGGGTTGGTAGGGGTGGGGTTTGGGGGGCAGGGTGGTGGTTTGGGGGGCAGGGGGGTTTGGGGGGGTCTTGGGGGGGGTCCCAGGGGGTTCGAGGGGACACACACACCGGGGGGGGGTTGGGGGGGACACCTGGGGGGATTGGGGGGTTGGTAGGGGTGGGGTTTGGGGGGGCAGGGGGGCTTGGGTGGGGTTTGGGGTGGCAGGGGGTGGTGGTTTGGGGGGGCAAGGGGGGTGTGGGGGGGTCCTGGAGGGATTTGGGGGGGTCCCAGGGGGTTTTGAGGGGGGACGGACACACCAGGGGGGTTGGGGGGTTGGTAGGGGTGGGGTTTGGGGGGCAGGGGGTGGTTTGGGGGGGGCAGGGGGGTTTGGGGCGGTTTGGGGGGCAGGGTGGTGGTTTGGGGGAGGCTGGGGGGGTTGGGGGGGTTTGGGGGGGGGTCCCAGGGGGTTTGGGGGGGACACACACCCGGGGGGGTTGGGGGGGACACCTGGGGGGGTTGAGGGGGTTGGTAGGGGTGGGGTTTTGGGGGGCAGGGGGGTTTGGGGGAGAGCAAAGGGGGTTGGGGGAGGTTTGGGGGGGTCTTGGGGGGTTTTGGGGGGGGTCCCAGGGGGTTTTGGGGACACACACACCAAGGGGAGTTCGGGGGGTTGGTAGGGGTGGGGTTTGGGGGGGCAGGGGGGCTTGGCGCGGTTTGGGGGGGGTCCAGGGGGGTTTTGTGGGGGTCCCAGGGTGGTTTGGGGGGATTTGGGGGGTTCCCAGGGGGGTTTGGGGGGGGGGGATTCGGGGGTGGGAATTGAGGGGGGGGGGCTGGGGTGTTTGGGGGGTGGAGGGGTTTTGGGGTCCCCCAGGGGGTTTTAGGGTGCCCTAGGGATTTTGGGGTCCCCAGGAGGGATTTGGGGTGCCCCCAGGGGGGTTTTGGGGTCCCCCCAGGGGGGTTTTAGGGTGCCCAAGGGATTTTGGGGTCCCCCCAGGGGGTTTTGGGGTCCCCAAGTGATTTTGGGGTCCCCCAGGAGGGGTGAGGAGGGGGTGTTTGGGGTGTGATATGGGGATGGGGGGTGTAGTTTAGGGGGGTTTCGGGGGGGTCCTGTCAATCAGAGTGGGGATTTTGGGGTGCCATCTACTGGGGGGAAGTTTTGGGGTCCCACTTGGGTGGGGGGAGTGGATTTTGGGGTCCCCCTGGCTGTAGGGGGGGTCTTTTTTGGGGGGAGTGGGGACAAGGGGGTATGGGAGGGGGGGCAAAGGGTGGTTTGGGGTGGTCAAAGGAGGTGTGGGGGGGTTTGGGAGGGTCCCATGGGGGGTGTAATTTTGGGGGCGGGGGTGTGTGTAATTTTGGGGGGGGGGGTGTGTAATTTTGGGGGGCTCACAGGGTGGGGGGTGGGGACATGATGTCCCAGTGGAGGATGGGGTTGGGGGGGGGCGGGTCCCCCTTTTCTCCTGTGGGTATTTAGAGGGGGGTTAAGGGGGTTTGGGGGGGTTAGGGGGTGTCTTAGGGCCCCCCCAAATTTTGGGGGGGTCACTTACTTAGAGGGGGAAACGACCTCAAAGCAGAAGCGTCTCTCAATGTCTGGGCAGGGTTTGACTGTGCAGAGCCTCAGGTCCTCAACCACCACAGTGGGGGGGTCCTGGGGGGCACCCCAAAACCTCAGCACTCCTATAGACCCCCCCTCATCTAAAGGAGACCCCCCCCAAGAGATAGAGGGGAAAAGACCCCCCAAAATAGGCTGTGAACCCCTTAAAAGGACCCCCCAAAATGAAGCCCCCCCCCCCCCAAACTCAACTCCTCAAGTCAAGTAGGTAAAGGGGGGGTCCCCCCAAAAGGGACCCCCAAAAGAGACCCCCAAAGGGACCCCCCGAAAATGGACCCCCCCCCAAAAGGGACCCCCAAAAGAGACCCCCAAAGGGACCCCCCAAAAATGGACCCCCCCCAAAAGGGACCCCCAGAAAGAGACACCCCAAAAGGCCCCCCAAAAATGGACCTCCCCCAATAGGGACCCCCAGAAAGACCCCCCCAAAAGTGACCCCCAAAAGGCCCCCCCAAAAATGGACCCCCCCCAAAAGGGACCCCCAAAAGAGACCCCCAAAAGGACCCCCCCAAAAGGGACCCCCCCAATAGGGACCGACCCCCAGAAAGACACCCCCAAAAGGGACCCCCAAAGGGACCCCCCAAAAATGGACCCCCCCAAAAGGGACCCCCTAAGAAAGACCCCCCAAAAGGGACCCCCAAAAGGGACCCCCCCAAAGGACCTCCCTCAAAGGGACCCCCAAAACCAGACCCCCCTAAAATCAGCCCACAAAGGACCACCTCCCCCAAAAACAGCCCCCCAAAAAGCCCCCCCAAAACCAGACGCCCCCCCAAAAGGGCCCCCCCAAGGGCTCCCCCAAAAATGGACCCCCCAAAAGGGACCTCCAAAAGAGACCCCCAAAGGGACCCCCCAAAAATGGACCCCCCCAAAAGAGACCCCCTAAAAAAGACCCCCCAAAAGGGACCCCCAAAAGGGACCCCCCCAAAGGACCTCCCTCAAAGGGACCCCCCAAAACCAGACCCCCCTAAAATCAGCCCACAAAGGACCACCCCCCCCAAAAACAGCCCCCAAAAAGCCCCCCCAAAACCAGACACCCCCAAAAAGAGCCCCCCAAAGGGCCACCCCAAAAAGAGACTCCCCAAAGGGCCCCCCAAAAGGGACCCCCCAAAAAAGACACCCAAAGGGACCCCCCAAAAATGAACCCCCCCAAATCATCCTCTCCTTCAACCCCCCAAACTAGCCCCCCCCCCCCCCAAATCAGCCCCCCCAAAACGGGGGGGGGTCCCCAATTGCCCCCCCCCCCCCGAACTCACCCGCGCCCGCTTGATGTACACGAGCTGGTTGCTCTGGATGGAGAACCAGCGCCTGTGGGGGGGGGGGGGGAAAGGGGGGTCAGGGGAACCCCAAAACCCAGGCAAAGGGGAAGGGAAGGGGACCCCCCAAAATCCCTGGGAGGAGGGACAGGGGGCACCCCAAAATCCCGGGGGGGTCGGGGGGGACCCCAAAATCCCTGGGGGGGTCCCCAAAACCCTCAGGGGGTCCCCAAAACCCCCTGGAGGGGAAAGGGGGGTCAGGGGAACCCCAAAATCCAGGCAAAGGGGAAGGGAAGGGAAGGAGGGGGACACCCCAAAATCCCTGGGGGCGGTCAGGAGGGACCCCAAAACCCTCAGGGGGACCCCAAAACCCACAGGAGGTCCCACTGGGGGGTCAGAGGGGATTTGGGGGGTCAGGGGGTTTTGGGGGTCCCAGGGGACTCAAGGGTGCCCAGGGGGGTTGGGGGGGTCAGGGGGTTTTGGGGGGTCAGGGGGATTTGGGGGAGCCTGGGGGTCCCATTGGGGGGTCAGGGGGTTTTGGGGGGACCGAGGGGACTCAAAGGTGCCCAGGGGGGTTGGGGGGATCAGGGGGAATTTGGGGGGGTCAGGGGGGTTTTGGGGGGTCAGGGTGATTGGGGGGGTGTCAGGGGGTTTTGGGGGGTCTCAGGGGACTCAAAGGTGCCCAGGGGGATTTGGGGGGTCAGGGGGTTTGGGGGGGCCTGGGGATCCCATTGGGGGGTCAGAGGGGATTTGGGGGGTCAGGGGGTTTGAGGGGGGTCAGGGGGATTTGGGGGGTCAGGGAGGTTTTGGGGGGGTCCCAAGGGACTCAAGGATGCCCAGGGGGGTTGGGGGGGGTCAGGGGGATTTGGGGGGGTCAGAGGGGATTTGGGGGGGTCAGGGGGGTTGGGGGGGCCTGGGGGTCCCATGGGGGGTCCCAGGGGATTTGGGGGGTCAGGGGGTTTTGGGGGGTCAGGGGGGTTTTGGGGAGGTCAGAGGGGGTTTGGGGGGGTCAGGGGGGTTTTGGGGGTCCCGGGGGGTGGGTACCTGCTCCAGGTGCGGAAGGCGTTGCTGGCTCTCTTGTACAGGTAACCCTCCATGGGCGGGGCTCCAGGCCCCGCCCCCCGTGGCCACGCCCACTGTCTCCTGGGAGAGGTCCTGGGGGGGGGGAGCCTGTCAATCAGCCGGGAAAACCCCGCCCCCATCCCCCCATCCCCCTCCAGCTGTCAATCAGGCAAAGAGACACGCCCCCTTCCTTGACCACGCCCCCTCCAGTAACCACCCCTTTCGTATCCACGCCCCCTCATCCAGCCCCCGCCCCTTCAGCAGGCCCCGCCCCCTCCTCCAGACCCCGCCCTCTCCTACAGGCCCTGCCCCTCCTCCAGGCCCCACCCCCTCCTACAGGCCCCGCCCCGTCCTATGGGCCCCACTCCCCCTTGAGGCCCCGCCCCTCATCCAGGCTCCGTCCCCTCCTCCAGGCCCCTCCCCATACTCCAGACCCCTCCCAGGCCCCGCCCCCTACTCCAGGGCACGCCCCCTCCAGACCACGCCCCCTCCTATAGACCCCGACCCCTCCTCCAGACCCATCCCCCTACCCTGCCCCCTCCCCAGGCCCCGCCCTGTAACCCCAGGCCCCACCCCCTCCCCAGACCCCGCCCCCTCCTCAACCCCCACCCCTTCAGCAGGCCCCGCCCCCTCCTCCAGACCCCGCCCCCTCCCCAGGCCTCGCCCCCTCCTCCAGACCCCACTCCCTCACCCAGAGCCCTCCCCCTCCCCCTTCCCAGACCCCGCCCCCTCCTCCAGGCCCCACCCCCTCCCCAGGCCCCGCCCCCTCCCCAGGCCCCACCCACCTGTGCCAGCAGCTGGGCGTGGCGCTGCTCCAGCTCCCGCTGCCGCCGGGCCCCGTCCAGCACCAACCGGTCCAGCTGTGGGGACCCCCCCCCCAAAAATGAACCTATAGGGGGACCCCCAAACCCCCTGGGACCCCCTAAACCCCCCGGGACCCCCCAAACCCCCTGGGTCCCCCCTAATCCCCTCTGGAACCCACCCCAAAACCACCCCTGGGACCCCCAAAACCCCTCTGTGACCCCAAAACCCGCCCTGGTAACCCCCAAAACCCCCTGGGACACCCAACCCCCACCCTGGGATCCCAAACTCCCTCTGGGACCCCCAAAACCCCCTGGGACCTCCTAAACCCCCCTGGAACCCCCAACCCCCCTGGGACCCCCAAAAACCCCCTGGGACCCCCAACCCCCCCCAAACCCCCTCTGGGACCCCCAAAACCCGCCCTGGGAACCCCAAATCTACCCCATGGACCCCTAAACCACCCCTGGGACCCCCAAAACCCACCCTGGGACCCCTAAACCCCTCTGGGACCCCCCCAAACCACCCCCCCAAGCCCCCTGGGACCCCCCAACCCCCCAGAATCCCCCAAACCCCTTCTGGGATCCCCAAAATCCCCTCTGGGACCCCCCCAAAACCCCCCAGAACCCCCCCCCCAAAGCCCCCTGGGACCCCCTCAAACCCCCTTGGACCCCCAACCCCCCCCAGGACCCCCCAAACCCCTTCTGAGACCCCCAAACCCCCCTGGAACCCCAAAACCCCCCTGGGACCCCCAAATCCCCCCTGGAACCCCTAAACCCCCCTGGGACCCCTAAAATCCCCTCTGGGACCCCCCAACTCCCCCTGGGACCCCCAAAATCCCGGCTGGGACCCCCAAACCCCCCTGGGACCCCCCAAACCCCTTGGGAGACCCCCCAACCCCCCCTGAGACCTCAAAACCCCCCTTGGACCCCCAAAACCCCCTCTGGGACCCCCCCAAAACCTCCCCCAAGCCCCCTGGGACCCACCAACCCCTTCTGGGACCCCCGAAACCCCCCTTGAGACCCCCCAAACCCCCTCTGAGACCCCCAAAATCCCCTCTGGTACCCCCAAACCCCCCTTGGACCCCCAAACCCACCCTTGGATCCCCAAAACCCCCTCTGGGATCCCCCCAACCCCCCCCCCCAAGCTCCCTGGGATCCCCAAAACCCCCCTCAGGACCCCCCCAAACCCCTTCTGGGACCCCTAAACCCCCCTGGGACCCCCAAAACCCCCTCTGGGACCCCCCCAAGCCCCTTGGGAGACCCCCCAAACCCCCCTGGGACCTCCAAACCCCCCTTGGACCCCCAAACCCCCCTGGGTCCCCCCAAAATCCGCTCTGGTACCCCCAAACCCCCCTTGGACCCCCAAAACTCCCTCTGGGACCCCCCCAAACTCCTTGGGACGCCCCCAAAACCCCCCAGAACCACCTCAAACCCCTTCTGGGACCCCCAAAACCCCCCAGAACCCCCTCAAACCCCTTCTGGGACCCCCCAAAACCCCCTCAGGACCCCCCCAAACCCTCCTTTATGGGGGTTCCTGGACCCCAGGGATATTGGGGGGGTGATGGGGATCTAGGGGTGCCCCCATTTTTTTTGGGGGGGGGGTCCCACCTGTGCCCCCAGTTGCCCCCGGTACTGCTGGGTGCTGGTGGCCCCACGTTGGCCCTGGGTGAAGAAAGTGGCCTGGGCTTCCAGGAGGGACAGAGCCTGTGGGGGGTTAAAGAGGGGGGGTAGTTTGACCCCCCTCCCCAAAAGTTTACACCCCCCCCAGGTCACACAACCCCCTTCCCAATTTGAGACACCCCCCCCAAAATCCTCCCCCCCATCCACCCACCCCAACCTCCTGCAGCCAGTGCCTGGGGAATGATGGGGGGGGAGGGGGCAAGGGGACCCCTCTGGGACACCCAGACCGTCCCCCCAGACCCCCCCAGGACCCCCCAGGACCCCCCAGACACCCCCAGGACCCCCCCCAGACCCCCTGCCAGGACCACCTAAGACCCCCAGGACCCCCCCAGGACCCCCAGAGACCCCCCAGACCCCCTCAGCCCCCCTCGGACCCCCCAAGAACCTGCCCAAGAACCCCCCTAGACCCCCCCTGGACCCCTAGAGACCCCCCAGACCCCCCCAGACCCCCAGGACCCCCCAGACTACCCTAGGACCCCCCCCAGACCCCCAGGACCCCCCAGACCCTCCAAGGACCCCCCCAGACCTTCAGGACCCCCGAGACCCCCCCAGGAACACCCCCAGACCCCCAGGACTACCTAGAGCACACCCAAACCCCCCCAGGACCCCCCCCAAACCCCCAGGACCCCCCAAACACCCCCAGGATCCCCCCAGACCCCTTCCAGGACCACCTACGACCCCCAGACCCCTTCCAGGCCTATCTAAGACCCCCAGCCCCCCCCTCCGCTCCCTCCAGCCCCCCCTCCCCCCCCCCTCACAAACTGCAGCGTCTCCGTCTTCTTCTTCTCCTGCATCACGTTCATCTGGAGGGGGAGGAGATGAGGGGGGTCCTGGCCACGCCCCCTGAAAGCCCCGCCCACCCCCGCCCCACACACCCCACCCCAAGACCCGCCCACCCCCCCGCAGCCACCTCCCAAGCCACGCCCCCTTTCCGAAGCCCCGCCCCTCCTCACAAACCCCACCCCTCCCAGTCCAAGCCACCCCCCCGTCGCTGGCCACGCCCCCTCTCAGCCCAAGCTCCACCCCTGTCCCTGGCCACGCCCCTCTTCAAAAGCTCCTCCCATTCCAGCCTCAGGCCCCGCCCCTCCCCCGAAGCCCCACCCACCCTGCCCGAGCCACGCCCCCTTCCAGCCCAAAGCCCCGCCCCCTGGTCATGGCCACGCCCCCTCTTCCCACGCCCCAGCATCTCCCACTCTCAGCCTCAGGCCCCGCCCCCTCCACAAGACCCGCACCCTCCCAGCCTGAGCCCCACCCACCTGCAGAAAGTAGCCCGGCCCCCTGGCCATGGCCACGCCCCCAAGCCCTGCCCACGCCCCCTCCCGGCCCAAGCCCCGCCCCAAGTCCCGGCCATGCCCCCTCCCAGCCCAAGCCCTGGCCACGCCCCCTCCCGGCCTAAGCCCTGCCCCAAGCCCTGGCCACCCCCCCAAGCCCTGGCCAAGCCTCCTCCCCGCCCAAGCCCCGCCCACCTGAAGCACGCAGTCCAGCCCCCTGGCCCTGGCCACGCCCCCTTCAGCCCAAGCCCCGTCTCTTCCCCAAGCCCCGCCCCCTCCAGGACCAAGCCCCGCCCACCTGCAGCACGTAGTCCAGCCCCCTGGCCCTGGCCACGCCCCTGGCCACGCCCAGCGCCGCCGCCGCCTCTCTCGCCTCCCCCGGGCGCTTCCTGGGCACCTCGGCGTGATGCTGCTGCGCCCCGCCAGCGCCTCGGCTGCCCGCGCCCGCTCCCGACGGGCCTCCCGCAGCCCCCGGGCCTGCCTGGGGCACCCCAAAAACACATGGGACCCCTAGACACCCATGGGACCCCCACAGGAAACATCGCACCCCCATAGGACCCCCCAAAACTCGTGGGACACCCATAGGACCCCCCGAAACCCATGGGACCCCCATAGGATCCCCCAAAACTCGTGGGACCCCCATAGGACCCCCCAAAACACATGGGACCCCACTGGGACCCCCAAAACCCATGGGACACCCATAGGACCCCCCAAAACACATGGGACCCCATTGGGACCCCCAAAACCCATGGCACCCCATTGGGACCCCAAAAACCCATCGGACCCCCATAGGACCCCCCAAAACACATTGGACCCCTCCCCACCCAGCCCCACCCATGGGACCCCCACAGGACCCATCGCAGCCCCATAGGACCCCCCAAAACTCGTGGGACCCCATTGGGACCCCCAAAACCCATGGGACCCCCATAGGACCCCCCAAAACACATGGGACCCCTCCTCACCCAGCCACACCCATCCCCACCCATGAGACCCCCATAGGACCCCCAAACACATGGGACCCCATTGGGACCCCCAAAACACATGGGACCCCTCCCCACCCAGCCACACCCATCCCCACCCATGGGACCCCCACAGGACCCAGGTGACCCCCACAGGACCCCCCAAAACCCCTGGGACCCCCCAGCCCCCCCATCACCCTGGGACCCCCAAACACCCCAGGACCCCCAAAATAACCCAGGAGCCCCCAAGCCCCCCGGGACCCCCAAAACACCCCAGTGCCCCAACACCCCATGACTCCCCAAAACCCCTGGGACCCCCCAAGACCCCCCCAGCCCCAGGGACCCCCAGGACCCCCCCCAAAACCCCCCAGACCCCCCATCACCCTGGGACCCACAAACACCCCAGGACCCCCAAAACACCCCAGGAGCCCCCCAGCCCCTCCTGGCACCCCCAAAACACCCCAGTGCCCCATCACCCCATGACTCCTCAAAACTCCTGGGACCCCCCAAAACCCCCGGGACCCCTCAAGACCCCCCCAGCCCCTGGGACCCCCAGGACCCCCCCAAAAGCCCCCAGGCCCCCCATCACCCCGGGATCCCCAAACACCCCAGGAGCCCCCCAGCCCCCCGGGACCCCCAAAACCCCCCAGTGCCCCATCACCCCAGGACTCCCCAAAACCCCTGGGATCCCCCAGACCCCCCCAGCCCCAGGACCCCCCTAGGACCCCCCCAAAAACCCCCCAGCACCCCCCTTACTCCTTGAGCAGGGTGTGGAGGTGCCGGCGCAGGGCGCTCTGGGTGCTGTCCTGCAGCTCCTGGGGGGGTGGGGGTTGTCAGGGGGCGGGGCTTAAAGGGGGTGGGCGTGGCCAGGTGGGAGGGGCTAAACTGGGGGTGTGTGGCCTGAAATGGGAGAGGGGAGTGAAGGGAGGGTGGTGGGGGAGGGGGGGTGGTCTATTGGGGAGGGGGCGTGGCCTGTGAGGAGGGGGCGTGGCCTGTGAGGAAGGGGGAGTGGCCTGAGATGGGAGGGGGTGTGAATGGGGTGGTGGGAAGGGGTGTGGCCTGTGAGGAGGGGGCGTGGCCTACTGGGACATAGCCTGTGAGGAGGGGCGTGGTCTGTGGGTAGGGGCGTGACCTGTGTGGGAAGGGGGCGTGGCCTGAGATGGGAGGGGGTGAGAAGTGGGGGAGTGGGAGGGGGTGCTCTTTGTGGGGAGGGGGCGTGGTCTGTGGGGAGGGGGCGTGGTCTGTGAGGAGGGGGCGTGGCCTGTGAGGAGGGGGCGTGGCCTGTGGGGGCAATATAACTGTCAGGTGGGGGTGGGGTTTTTGAGGGAGGGGGCGTGGCCTGTGGGAAGGGGCGTGGTCTATGGGGGCATGGCCTATGGGAAGAGGTGCCCTATGAGGGGCGTGGCCTAGGGGTGTGTGTGTTGGGGGCGTGGCCTATACAAGGGGGGTGTGGTCTTTTGTGGGGGTGGGGTGACGGGATGCTTTCTGGGGAAGGGGGCGTGGCCTGGAATGGGGCGTGGCCTGCAAGAGAGGGCGTGTTCCGATGGGGGCATGGTCTGGGTGGGTAGTAGGGGCGTGGTCTTTTGGGAGGGGGCGTGGCCTATACAAGGGGGCATGGTCTTTTGTGGGGGTGGGGTGATGGGGGACCTTTCTGGAGAGGGAGCGTGGCCTGGAGGGGGCGTGGCCTGTGAGAGGGGGCATGTCCTGATGAGGGCGTGACCTGGGTGGGTCATAGGGGACGTGGTCTTTGATGAGGGGGCGTGGTCTGCAGAAGGGGGCGTGGCCTGCTCACCTCTTGCCCATCCACCATCTGCTCCACCGACTCACTCAGCTTCTCCAGGGCCTCCTGGGGGGTTGGGGGGTTCAAGGACCCCCCAAACCTCCTGGCAGGTCCCAGGGCTCCCCAATACCCTGGGGACACCCCCCACCCCAAAAACCCCTGTGTGTGTCCCCCCCCATTGTCCCCCCACCTCTGCCCCCCAACTCCTGCCTCCCCACATCCGCTGAGCCCCCAAAATCCTCTGGCCCCCCCAAATCTCCTGCCCCCCTTGACCCCCACCTCTGCCCTCCCAAATGCCCTGCTACCCCCAAATCTTCTGCCCCCCTTGACCTCCACCTCTGCCCCCCAAATCCCTTGCCCCCCCCAAATACCCTGCTCCCCCCAAATCCTCTGCCAACCCCTTGATCCCCACCTCTGCCCCCCTGAGACCTTCCTGCCCCCCTAATCCCCAGGACCCCCCCAAAATCCCCTGCACCCCCAAAACCCCTTACCCCCCATCTCTGCCCCACCCAGGCCCCCTGCCCCCCTAATCCCCAGGACACACCCCCCCCCCCAAACCCCTCCCCTTATACCATGAACGAGGGGGGGGTGTGTCCACCACCCCCCCAACCCCAGTTTTGGGGTGCTCACCCTCATCAGGGGGTCCCCCGGGGGGTCCCTGCCAGGTCCCGTAACCCCGCGGCAAAGGCCCGGCTGGTCCCATCCAGCTGCCTCCCGGCCTCCAACATGGCACTGCAGAGCTTCAGCACCTGGGGGGGACACCCCAAAACTCACCTGCACCCCAAAACCCTCCTGGGACCCCAAAAATCCCCTTGGGAACCCCAAAACCCCCCCAAATCCCACCCCAGGGCCTGTCCCAACCAGCTGCCTCCCAGCCTCCAATATGGCAGCTCAGAGCTTCAGCACCTGGGGGGGCACCCCAAAACCCCTCACAGCACCCCAAAAACCCCCCAAGAAGCCCAAAAATCCCCTTGGGAACCCCAAAACCCCCCAAATCCCACCCCGGGGCCTGTCCCATCCAGCTGCCTCCCGGCCTCCAATATGGCGGCTCACAGCTTCAGCACCTGGGGGGCACCCCAAAACTCATCTGCACCCCAAAACCCCTCAAAGTCCCCAAAAACCCCCCTGGGGCCCCCAAAACCACCCCAAAACCCAGCTGGGACCCCCAAAACCCCCCAAATCCCACCCCTGAGGCCTGTCCCAACCAGCTGCCTCCCAGCCTCCAATATGGCAGCTCAGAGCTTCAGCACCTGGGGGGGCACCCTAAAACTCACCGGCACCCCAAAACCCTCCTGGGACCCCTAAAAACCTCCCTGGGACCCTAAAACACCTCCCAAACCCCAACTCAACCCCCCCCAGCACCCAAACTCTAACCAGCACCCCAAAACCCCCCTGGCACTCCCAAAACTCTGCTGGCACCCCCAAAAACTGCAAGGACCCCCACCCAAATCCTCTAGGGACCCCAACCAAGTCCTTTGGGGACCCCCCCATCTTTTGGGGACCTCCCAAATCCTTTATACCCCCCCAAACCCCTTTGCCCCCCAAAATCCCTCATACTCCCCTCAATCTGCACCCCCCCCAAGCCCAGTGCCTCCCCTAAATGTTAGGGTCCCCCCAAATGTTGGGGTGACCCCTAGAATTTGGGGTGACCCCCCCACCTTCTCCAAGTGGGTCTCGAATTCGGCCACATCGGCCTCTGCCTCCTCCACAGCCGCCCTGGGGGGGGGCACAGGGGAGGTTTGGGGGGGTCCTGGGGGGGTTTGGGGGGGGTCCTGGGGGCTTTAGGGGGATTTGGAGGGGTCCTGAGGGGTTTGGGAAGGTCCTGGGGGGCTTAGAGGGGAATTGGGGGGTCACAAGGGGTTTTGGGGGGTCCTGGGGGGATTACAGGGGGGTTTGGGGGGGTCTGGAAGTTTTACGGGGGTCTAGGGGGGGCACAGGGGGATTTGGGGGGGTCAAGGGGGTTTTGGGGGGGTCACAAGGGGATTTGAGGGGGTTCCTGGGAGGGGGTCTGGGGGGTTTAGGGGGTTTGGGGGGTCCTGGGGATTTTAGGGGGGATTTGGGGGGTCTCAGGGGATTTGGGGGGGTCCTGGGGGGATTTGGGGGGGTCAAGAGGGGATTTGGGGGGGTCCTGGGGGTCTCAGGGGGTTTTTGGGGGGGTCTGGGGGGGGGTTCCAGGGGCTTTTGGGGGGTCCTAGGTGGGGAGGGGGAGTTTGGGGGTGCTGGGGGGGTCCTGGATGTGTGGTGGGTTTTGGGGGTGCTGGGGGGGGGGCCCCAAAAGGCTGGGGGCGGGGTCAATTTTGGGCTCCCCCCCCATCCCCTGTGGTTTCCTGTAGCTCTTCCTGTGGGTGTGTTGCCATGGCAACGGGGGGGCACCCCAAAAACCACCCCCCCCCCCAACGGCTTCCTGCCCCTCCCCCCACCCCCCCAAAACCGCTTCCTCCCCCCCCCCCGGGGTGTGGGGGCTGGGGGGGTGTTTGGGGGTTCCCCCCTCCCCCCCCCCAAAACCCCCCTCCTCTATTTTTGGGGGGTCCCGGGGGTGGTCCTGGGGGTTTGGGGGGGTCCCTGGGCCTGGGGGGAGGGGGTCCAGGGGGGGTTTGGGGGTTCCTAGGGGGTCCCAGGGGGAGTTTAGGGGGGTCCTGGGGGTTTGGGGGGGTCCCTGGGGCTGGAGGGAGGGGATCCCAGGGGGGTTTGGGGGTGCTGGGGTGGTTTGGGGGGGTCCTGGGGGGGTTTTGGGTGGTCCTGGGGGTTTTGGGGGGTCCCTGGGGCTGGGGGGGGGGTCCAAGGGGGGTTTGGGGGTGCTGGGGGGGTTCGGGGGGTCCGGGGGGGGTGTCTCCCACCCGGAAGTGATGATGCTGAGGATGGGGGGGGGCAGGTTTTGGGGGGGTCCTGGGGGGGTCCCGAGGGGTTTAGGGGGATGCTGGGGGGGGGGGATATTTGGGGGGGGTTGAGGAGTTGGGGGGTCCCGGGGGGGTCCCAGTGGGTCTCTGGGGGGGGGGGGATGCTTGGGATGGGAGGAGGATGCTGAGGATGGGGGCGGGGGGGAGGGAGGTTTTGGGGGGGTCCTGGGGGGGTCCCGAGGGGTTTAGAGGGATGCTGAGGGGGGGATATTTGGGGGGGGGGTTGAGGAGTTCGGGGGTCCCGGGGGGGGTGGTCCTGGGGGGGGGTCTCCCACCCGGAAGTGATGATGCTGAGGATGTGGGGGGGGGGGGGGGCGGCAGGTTTTGGGGGGGTCCTGGGGGGGTCCCGAGAGGCTTAGGGGGATGCTGAGGGGGGGGATATTTGGGGGGGGGGTTGAGGAGTTGGAGGGGTCCCGGGGGGTCCCGGGGGGGGGTCACCTGAACCAGGGGGAATCCCGGAGACATTCCTCGAAGTCCAATTTCACCGTCATCCCTGGGGGGGGGGGGAGGGAGGGGTCCCTGGGGAGATTGGGGGGGGGTGTCCTAAGGATGGGGGAGGGGGCTTGAGGGGGGGGTCCCGGGGCTCTGGCGGGCGGCGGTACCGGGAGGCGTCAGGCGGCGACGGGGACGGGCGGGAGGAGGCTCCTCCCCCCCCCTTCTTTGTTCGGGGGGGAGGGGGGAAGGGATTGGGGGGGATAGGGGGTCCCTGGGGGGGTTAGGGGAGTCCTGAGGAGGGGTTTAGAGGGTCCCAGGAGGGTCTGGGAGGGTTTAGGGGGTCCCAGGGGGGTTTAGGAGGTCCCAGGGTGGTTTGGGGGGGTCCTGCGGATGGGGGGTGATGGGAGGTCCCAGGGGGTTTTGAGGGTCCATGGGGGGTTGGGGGGGTCCTGCGGGGGTTTAGTGGGTCCCAGGGAGGGTTGGAGGGGACCTGGGGGGTTTAAGGGGTCCCAGAAGGGTTTAGAGGGGTCCTGGAAGGGTTTAGGAGGTCCCAGGGTGGTTTGGGGGGGTCCTGGGGGGGGGATGGGAGGTCCCAGGGGGGTATAGGGGCCCAGGGGGGTTTTGAAGGGTCCTGGGTGGGTTTAGAGGATCCCAGGAGGGTTTAGGGGGGTCCTGGGGGGGTTAAGGTGGTTCCAGGGGGGATTGGAGGGGCCCTGGTGCTATTTAGGGGGTCCTAGGGGGGTTTACAAAGTCTCAGAGAGATTTGGGGGGCGTCCTGGGGGGTGTAGAGGATCCCAGAGGGGTTTAGGGTGGTCCTGAGGGGGTTTAGGTGGTCCCAGGGGGGTTGGAGAGGGCCCTGGGGGTATTTAGGGGGTCCTAGGGGGGTTTACGGGGTCCCAGAGAGGTTTGGTGTGGTTCTGGGGGGTGTAGAGGGTTCCAAGTGGGTTTGGGGGGGTGGGGGTGGGGTGTAGGAGATCCCAAGGGCTTTTCGAGGGGTCCTGGGGAGTTTTAGGGGGGTCACAGAAGGGTTTGGAGGGGGTCCTGGGAGGATTTTGAGAGAGTCATAAAGAAGGGTAAGGGGGTGGACAGGGATTAGAGGGAAGGGGGCAGGGAGAAATCCCTAAAGCAGCCCCTCTGACCCTGGGGCTCAGGGCTTTGTTCTTCTAGAGAAGACCTCCTAATACTCCTTCCCTAGGGATTTATGTGGTCAGAGAGGCCTGCCGTTCCAGCTACTGCTGGATGTTTAGCATGTTTGCAATGGAAGGCCTCTCCGGCCTCCAAGGGAATTTTGGAAGCCCAGAGCAGCCTTGCATTGCAAACATGCTGAACATCCAGCAATAGCTGGAATGGCAGGCCTCTCTGACCACATAATTCCCTTGGGAAGGAGGATTAGGAGGTTTCCTCTGAAGAACAAAGGCTGAAACCGCAGAGGAAACCTCCAACACCTCCGTCCAAAGGGATTCATGGAGGCCGGAGCAGCTTACAATTCCAACATGCTAAACGTCCATCAATAGCTCCCAAACCAAAGCAGCCAGCACCAAAAGACATACATGGCCTGAAACCACCCCATGGCACCTACAAGCAGCCCCTCTGACCCTGGGGCTCAGGGCTTTGTTCTTCGGAGGAAACCTCCTCATGCGACATACAGAGGGATTTTTGGAGGCCGGAGCGGCCTTCCATTGCAAACATGCTAAACGTCCAGCAATGGCTCCCAAACCAAAGCAGCCAGCACCAAAAGACATACATGGCCTGAAACCGCCCCATGGCACCTACAAGCAGCCCCTCTGACCCTAGGGCTCAGGGCTTTGTTTTTCGGAGGAAACCTCCTCATGCGACATACAGAGGGATTTTTGGAGTCCGGAGCGGCCTTCCATTGCAAACATGCTGAACTTCCAGCAATAGCTCCCAAACCAAAGCAGCCAGCACCAAAAGATATACATGGCCTGAAACCGCCCCATGGCACCTACAAGCAGCCCCTCTGACCCTGGGGCTCAGGGCTTTGTTCTTCAGAGGAAACCTCCTCATGCGACTTACCAAGGGATTTTTGGAGTCTGGAGCGGCCTTCCATTGCAAGCATGCTAAACGTCCAGCAATAGCTCCCAAACCTAAGCAGCCAGAACCGAAAGACATACATGGCCTGAAACCTCCCTCTGGGCTCAGAGGCCTCTCTGGACTAGAAAAATCTCCAGGAGAGTAGTATTAGGGGGTTCCCCAGAAGCGGACGTCCCTGTTCCCCAGGATTAGAGGGTCTTCCCCTGGGCTCCTCATGCTTACATACCTGGTTTGATCATCAGTGTGGATATTTAGCAGTGTAAAAATGGTTTTCAGCAAGAATCCTTTTCTGCAGTCAGCATTCATTCTCTGATAAACAGCTCAGATCAGTAGAGCCACACCTTCTCCTGCAGCTGCTTTTAATCCTTCTGCAGGCAGCATCCTCCCTTTTTCAGGCAGGTGTGGTAAGGGCAGTGGGTGGGGCCTGGGGTATATAAGGCAGTTGCCCTTGCCTGTGGCAGCTCATTGTGCTTTGTGTCTCCTGTTGTAGTGTTCTGGTTTTTGTTTTGCAGTTGGAGTGTTGGAGTTGCTGCTGTTGTTTTGGTTCATGCTTTTAAGGTAAGCATTTTGTAGCTAGCTAAGAGTGACCAGCATCTCCCTAATCAAAAGTACTTATTGATGTAGTCTTGCATATGTTTGGCTCGTTTATTTTGTGTTGCCTTTTCAGGGTCTTTTTAAGGCAACTCAGTCCTATATAGTTAGCCGTTGAGTGTTTATTCCTGGATTCATAGCATTTTACCAGCATTCCTGACTTTGCACTAAATAGACTCTTGGGGGGGTTTCAACAACTTTGGACTTTAACTTGTAAGCTGTTGGCACCATTTCTGTTACAAGGCCTAATGATAAGCTTCTCTAGCTAGCGTTTGAGTAAGCTTCTCGCTTGCATATAGGGGGTTGGAACTCCAATCAGGTGAGTTCCAAGCATAACAGTAATTTTGCATCCATAGGTGCGGTAGGAAATACAAGCGACGGCAGCCGGCACGTCCGTCTCTGGAAAGAGCAGGCTTGCCAAAGGCCACATTCCTTTTCAGAAGGCAATGGGGAGTCGAGTTCGGGGTCGAGGTGCGCGGTACCGACCACCCGCACAGTTTCAATTACCTTTTTGTTTCTTATAGTTGCTGAAGAATAAGGCGGCAACCGCCAGCACATCCCGGTCAGCCCACGCAGGGGATCACACGTGTTCTCTTCCAGGACGGATGCGGTTCCCCGGTCGCCTGAGAGCTAAGCGGAGGGACCGGGTCTGGGGAGGGAGCGGGAGGAGAAGAGAAGGGCGGGGCGAAGGCGCTGACGGCAGGGGGGTTGTTTGCCCATGAAAGTCAGCATAGGCAAAGGGTCTGTTTGGGAGTGGTCCCTTCTGGGCTGGCGAATGGGGAGCGGGTGGCTTGTCAGCATGTTGCTAGGGTGGGCAGGGCAGCTCCCGCCTCTAGGTGCATTTATACTTGTTGCGTGGCACGTTTTCTGCGTCTTAGCCCTTTTCCGTGTGTCGGCATCCTCTTGCGCTCAAAGGGGCACAGCGTGTCGCTCAGGCACAGTCTCTAGGGTCTCGAATGCCCACGCTCGCTCATCGGCGTAGCGCTCACAGGGCTCTTCTTGATTTGCCTACCAAGGTCATGGCACGGTTCGTCCTCACATCTTGGAAGTTTCCGATCGGTCCTCTCTGGTGGCATCATCGAAGGTTCCCTCGGGAGCTCCGCTCTCCGGTCACCCATTTTCACGGGCCGAGGCTTTTCCCGTGCATCTTTCCATCGTTAGGTCTGGAAGGCGGGCTTCTCGCGCATCTGTAGTCACAATTTTGACAGTAAGTCCTTCCAACGAGCCGTTCCAGTCCCCTCTCTTCTGGGGCTGCCATAGAGCTTCCTTCCATCCACCCTCGGTGGCTTTGTTTGACGGCGTCTCCTGTACGGGAGCCCTTCTTGCTGTCAGTTTTCGATCATCTTGGAGTCGCATCATCCGCAGGGTTCTGCATTGTGTCATTCTTTGTG
This sequence comes from Hypotaenidia okinawae, assembly GCA_027925045.1. Classification (NCBI taxonomy): domain Eukaryota; kingdom Metazoa; phylum Chordata; class Aves; order Gruiformes; family Rallidae; genus Hypotaenidia; species Hypotaenidia okinawae. The sequence goes on along the minus strand of BSDF01000047.1, from coordinate 28,628 downwards.
CGCATTTGGCACGGAGCTGCTCTGCCCGGGGCTGTGGGGTCGGGGAGATGTGGCATAGCAGTAAGAGTCCGGGGTTAGCGTGCTGGATTCTGCCCGGGAGGTCTCGGCGAAGGCGGTACTGTCAGCAGGGGGTGCAGACCATCCTTTCCATCCCGTTCCTGGGAGATGATGGGAGCTGCACAGGTGGGGTCCTGCAGCATCGGAACGAGCAGATGGAATTTTGAAGGGGTGTGAGGCTGTGGGTCTCTGAGGCAGACCTGAGGCCTCTGTGCCATCTTTAAGACTTGTGTGTGGCTGTTTTTTGTAGGTACAAAGCGAGGAGGAAAGCGCGTCATTTCCAGGGGAGGTGACTCAGGCCAGGTAAGCCATTTCTACTGGGCTGGTGTCACGCTGCAGGTGAGTTTTATAGGCATCCCTTGTTTGTGTGTTACAGGCCAGGCCCGAGCCTCCACGCAGCCACCCGTAAACGGCATAGGCCAGGCGAGCGACCGGTCAAGGTAAGATAACAGAAGGTGGGAACCGGTTTCAGGCAGTCTCTCGGCACAGGTCTCGTTCAGACCCCGGAGACGGTGGCGGGACCTTCACGGCACACCGAGAAGGCGAGGCAGCCCTCGTCTGTGGCAGCGCCTAATACCATGGCAGGCCAGCGGAGCGCTCGCCTCTCTGTTCTTGCAGGTGCTGCGTGGCCATTTGCCACCTTTGGAAGCGGAGGAGCAGCGGAGGTGAGCCAGCAGAACGGCTGAGCGCGGGGTAAGAGGCGATTGCGGGAGCAGCAATTTCTCGCCAGGGTAAGAGTAATTTTGCATCTCTCGGGGTGGTAGGCGCCACACCCCACGATCACCGGAACGTCTCTCTCTGGAAGGAGCGAGTGGGCGGACCGCCACCGCCTTTTGGATAAGCAGGGCGTTCGGGTTACTGTTGATAACAATTGTCAATTCTATCTGTTGGGTGTCCCTCCTTAGGTCACCGGCTACATTGCGCACGCCTCCCTTCTCCACCCTCGGCGATCATCGTCGCATTTGAGCCTCGCCGCTTTGTCACCAAGCCCATCGACCAGCTGTCAGCTCGCTCTCAGTCTAAAGCGTTTCACATTGCAAACGTCTCTGGCGTCACCTTTGCAGAGCCTGAGCTGGAACAACACCTCTGCTTCAGAAAATGTTGACTCTCATATTCTGTGCGCCGCATGACTCTGTACTGGGGCGGCGTAATCCATAGCATTGTCATGTCTTGGGATGCTGTCTCGCGCCGTCAGCCTCTGTATGCGAACTGTCTTGCGCCGTATGACTCTGTAATGGGGCCGTGTAATCCATAGCATATCGTCACATCCCGGGATGCAGTCTTGCGTTGCCTGGCCATGTATCTCTGTGGTGCTTTGCAGTGTATGTCTACATCTACTTTGCATTTTGTGCTGTCTCGCTCGGTCATGGCACGGTGTAATCTATAGCGCTGTTGTATCTCATGGGGTTGTAAGTTGCTGTCTGGCTATGTTTTTGGATTGTCTTGCATTGTATGACGCTGTCTTGGGGCGCAGTCTTGGACTGTGCAGTGTCTTTTCTAGCTCTGTTTTTTGCAGGCACGACATGGACCTTTGGATTCTCGCAGAAAATTCTGCAGCCAATTTCCCAGAGCGTCAATTTCAAAGAGAAGCAGGAGGTAGGGTGCCGCAGGTAGCGAAGCAGTTTCCTAGGCTTTGGGTTTTGCGGTATGACACTTTAGCATCACAGCGATGAAGCCACTAGAAAGGCGAGGCCGTACCAAGCATGGCCGTATACTCGGGGCAACAGCCCATCGCGGCGGCTGGAGGTGGGATGGCTCTGATGTAGGGGCGGGCAGGCTGTCAGTGAGTTAGCGTGGCTAACCTTGTGTGCGTGTGTGACATTTTTGTTGGGTTTTTCAGATGGGGCCAGATGGGATGTGCACCGATGCAGCCACGGAGTTGTCAAGGGGAAGACCACAAGGAGGTAGGTCAGCCCACGGTGTCGGCGCGATGAGATGGTCAGCACTTCTATACCACCTTTAAGACTTGTGTGTGGCTGTTTTTTGCAGGTACGAAGCGAGGAGGAAAGCGGGTCATTTCCAGGGGAGGGGACTCGGGCCAGGTAAGCCATTTCTACCGGGCCAGTGTCACGCTGCAGGTGAGTTTTATAGGCATCCCTTGTTTGTGTGTTACAGGCCAGGCCTGAGCCTCCACGCAGCCACCCGTAAACGGCATAGGCCAGGCGAGCGACCGGTCAAGGTAAGGTAACGGAAGGTGGGAACCGGTTTCGGTCAGTCTCTCGACATAGATCTCCTTCAGACCCCGGAGACGGTGGCGGGACCTTCACGGCACACCGAGAAGGCGAGGCAGCCCTCGTCTGTGGCGGTGCCTAATACCATGGCGGGCCAGCGGAGCGCTCGCCTCTCTGTTCTTGCAGGTGCTGCGTGGCCATTTGCCACCTTTGGAAGCGGAGGAGCAGCGGAGGTGAGCCAGCAGAACGGCTGAGCGCGGGGTAAGAGGCGATTGCGGGAGCAGCAATTTCTCGCCAGGGTAAGAGTAATTTTGCATCTCTCGGGGTGGTAGGCGCCACACCCCACGATCACCGGAACGTCTCTCTCTGGAAGGAGCGAGTGGGCGGACCGCCACCGCCTTTTGGATAAGCAGGGTGTTCAGGTTACTGTTGATAACAATTGTCAATTCTATCTGTTGGGTGTCCCTCCTTAGGTCACCGGCTACATTGCGCATGCCTCCCTTCTCCACCCTTGGCGATCATCGTCGCATTTGAGCCTCGCCGCTTTGTCACCGAGCCCATCGACCAGCTGTCAGCTCGCTCTCAGTCTAAAGCGTTTCACATTGCAAACGTCTCTGGCGTCACCTTTGCAGAGCCTGAGCTGGAACAACACCTCTGCTTCAGAAAACATTGACTCTCATATTCTGTGCGCCGTATGACTCTGTACTGGGGTGGTGTAATCCATAGCATCGTCACGTCTTGGGATGCTGTCTCGCGCCGTCAGCCTCTGTATGCGAACTGTCTTGCGCCGTATGACTCTGTAATGGGGCCATGTAATCCATAGCATATCGTCACATCCCGGGATGCAGTCTTGCATTGCCTGGCCATGTATCTCTGTGGTGCTTTGCAGTGTATGTCTACATCTACTTTGCATTTTGTGCTGTCTCGCTCGGTCATGGCACGGTGTAATCTATAGCGCTGTTGTATCTCATGGGGTTGTAAGTTGCTGTCTGGCTATGTTTTTGGATTGTCTTGCATTGCATGACGCTGTCTTGGGGCACAGTCTTGGACTGTGCAGTGTCTTTTCTAGCTCTGTTTTTTGCAGGCACGACATGGACCTTTGGATTCTCGCAGAAAATCCAAATCCTGCACATCAGTAGGGGCGGGCAGGCTGTCAGTGAGTTAGCGTGGCTAACCTCGTGTGTGTGAGTGACATGTTTCTTTTCAGGTTTGCTCTGGGCTCAGGAATTATATAGTTTACAATAAAAAAAACCCAGCCGGGGGATTATTTTTTTTTCTCCCCCGGCTGGGTGTTTTTTTCCCCGGGTCCCGGACGGTCTGCGAGGCGACTGTCGTCGCCTAAGTTTGGGCGCAGACAGTGCTGAGGACGGGGTTTTGGCAGGCAGGGTGATCTTTCCGAG
>BSDF01000047.1:0-20000 GCA_027925045.1 Hypotaenidia okinawae | reverse complement strand
AAAATTAAAATTAAAATTAAAATTAAAATTAAAATTAAAATTAAAATTAAAATTAAAATTAAAATTAAAATTAAAATTAAAATTAAAATTAAAAATTAAAATTAAAATTAAAATTAAAATTAAAATTAAAAATTAAAATTAAAATTAAAATTAAAATTAAAATTAAAATTAAAATTAAAAATTAAAATTAAAATTAAAATTAAAATTAAAATTAAAATTAAAATTAAAATTAAAATTAAAATTAAAATTAAAAATTAAAATTAAAATTAAAATTAAAATTAAAATTAAAATTAAAATTAAAATTAAAATTAAAATTAAAATTAAAATTAAAATTAAAAATTAAAATTAAAATTAAAATTAAAATTAAAATTAAAATTAAAATTAAAATTAAAATTAAAATTAAAATTAAAATTAAAAATTAAAATTAAAATTAAAATTAAAATTAAAATTAAAATTAAAATTAAAATTAAAATTAAAATTAAAATTAAAATTAAAATTAAAATTAAAATTAAAATTAAAATTAAAATTAAAATTAAAATTAAAATTAAAATTAAAATTAAAATTAAAATTAAAATTAAAATTAAAATTAAAATTAAAATTAAAATTAAAAATTAAAATTAAAATTAAAATTAAAATTAAAATTAAAATTAAAATTAAAATTAAAATTAAAATTAAAATTAAAATTAAAATTAAAATTAAAATTAAAATTAAAAATTAAAATTAAAATTAAAATTAAAATTAAAATTAAAATTAAAATTAAAATTAAAATTAAAATTAAAATTAAAAATTAAAATTAAAATTAAAATTAAAATTAAAATTAAAATTAAAATTAAAATTAAAATTAAAATTAAAATTAAAATTAAAATTAAAATTAAAAATTAAAATTAAAATTAAAATTAAAATTAAAATTAAAATTAAAATTAAAATTAAAATTAAAATTAAAATTAAAATTAAAATTAAAATTAAAATTAAAATTAAAATTAAAATTAAAATTAAAATTAAAATTAAAATTAAAATTAAAATTAAAATTAAAAATTAAAATTAAAATTAAAATTAAAATTAAAATTAAAATTAAAATTAAAATTAAAATTAAAATTAAAATTAAAATTAAAATTAAAATTAAAATTAAAATTAAAAATTAAAATTAAAATTAAAATTAAAATTAAAATTAAAATTAAAATTAAAATTAAAATTAAAATTAAAATTAAAATTAAAATTAAAATTAAAATTAAAATTAAAAATTAAAATTAAAATTAAAATTAAAATTAAAATTAAAATTAAAATTAAAAATTAAAATTAAAATTAAAATTAAAATTAAAATTAAAATTAAAATTAAAATTAAAAATTAAAATTAAAATTAAAATTAAAATTAAAATTAAAATTAAAATTAAAATTAAAAATTAAAATTAAAATTAAAATTAAAATTAAAATTAAAATTAAAATTAAAATTAAAATTAAAATTAAAATTAAAAATTAAAATTAAAATTAAAATTAAAATTAAAATTAAAATTAAAATTAAAATTAAAATTAAAATTAAAATTAAAATTAAAATTAAAATTAAAATTAAAATTAAAATTAAAATTAAAATTAAAATTAAAATTAAAATTAAAAATTAAAATTAAAATTAAAATTAAAATTAAAATTAAAATTAAAATTAAAATTAAAATTAAAATTAAAATTAAAATTAAAATTAAAATTAAAATTAAAATTAAAATTAAAATTAAAATTAAAATTAAAAATTAAAATTAAAATTAAAATTAAAATTAAAATTAAAATTAAAATTAAAATTAAAATTAAAATTAAAAATTAAAATTAAAATTAAAATTAAAATTAAAAATTAAAATTAAAATTAAAATTAAAATTAAAAATTAAAATTAAAATTAAAATTAAAATTAAAATTAAAATTAAAATTAAAATTAAAATTAAAATTAAAATTAAAATTAAAATTAAAATTAAAATTAAAATTAAAATTAAAATTAAAATTAAAATTAAAATTAAAATTAAAATTAAAATTAAAATTAAAATTAAAAATTAAAATTAAAATTAAAATTAAAATTAAAATTAAAATTAAAATTAAAATTAAAATTAAAATTAAAATTAAAATTAAAATTAAAATTAAAATTAAAATTAAAATTAAAATTAAAAATTAAAATTAAAATTAAAATTAAAATTAAAAATTAAAATTAAAATTAAAATTAAAATTAAAATTAAAATTAAAATTAAAATTAAAATTAAAATTAAAATTAAAAATTAAAATTAAAATTAAAATTAAAATTAAAATTAAAATTAAAATTAAAATTAAAATTAAAATTAAAATTAAAATTAAAATTAAAATTAAAATTAAAATTAAAATTAAAATTAAAATTAAAATTAAAAATTAAAATTAAAATTAAAATTAAAATTAAAATTAAAATTAAAATTAAAATTAAAATTAAAATTAAAATTAAAATTAAAATTAAAATTAAAATTAAAATTAAAATTAAAATTAAAATTAAAATTAAAATTAAAATTAAAATTAAAATTAAAATTAAAATTAAAATTAAAATTAAAATTAAAATTAAAATTAAAATTAAAATTAAAATTAAAATTAAAATTAAAATTAAAATTAAAATTAAAATTAAAATTAAAATTAAAATTAAAATTAAAATTAAAATTAAAATTAAAATTAAAATTAAAATTAAAATTAAAAATTAAAATTAAAATTAAAATTAAAATTAAAATTAAAATTAAAATTAAAATTAAAATTAAAATTAAAATTAAAATTAAAATTAAAAATTAAAATTAAAATTAAAATTAAAATTAAAAATTAAAATTAAAATTAAAATTAAAATTAAAAATTAAAATTAAAATTAAAATTAAAATTAAAATTAAAATTAAAATTAAAATTAAAATTAAAATTAAAATTAAAATTAAAATTAAAATTAAAATTAAAATTAAAATTAAAATTAAAATTAAAATTAAAATTAAAATTAAAATTAAAATTAAAATTAAAATTAAAATTAAAAATTAAAATTAAAATTAAAATTAAAATTAAAATTAAAATTAAAATTAAAATTAAAATTAAAATTAAAATTAAAATTAAAATTAAAATTAAAATTAAAATTAAAAATTAAAATTAAAATTAAAATTAAAATTAAAAATTAAAATTAAAATTAAAATTAAAATTAAAATTAAAATTAAAATTAAAATTAAAAATTAAAATTAAAATTAAAATTAAAATTAAAATTAAAATTAAAATTAAAATTAAAATTAAAATTAAAAATTAAAATTAAAATTAAAATTAAAATTAAAATTAAAATTAAAATTAAAATTAAAATTAAAATTAAAAATTAAAATTAAAATTAAAATTAAAATTAAAATTAAAATTAAAATTAAAATTAAAATTAAAATTAAAATTAAAATTAAAAATTAAAATTAAAATTAAAATTAAAATTAAAATTAAAATTAAAATTAAAATTAAAATTAAAATTAAAATTAAAATTAAAATTAAAATTAAAATTAAAATTAAAATTAAAATTAAAAATTAAAATTAAAATTAAAATTAAAATTAAAATTAAAATTAAAATTAAAATTAAAATTAAAATTAAAATTAAAATTAAAATTAAAATTAAAATTAAAATTAAAATTAAAATTAAAATTAAAAATTAAAATTAAAATTAAAATTAAAATTAAAATTAAAATTAAAATTAAAATTAAAATTAAAATTAAAATTAAAATTAAAATTAAAATTAAAATTAAAATTAAAATTAAAATTAAAATTAAAATTAAAATTAAAATTAAAATTAAAATTAAAATTAAAAATTAAAATTAAAATTAAAATTAAAAATTAAAATTAAAATTAAAATTAAAATTAAAATTAAAATTAAAATTAAAATTAAAATTAAAATTAAAATTAAAATTAAAATTAAAATTAAAATTAAAATTAAAATTAAAATTAAAATTAAAATTAAAATTAAAATTAAAATTAAAAATTAAAATTAAAATTAAAATTAAAATTAAAATTAAAATTAAAATTAAAAATTAAAATTAAAATTAAAATTAAAATTAAAATTAAAATTAAAATTAAAATTAAAATTAAAATTAAAATTAAAATTAAAATTAAAATTAAAATTAAAATTAAAATTAAAATTAAAAATTAAAATTAAAAATTAAAATTAAAATTAAAATTAAAATTAAAATTAAAATTAAAATTAAAATTAAAATTAAAATTAAAATTAAAATTAAAATTAAAATTAAAATTAAAATTAAAATTAAAATTAAAAATTAAAATTAAAATTAAAATTAAAATTAAAATTAAAATTAAAATTAAAATTAAAATTAAAATTAAAATTAAAATTAAAATTAAAATTAAAATTAAAATTAAAATTAAAATTAAAATTAAAATTAAAATTAAAATTAAAATTAAAATTAAAATTAAAAATTAAAATTAAAATTAAAATTAAAATTAAAATTAAAATTAAAATTAAAATTAAAAATTAAAATTAAAATTAAAATTAAAATTAAAATTAAAATTAAAATTAAAATTAAAATTAAAATTAAAATTAAAATTAAAATTAAAATTAAAATTAAAATTAAAATTAAAATTAAAATTAAAATTAAAATTAAAATTAAAATTAAAATTAAAATTAAAATTAAAATTAAAATTAAAATTAAAATTAAAATTAAAATTAAAATTAAAATTAAAATTAAAATTAAAATTAAAATTAAAATTAAAAATTAAAATTAAAATTAAAATTAAAATTAAAATTAAAATTAAAATTAAAATTAAAATTAAAATTAAAATTAAAATTAAAATTAAAATTAAAATTAAAATTAAAATTAAAATTAAAATTAAAAATTAAAATTAAAATTAAAATTAAAATTAAAATTAAAATTAAAATTAAAATTAAAATTAAAATTAAAATTAAAATTAAAATTAAAATTAAAATTAAAATTAAAAATTAAAATTAAAATTAAAATTAAAATTAAAATTAAAATTAAAATTAAAATTAAAATTAAAATTAAAATTAAAATTAAAATTAAAATTAAAATTAAAATTAAAATTAAAATTAAAATTAAAAATTAAAATTAAAATTAAAATTAAAATTAAAATTAAAATTAAAATTAAAATTAAAATTAAAATTAAAATTAAAATTAAAATTAAAATTAAAATTAAAATTAAAAATTAAAATTAAAATTAAAATTAAAATTAAAATTAAAATTAAAATTAAAATTAAAATTAAAATTAAAATTAAAATTAAAATTAAAATTAAAATTAAAATTAAAATTAAAATTAAAATTAAAATTAAAATTAAAATTAAAATTAAAATTAAAATTAAAATTAAAATTAAAATTAAAATTAAAAATTAAAATTAAAATTAAAATTAAAATTAAAATTAAAATTAAAATTAAAATTAAAATTAAAAATTAAAATTAAAATTAAAATTAAAATTAAAATTAAAATTAAAATTAAAAATTAAAATTAAAATTAAAATTAAAATTAAAATTAAAATTAAAATTAAAATTAAAAATTAAAATTAAAATTAAAATTAAAATTAAAATTAAAATTAAAATTAAAATTAAAAATTAAAATTAAAATTAAAATTAAAATTAAAATTAAAATTAAAATTAAAATTAAAATTAAAATTAAAATTAAAATTAAAATTAAAATTAAAATTAAAATTAAAATTAAAATTAAAATTAAAATTAAAATTAAAATTAAAATTAAAATTAAAATTAAAAATTAAAATTAAAATTAAAATTAAAATTAAAATTAAAATTAAAATTAAAATTAAAATTAAAATTAAAATTAAAATTAAAATTAAAATTAAAATTAAAATTAAAATTAAAATTAAAATTAAAATTAAAATTAAAATTAAAATTAAAATTAAAATTAAAATTAAAAATTAAAATTAAAATTAAAATTAAAATTAAAATTAAAATTAAAATTAAAATTAAAATTAAAATTAAAATTAAAATTAAAATTAAAATTAAAATTAAAATTAAAATTAAAATTAAAATTAAAATTAAAATTAAAATTAAAATTAAAATTAAAATTAAAAATTAAAATTAAAATTAAAATTAAAATTAAAATTAAAATTAAAATTAAAATTAAAATTAAAAATTAAAATTAAAATTAAAATTAAAATTAAAATTAAAATTAAAATTAAAATTAAAATTAAAATTAAAATTAAAATTAAAATTAAAATTAAAATTAAAATTAAAATTAAAATTAAAATTAAAATTAAAATTAAAATTAAAAATTAAAATTAAAATTAAAATTAAAATTAAAATTAAAATTAAAATTAAAATTAAAATTAAAATTAAAATTAAAATTAAAATTAAAATTAAAATTAAAATTAAAATTAAAATTAAAATTAAAATTAAAATTAAAATTAAAATTAAAATTAAAATTAAAATTAAAATTAAAATTAAAATTAAAATTAAAATTAAAATTAAAATTAAAATTAAAATTAAAATTAAAAATTAAAATTAAAATTAAAATTAAAATTAAAATTAAAATTAAAATTAAAATTAAAATTAAAATTAAAATTAAAAATTAAAATTAAAATTAAAATTAAAATTAAAATTAAAATTAAAATTAAAAATTAAAATTAAAATTAAAATTAAAAATTAAAATTAAAATTAAAATTAAAATTAAAATTAAAATTAAAATTAAAATTAAAATTAAAATTAAAATTAAAATTAAAATTAAAATTAAAATTAAAATTAAAATTAAAATTAAAATTAAAATTAAAATTAAAATTAAAATTAAAATTAAAAATTAAAATTAAAATTAAAATTAAAATTAAAATTAAAATTAAAATTAAAATTAAAATTAAAATTAAAATTAAAATTAAAATTAAAATTAAAATTAAAAATTAAAATTAAAATTAAAATTAAAATTAAAATTAAAATTAAAATTAAAATTAAAATTAAAATTAAAATTAAAATTAAAATTAAAATTAAAATTAAAAATTAAAATTAAAATTAAAATTAAAATTAAAATTAAAATTAAAATTAAAATTAAAATTAAAATTAAAATTAAAAATTAAAATTAAAATTAAAATTAAAATTAAAAATTAAAATTAAAATTAAAATTAAAATTAAAATTAAAATTAAAATTAAAATTAAAATTAAAATTAAAATTAAAATTAAAAATTAAAATTAAAATTAAAATTAAAATTAAAATTAAAATTAAAATTAAAATTAAAAATTAAAATTAAAATTAAAATTAAAATTAAAATTAAAATTAAAATTAAAATTAAAATTAAAATTAAAATTAAAATTAAAATTAAAATTAAAAATTAAAATTAAAATTAAAATTAAAATTAAAATTAAAATTAAAATTAAAATTAAAATTAAAATTAAAATTAAAATTAAAATTAAAAATTAAAATTAAAATTAAAATTAAAATTAAAATTAAAATTAAAATTAAAATTAAAATTAAAATTAAAATTAAAATTAAAATTAAAATTAAAATTAAAATTAAAATTAAAATTAAAAATTAAAATTAAAATTAAAATTAAAATTAAAATTAAAATTAAAATTAAAATTAAAATTAAAATTAAAATTAAAATTAAAATTAAAATTAAAATTAAAATTAAAATTAAAATTAAAATTAAAATTAAAATTAAAAATTAAAATTAAAATTAAAATTAAAATTAAAATTAAAATTAAAAATTAAAATTAAAATTAAAATTAAAATTAAAATTAAAATTAAAATTAAAATTAAAATTAAAAATTAAAATTAAAATTAAAATTAAAATTAAAATTAAAATTAAAATTAAAATTAAAATTAAAATTAAAATTAAAATTAAAATTAAAATTAAAATTAAAATTAAAATTAAAATTAAAATTAAAATTAAAATTAAAATTAAAATTAAAATTAAAATTAAAATTAAAATTAAAATTAAAATTAAAATTAAAATTAAAATTAAAATTAAAATTAAAATTAAAATTAAAATTAAAAATTAAAATTAAAATTAAAATTAAAATTAAAATTAAAATTAAAATTAAAATTAAAATTAAAATTAAAATTAAAATTAAAATTAAAATTAAAATTAAAATTAAAATTAAAATTAAAATTAAAAATTAAAATTAAAATTAAAATTAAAATTAAAATTAAAATTAAAATTAAAATTAAAATTAAAATTAAAATTAAAATTAAAATTAAAATTAAAATTAAAATTAAAATTAAAAATTAAAATTAAAATTAAAATTAAAATTAAAATTAAAATTAAAATTAAAAATTAAAATTAAAATTAAAATTAAAATTAAAATTAAAATTAAAATTAAAATTAAAATTAAAATTAAAATTAAAATTAAAATTAAAATTAAAATTAAAATTAAAATTAAAATTAAAATTAAAATTAAAATTAAAATTAAAATTAAAATTAAAATTAAAATTAAAATTAAAATTAAAATTAAAAAATTAAATTAAAATTAAAATTAAAATTAAAATTAAAATTAAAATTAAAATTAAAATTAAAATTAAAATTAAAAATTAAAATTAAAATTAAAATTAAAATTAAAATTAAAATTAAAATTAAAATTAAAATTAAAATTAAAATTAAAATTAAAATTAAAATTAAAATTAAAATTAAAATTAAAATTAAAAATTAAAATTAAAATTAAAATTAAAATTAAAATTAAAATTAAAATTAAAATTAAAATTAAAAATTAAAATTAAAATTAAAATTAAAATTAAAATTAAAATTAAAATTAAAATTAAAATTAAAATTAAAATTAAAATTAAAATTAAAATTAAAATTAAAATTAAAATTAAAATTAAAATTAAAATTAAAATTAAAATTAAAATTAAAATTAAAATTAAAATTAAAATTAAAATTAAAATTAAAATTAAAATTAAAATTAAAATTAAAATTAAAATTAAAATTAAAATTAAAATTAAAATTAAAATTAAAATTAAAAATTAAAATTAAAATTAAAATTAAAATTAAAATTAAAATTAAAATTAAAAATTAAAATTAAAATTAAAATTAAAATTAAAATTAAAATTAAAATTAAAATTAAAATTAAAATTAAAATTAAAATTAAAATTAAAATTAAAATTAAAATTAAAATTAAAATTAAAATTAAAATTAAAATTAAAATTAAAATTAAAATTAAAATTAAAATTAAAATTAAAATTAAAATTAAAATTAAAATTAAAATTAAAATTAAAATTAAAATTAAAATTAAAATTAAAATTAAAATTAAAATTAAAATTAAAATTAAAATTAAAATTAAAATTAAAATTAAAATTAAAAATTAAAATTAAAATTAAAATTAAAATTAAAATTAAAATTAAAATTAAAATTAAAATTAAAATTAAAAATTAAAATTAAAATTAAAATTAAAAATTAAAATTAAAATTAAAATTAAAATTAAAATTAAAATTAAAATTAAAATTAAAATTAAAATTAAAATTAAAATTAAAAATTAAAATTAAAATTAAAATTAAAATTAAAATTAAAATTAAAATTAAAATTAAAATTAAAATTAAAATTAAAATTAAAATTAAAATTAAAAATTAAAATTAAAATTAAAATTAAAATTAAAATTAAAATTAAAATTAAAATTAAAATTAAAATTAAAAATTAAAATTAAAATTAAAATTAAAATTAAAATTAAAATTAAAATTAAAATTAAAATTAAAATTAAAATTAAAATTAAAATTAAAATTAAAATTAAAATTAAAATTAAAATTAAAATTAAAATTAAAATTAAAATTAAAATTAAAATTAAAATTAAAATTAAAATTAAAATTAAAATTAAAATTAAAATTAAAATTAAAATTAAAATTAAAATTAAAATTAAAATTAAAATTAAAATTAAAAATTAAAATTAAAATTAAAATTAAAATTAAAAATTAAAATTAAAATTAAAATTAAAATTAAAATTAAAATTAAAATTAAAATTAAAATTAAAATTAAAATTAAAATTAAAATTAAAATTAAAATTAAAATTAAAATTAAAATTAAAATTAAAATTAAAATTAAAATTAAAATTAAAATTAAAATTAAAATTAAAATTAAAATTAAAATTAAAATTAAAATTAAAATTAAAATTAAAATTAAAATTAAAAATTAAAATTAAAATTAAAATTAAAATTAAAATTAAAATTAAAATTAAAATTAAAATTAAAATTAAAAATTAAAATTAAAATTAAAATTAAAAATTAAAATTAAAATTAAAATTAAAATTAAAATTAAAATTAAAATTAAAATTAAAATTAAAATTAAAATTAAAATTAAAATTAAAATTAAAATTAAAATTAAAATTAAAATTAAAATTAAAATTAAAATTAAAATTAAAATTAAAATTAAAATTAAAAATTAAAATTAAAATTAAAATTAAAATTAAAATTAAAATTAAAATTAAAAATTAAAATTAAAATTAAAATTAAAATTAAAATTAAAATTAAAATTAAAATTAAAATTAAAATTAAAATTAAAATTAAAATTAAAATTAAAATTAAAATTAAAATTAAAATTAAAAATTAAAATTAAAATTAAAATTAAAATTAAAATTAAAATTAAAATTAAAATTAAAATTAAAATTAAAATTAAAATTAAAATTAAAATTAAAATTAAAAATTAAAATTAAAATTAAAATTAAAATTAAAAATTAAAATTAAAATTAAAATTAAAATTAAAATTAAAATTAAAATTAAAATTAAAAATTAAAATTAAAATTAAAATTAAAAATTAAAATTAAAATTAAAATTAAAATTAAAATTAAAATTAAAATTAAAATTAAAATTAAAATTAAAAATTAAAATTAAAATTAAAATTAAAATTAAAATTAAAATTAAAAATTAAAATTAAAATTAAAATTAAAATTAAAATTAAAATTAAAAATTAAAATTAAAATTAAAATTAAAATTAAAATTAAAATTAAAATTAAAATTAAAATTAAAAATTAAAATTAAAATTAAAATTAAAATTAAAATTAAAATTAAAATTAAAATTAAAATTAAAATTAAAATTAAAATTAAAATTAAAATTAAAAATTAAAATTAAAATTAAAATTAAAATTAAAATTAAAATTAAAATTAAAATTAAAATTAAAATTAAAATTAAAATTAAAATTAAAATTAAAAATTAAAATTAAAATTAAAATTAAAATTAAAATTAAAATTAAAAATTAAAATTAAAATTAAAATTAAAATTAAAATTAAAATTAAAATTAAAATTAAAATTAAAATTAAAATTAAAATTAAAATTAAAATTAAAAATTAAAATTAAAATTAAAATTAAAATTAAAATTAAAATTAAAATTAAAATTAAAATTAAAATTAAAATTAAAATTAAAATTAAAATTAAAATTAAAATTAAAATTAAAATTAAAATTAAAATTAAAATTAAAATTAAAATTAAAATTAAAATTAAAATTAAAATTAAAATTAAAATTAAAATTAAAATTAAAATTAAAATTAAAATTAAAAATTAAAATTAAAATTAAAATTAAAATTAAAATTAAAATTAAAATTAAAATTAAAAATTAAAATTAAAATTAAAATTAAAATTAAAATTAAAATTAAAATTAAAATTAAAATTAAAATTAAAATTAAAATTAAAATTAAAATTAAAATTAAAATTAAAATTAAAATTAAAATTAAAATTAAAATTAAAATTAAAATTAAAATTAAAATTAAAATTAAAATTAAAATTAAAATTAAAATTAAAATTAAAATTAAAATTAAAATTAAAATTAAAAATTAAAATTAAAATTAAAATTAAAATTAAAAATTAAAATTAAAATTAAAATTAAAATTAAAATTAAAATTAAAATTAAAATTAAAATTAAAATTAAAATTAAAATTAAAATTAAAATTAAAATTAAAATTAAAATTAAAATTAAAATTAAAATTAAAATTAAAATTAAAATTAAAATTAAAATTAAAATTAAAATTAAAATTAAAATTAAAATTAAAATTAAAATTAAAATTAAAATTAAAATTAAAAATTAAAATTAAAATTAAAATTAAAATTAAAATTAAAATTAAAATTAAAATTAAAATTAAAATTAAAAATTAAAATTAAAATTAAAATTAAAATTAAAATTAAAATTAAAATTAAAATTAAAATTAAAAATTAAAATTAAAATTAAAATTAAAATTAAAATTAAAATTAAAATTAAAATTAAAATTAAAATTAAAATTAAAAATTAAAATTAAAATTAAAATTAAAATTAAAATTAAAATTAAAATTAAAATTAAAATTAAAATTAAAATTAAAATTAAAATTAAAATTAAAATTAAAATTAAAATTAAAAATTAAAATTAAAATTAAAATTAAAATTAAAATTAAAATTAAAATTAAAATTAAAATTAAAATTAAAATTAAAATTAAAATTAAAATTAAAATTAAAATTAAAATTAAAATTAAAATTAAAAATTAAAATTAAAATTAAAATTAAAATTAAAATTAAAATTAAAATTAAAATTAAAATTAAAATTAAAATTAAAAATTAAAATTAAAATTAAAATTAAAATTAAAATTAAAATTAAAATTAAAATTAAAATTAAAATTAAAATTAAAAATTAAAATTAAAATTAAAATTAAAATTAAAATTAAAATTAAAATTAAAATTAAAATTAAAATTAAAATTAAAATTAAAATTAAAATTAAAAATTAAAATTAAAATTAAAATTAAAATTAAAATTAAAATTAAAATTAAAATTAAAATTAAAATTAAAATTAAAATTAAAATTAAAAATTAAAATTAAAATTAAAATTAAAATTAAAATTAAAATTAAAATTAAAATTAAAATTAAAATTAAAAATTAAAATTAAAATTAAAATTAAAATTAAAATTAAAATTAAAATTAAAATTAAAATTAAAATTAAAATTAAAATTAAAATTAAAATTAAAATTAAAATTAAAATTAAAATTAAAATTAAAATTAAAATTAAAATTAAAATTAAAATTAAAATTAAAATTAAAATTAAAAATTAAAATTAAAATTAAAATTAAAATTAAAATTAAAATTAAAATTAAAATTAAAATTAAAATTAAAATTAAAATTAAAAATTAAAATTAAAATTAAAATTAAAATTAAAATTAAAATTAAAATTAAAATTAAAATTAAAATTAAAATTAAAATTAAAATTAAAATTAAAATTAAAATTAAAATTAAAATTAAAATTAAAATTAAAAATTAAAATTAAAATTAAAATTAAAATTAAAATTAAAATTAAAATTAAAATTAAAATTAAAATTAAAATTAAAATTAAAATTAAAATTAAAATTAAAATTAAAATTAAAATTAAAATTAAAATTAAAATTAAAATTAAAATTAAAATTAAAATTAAAATTAAAATTAAAATTAAAATTAAAATTAAAATTAAAATTAAAATTAAAATTAAAATTAAAATTAAAATTAAAATTAAAATTAAAATTAAAATTAAAATTAAAATTAAAATTAAAATTAAAATTAAAATTAAAATTAAAATTAAAATTAAAATTAAAAATTAAAATTAAAATTAAAATTAAAATTAAAATTAAAATTAAAAATTAAAATTAAAATTAAAATTAAAATTAAAATTAAAATTAAAATTAAAATTAAAATTAAAATTAAAATTAAAATTAAAATTAAAATTAAAATTAAAATTAAAATTAAAATTAAAATTAAAATTAAAATTAAAATTAAAATTAAAATTAAAATTAAAATTAAAATTAAAATTAAAATTAAAATTAAAATTAAAATTAAAATTAAAATTAAAATTAAAATTAAAATTAAAATTAAAAATTAAAATTAAAATTAAAATTAAAATTAAAATTAAAAATTAAAATTAAAATTAAAATTAAAATTAAAATTAAAATTAAAATTAAAATTAAAATTAAAATTAAAATTAAAAATTAAAATTAAAATTAAAATTAAAATTAAAATTAAAATTAAAATTAAAATTAAAATTAAAATTAAAATTAAAATTAAAATTAAAATTAAAATTAAAATTAAAATTAAAATTAAAATTAAAATTAAAATTAAAATTAAAATTAAAATTAAAATTAAAATTAAAATTAAAATTAAAATTAAAATTAAAATTAAAATTAAAATTAAAATTAAAATTAAAATTAAAATTAAAATTAAAATTAAAAATTAAAATTAAAATTAAAATTAAAATTAAAATTAAAATTAAAATTAAAATTAAAATTAAAATTAAAATTAAAATTAAAATTAAAATTAAAATTAAAATTAAAATTAAAATTAAAAATTAAAATTAAAATTAAAATTAAAATTAAAATTAAAATTAAAATTAAAATTAAAATTAAAATTAAAATTAAAAATTAAAATTAAAATTAAAATTAAAATTAAAATTAAAATTAAAATTAAAATTAAAATTAAAATTAAAATTAAAATTAAAATTAAAATTAAAATTAAAATTAAAATTAAAATTAAAATTAAAATTAAAATTAAAATTAAAATTAAAATTAAAATTAAAATTAAAATTAAAAATTAAAATTAAAATTAAAATTAAAATTAAAATTAAAATTAAAATTAAAATTAAAATTAAAATTAAAATTAAAATTAAAATTAAAATTAAAATTAAAATTAAAATTAAAATTAAAATTAAAATTAAAAATTAAAATTAAAATTAAAATTAAAATTAAAATTAAAATTAAAATTAAAATTAAAATTAAAATTAAAATTAAAATTAAAATTAAAATTAAAATTAAAATTAAAATTAAAATTAAAATTAAAATTAAAATTAAAATTAAAATTAAAAATTAAAATTAAAATTAAAATTAAAATTAAAATTAAAATTAAAATTAAAATTAAAATTAAAAAATTAAATTAAAATTAAAATTAAAATTAAAATTAAAATTAAAATTAAAATTAAAATTAAAATTAAAATTAAAATTAAAATTAAAATTAAAATTAAAATTAAAATTAAAATTAAAATTAAAATTAAAAATTAAAATTAAAATTAAAATTAAAATTAAAATTAAAATTAAAATTAAAATTAAAATTAAAATTAAAATTAAAATTAAAATTAAAATTAAAATTAAAATTAAAATTAAAATTAAAATTAAAATTAAAATTAAAATTAAAATTAAAATTAAAATTAAAATTAAAATTAAAATTAAAATTAAAATTAAAATTAAAATTAAAATTAAAATTAAAATTAAAATTAAAATTAAAATTAAAATTAAAATTAAAAATTAAAATTAAAATTAAAATTAAAATTAAAATTAAAATTAAAATTAAAATTAAAATTAAAATTAAAATTAAAATTAAAATTAAAATTAAAATTAAAATTAAAATTAAAATTAAAATTAAAATTAAAATTAAAATTAAAATTAAAAATTAAAATTAAAATTAAAATTAAAATTAAAATTAAAATTAAAATTAAAATTAAAATTAAAATTAAAATTAAAATTAAAATTAAAATTAAAATTAAAATTAAAATTAAAATTAAAATTAAAATTAAAATTAAAATTAAAATTAAAATTAAAATTAAAATTAAAATTAAAATTAAAATTAAAATTAAAATTAAAATTAAAATTAAAATTAAAATTAAAAATTAAAATTAAAATTAAAATTAAAATTAAAATTAAAATTAAAATTAAAATTAAAATTAAAATTAAAATTAAAATTAAAATTAAAATTAAAAATTAAAATTAAAATTAAAATTAAAATTAAAATTAAAATTAAAATTAAAATTAAAAATTAAAATTAAAATTAAAATTAAAATTAAAATTAAAATTAAAATTAAAATTAAAATTAAAATTAAAATTAAAATTAAAATTAAAATTAAAATTAAAATTAAAATTAAAATTAAAATTAAAATTAAAATTAAAATTAAAATTAAAATTAAAATTAAAAATTAAAATTAAAATTAAAATTAAAATTAAAATTAAAATTAAAATTAAAATTAAAATTAAAATTAAAATTAAAATTAAAATTAAAATTAAAATTAAAATTAAAAATTAAAATTAAAATTAAAATTAAAATTAAAATTAAAATTAAAATTAAAATTAAAATTAAAATTAAAATTAAAATTAAAATTAAAATTAAAATTAAAATTAAAATTAAAATTAAAATTAAAATTAAAATTAAAATTAAAATTAAAATTAAAATTAAAATTAAAATTAAAATTAAAATTAAAAATTAAAATTAAAATTAAAATTAAAATTAAAATTAAAATTAAAATTAAAATTAAAATTAAAATTAAAATTAAAATTAAAATTAAAATTAAAATTAAAATTAAAATTAAAATTAAAATTAAAATTAAAATTAAAATTAAAATTAAAATTAAAATTAAAATTAAAATTAAAATTAAAATTAAAATTAAAATTAAAATTAAAATTAAAATTAAAATTAAAATTAAAATTAAAATTAAAATTAAAATTAAAATTAAAATTAAAATTAAAATTAAAATTAAAATTAAAATTAAAATTAAAATTAAAATTAAAAATTAAAATTAAAATTAAAATTAAAATTAAAATTAAAATTAAAATTAAAATTAAAATTAAAATTAAAATTAAAATTAAAATTAAAATTAAAATTAAAATTAAAATTAAAATTAAAATTAAAATTAAAATTAAAATTAAAATTAAAATTAAAATTAAAATTAAAATTAAAATTAAAATTAAAATTAAAATTAAAATTAAAAATTAAAATTAAAATTAAAATTAAAATTAAAATTAAAATTAAAATTAAAATTAAAATTAAAATTAAAATTAAAATTAAAATTAAAATTAAAATTAAAATTAAAATTAAAATTAAAATTAAAATTAAAAATTAAAATTAAAATTAAAATTAAAATTAAAATTAAAATTAAAATTAAAATTAAAATTAAAATTAAAATTAAAAATTAAAATTAAAATTAAAATTAAAATTAAAATTAAAATTAAAATTAAAATTAAAATTAAAATTAAAATTAAAATTAAAATTAAAATTAAAATTAAAATTAAAATTAAAATTAAAATTAAAATTAAAATTAAAATTAAAATTAAAATTAAAATTAAAATTAAAATTAAAATTAAAATTAAAATTAAAATTAAAATTAAAATTAAAATTAAAATTAAAAATTAAAATTAAAATTAAAATTAAAATTAAAATTAAAATTAAAATTAAAATTAAAATTAAAATTAAAATTAAAATTAAAATTAAAATTAAAATTAAAATTAAAATTAAAATTAAAATTAAAATTAAAATTAAAATTAAAATTAAAATTAAAATTAAAATTAAAATTAAAATTAAAATTAAAATTAAAATTAAAATTAAAATTAAAATTAAAATTAAAATTAAAAATTAAAATTAAAATTAAAATTAAAATTAAAATTAAAATTAAAATTAAAATTAAAATTAAAATTAAAATTAAAATTAAAATTAAAATTAAAATTAAAATTAAAATTAAAATTAAAATTAAAATTAAAATTAAAATTAAAATTAAAATTAAAATTAAAATTAAAATTAAAATTAAAATTAAAATTAAAATTAAAATTAAAATTAAAATTAAAAATTAAAATTAAAATTAAAATTAAAATTAAAATTAAAATTAAAATTAAAATTAAAATTAAAATTAAAATTAAAATTAAAATTAAAATTAAAATTAAAATTAAAATTAAAATTAAAATTAAAATTAAAATTAAAATTAAAATTAAAATTAAAATTAAAATTAAAATTAAAATTAAAATTAAAATTAAAATTAAAATTAAAATTAAAATTAAAATTAAAATTAAAATTAAAATTAAAATTAAAATTAAAATTAAAATTAAAATTAAAATTAAAATTAAAATTAAAATTAAAATTAAAATTAAAATTAAAATTAAAATTAAAATTAAAATTAAAATTAAAATTAAAATTAAAATTAAAATTAAAATTAAAATTAAAATTAAAATTAAAATTAAAATTAAAATTAAAATTAAAATTAAAATTAAAATTAAAATTAAAATTAAAATTAAAATTAAAATTAAAATTAAAATTAAAATTAAAATTAAAATTAAAATTAAAATTAAAATTAAAATTAAAATTAAAATTAAAATTAAAATTAAAATTAAAATTAAAATTAAAATTAAAATTAAAATTAAAATTAAAATTAAAATTAAAAATTAAAATTAAAATTAAAATTAAAATTAAAATTAAAATTAAAATTAAAATTAAAATTAAAATTAAAAATTAAAATTAAAATTAAAATTAAAATTAAAATTAAAAATTAAAATTAAAATTAAAATTAAAATTAAAATTAAAATTAAAATTAAAATTAAAATTAAAATTAAAAATTAAAATTAAAATTAAAATTAAAATTAAAATTAAAATTAAAATTAAAATTAAAATTAAAATTAAAATTAAAATTAAAATTAAAAATTAAAATTAAAATTAAAATTAAAATTAAAATTAAAATTAAAATTAAAATTAAAATTAAAATTAAAATTAAAATTAAAATTAAAATTAAAATTAAAATTAAAATTAAAATTAAAATTAAAAATTAAAATTAAAATTAAAATTAAAATTAAAATTAAAATTAAAATTAAAATTAAAATTAAAATTAAAATTAAAATTAAAAATTAAAATTAAAATTAAAATTAAAATTAAAATTAAAAATTAAAATTAAAATTAAAATTAAAATTAAAATTAAAATTAAAATTAAAATTAAAATTAAAATTAAAATTAAAATTAAAATTAAAATTAAAATTAAAATTAAAATTAAAATTAAAATTAAAATTAAAATTAAAATTAAAATTAAAATTAAAATTAAAATTAAAATTAAAATTAAAATTAAAATTAAAATTAAAATTAAAATTAAAATTAAAATTAAAATTAAAATTAAAATTAAAATTAAAATTAAAATTAAAATTAAAAATTAAAATTAAAATTAAAATTAAAATTAAAATTAAAATTAAAATTAAAATTAAAATTAAAATTAAAATTAAAATTAAAATTAAAATTAAAATTAAAATTAAAATTAAAATTAAAAATTAAAATTAAAATTAAAATTAAAATTAAAATTAAAATTAAAATTAAAATTAAAAATTAAAATTAAAATTAAAATTAAAATTAAAAATTAAAATTAAAATTAAAATTAAAATTAAAATTAAAATTAAAATTAAAATTAAAATTAAAATTAAAATTAAAATTAAAATTAAAAATTAAAATTAAAATTAAAATTAAAATTAAAATTAAAATTAAAATTAAAATTAAAATTAAAATTAAAATTAAAATTAAAATTAAAATTAAAATTAAAATTAAAATTAAAATTAAAATTAAAATTAAAATTAAAATTAAAATTAAAATTAAAATTAAAATTAAAATTAAAATTAAAATTAAAATTAAAATTAAAATTAAAATTAAAATTAAAATTAAAATTAAAATTAAAATTAAAATTAAAATTAAAATTAAAATTAAAATTAAAATTAAAATTAAAATTAAAATTAAAAATTAAAATTAAAATTAAAATTAAAATTAAAATTAAAATTAAAATTAAAATTAAAATTAAAATTAAAATTAAAATTAAAATTAAAATTAAAATTAAAATTAAAATTAAAATTAAAATTAAAATTAAAATTAAAATTAAAATTAAAATTAAAATTAAAATTAAAAATTAAAATTAAAATTAAAATTAAAATTAAAATTAAAAATTAAAATTAAAATTAAAATTAAAATTAAAATTAAAATTAAAATTAAAATTAAAATTAAAATTAAAATTAAAATTAAAATTAAAATTAAAATTAAAATTAAAATTAAAATTAAAATTAAAATTAAAATTAAAATTAAAATTAAAATTAAAATTAAAATTAAAATTAAAATTAAAATTAAAATTAAAATTAAAATTAAAATTAAAATTAAAATTAAAATTAAAATTAAAATTAAAATTAAAATTAAAATTAAAATTAAAATTAAAATTAAAATTAAAATTAAAATTAAAATTAAAATTAAAATTAAAATTAAAATTAAAATTAAAATTAAAATTAAAATTAAAATTAAAAATTAAAATTAAAATTAAAATTAAAATTAAAATTAAAATTAAAATTAAAATTAAAATTAAAATTAAAAAAATTAAAAA
>BSDF01000046.1:0-251095 GCA_027925045.1 Hypotaenidia okinawae | reverse complement strand
ACAAATCCAATTAGTTGTAGAAACTTTGTGGGTTTTAATTAAAATGACTTCAATAGACGTGCTATCAGGGCTTTCTGGGTGTTAATGAGCCCCATGGTGTGTTTTCTTCTGAGTCCACAGACCTCAGATACCAAGAGGAGAGTGAAGAAACCTCTGCAGAAGTTAAGTCAGGAGTGATGCCCAAAGTGCCTTGAAGCAGTAACAGGCCCCACTGGGAGCCATTGCTGACACAGCCTCCCCATGGGCTCCTTAGAGCAGCCAACTGGAGGCCATGAGCACACACACAGGCAGAGCACAGGCAGCTCTGATGCTGAGGACACCCTGGCTTGGGCTGATGAAGCAGCAATGCCCAGCGCTGACCCCCAGCCCCTGGGCAGGGAGATCCTGGGAATGTCAGAGATGAGATCCCAGAGTGATCCCCATGTGCCCTGGGACACCAGGGGGGAGCCTAGAAGAACTGGTCTCCTGCTGAGCTGGGCTGGACTTCAGATATTGAGGGAGCTCATGGCAACCCAGCAGCACTGCAGAGAGACAGCTGTGGGCAGGAGCAGCTCCTCTGCCAAGCACACAGGGCTGGGGACACTGCCTGCAGGCACCCAGGGCAGACCTGTGAGGCTGAGAGAGCTGAGGGATGCTGAGAGCTCACTGGAGGAGAAATCTCCACAGCCTCTCCCTGGTATGTCTGTGGGTGCAGGGCAATGCAGGTTCTGTTCCTGGAGGGATCTGCTGAAGCTGGGACATGGGGCAGTGTGTGGGCTCTGTCAGGAGGACAGGTTCTCTCTAGGACCAGCAAGTGCTGCCTGGGTCAGCTTTGCTCCCAGCTCCAGCTGATCCTGGAGAAACTCCAAAGGGACTTTGAAGAACAACATCAAGGAAGCATTTTCCTGCCAGGCAGAGTCTTTGCTTTGACTTCTCCTCTCCTGTGGCTGTGCTGACTGTGGGAGATGAGAATTGATTTCTCCCCTTGAGAATATGCAGTGAAACCTTGATTGTCATGAAGATGTCAGAGCATCTCCTGAGCCCTGCACACACAGAGGTTCCCTGGGCAGTGCCCTGATGCCAGGAGGGGTCTGCAGAGCAGAGCTGAGCACAGGGCAGGTGGGATGAGGTCTGTGAGCACAGAGCAGGAGGGGACATGGGCAAAGAGCAGCAGCTGCAGGGACAGCTCCAGGCAGCAGAGACCTTGTCAGGGAGGGAGAAGGAGCTGCTCCCAGCAATGCCCTGGCAGTGGGGATCTGGCACCTCCCTGACATCCCCCACAGTGCAGACCCTTTCCCACAGTGAGCCCCTGGTTTCTGCCACCCAGCACAGACTCTGCACCCAGAGTTCCAGGGTTTCAGGATGAGTCTTCTCCTTGGCAGCCCAAACCCCAGAGAGGAGAAACCCCTGAGTGCCTGTCTGTCTGTCCCTGTCCTTCCAGCCTTGGCTGGGGCATTTCTCCCTGTTTCCCCTCTTGTCCATGCAGCCTTTGTCCCCCAGTTACCTGGGGCTCTGGGCATGTCCACTGGTAGGGCTGGCACTGAGCTGACCCTCACCTCAGGACCCCCATCCGTAGAACTTCCCTCCTCCCAGCAGTGGCACGCTCAAGCCAGCACAAAGCAGACCTCCCAAAAGGGACCTGCCAAAAGTCCTCCTGGATACAGAGTCATTCTGAGGGCATTG
Source organism: Hypotaenidia okinawae (assembly GCA_027925045.1). Taxonomy (NCBI): domain Eukaryota; kingdom Metazoa; phylum Chordata; class Aves; order Gruiformes; family Rallidae; genus Hypotaenidia; species Hypotaenidia okinawae. Next base: position 249,433 of record BSDF01000046.1, on the reverse strand, counting down.
CCTAAGTAGGAGAAGAAATTTTCTTCAAAGAAATTTCCCTAACTTCTCACTGTGCCTTTTCTTCCTTGGACAGGTCTCCACACTGGACAGCAGCAGATGTCCAACAGCAGCAGCTCCATCAGCCAGTTCCTCCTCCTGGCCTTTGCAGACACACGGGAGCTGCAGCTCCTGCACTTCTGCCTCTTCCTGGGCATCTACCTGGCTGCTCTGCTGGGCAATGGCCTCATCATCCTCACCATAGCCTGTGACCACCGCCTCCACACCCCCATGTACTTCTTCCTCCTCAACCTCTCTGTTACTGACCTTGGCTGCATCTCCACCGCTGTTCCCAAATCCATGGCCAATTCCCTGTGGGACACCAGGGCCATTTCCTACACAGGGTGTGTGGCTCAAGTCTCTTTCCTTCTACTTTTGTTCTCAACAGAGTTCTGTCTCCTCACTGTCATGTCCTACGACCGCTACGTTGCCATCTGCCACCCCCTGCACTACGGGACCCTCCTGGGCAGCAGAGCTTGTGTCCACATGGCAGCAGCTGCCTGGGCCAGTGGGTTTCTCCATGCTGTGCTGCACACAGCCAGTACATTGTCACTGCCCCTCTGCCATGGCAATGCTGTTGACCAGTTCTTCTGTGAAATCCCCCAGATCCTCAAGCTCTCCTGCTCACATGCCTACCTCAGGGAAACTGGACTCATTGTGGTCAGTGCCTGTTTAGTTTTTGGTGTGTTTTGTGTTCATTGTGGTGTCCTATGTGCAGATCTTCAGGGCTGTGCTGAGGATCCCCTCGCAGCAGGGACGGCACAAAGCCTTTTCCACCTGCCTCCCTCACCTGGCCGTGGTCTCCCTGTTTCTCAGCACTGTCATGTTTTCCCACCTGAAGCCCCCCTCCATCTCCTCCCTACTTCTGGACCTGCTATTGGCATTTCTTTACTCAGTAGTTCCACCAGCAGTGAACCCCCTCATCTACAGCATGAGGAACCAGGAGCTGAAGGATGCCATGTGGAAACTGAGGACTGGATGGTCCTCGAGCTAGTCCAGAGAAGGACAACCAGGCTGAGGAAGGGGCTGGAGGGCAAATCCTCTGAGGAGCGGCTGAGGCAGCTGGGGGTGTTCAGCCTGGAGAAGAAGAGGCTGAGGGGAGACCTTATCACTGCCTACAACTACCTTCAGGAGGGTGCAGAGAGGTGGGCGATGGTTTCTTCAGCCAAGTAAAAGGAGATGGGACAAGGGGAAATGGCCTCAACCTGTGCCAGGGCAGGGAAAACTTTGTTACTGAAAGAGTTGTCAGGGCCTGGCACAGGCTGCCCAGGGAGGGGGTTGAGCCCCTGACCCTGGGTGTGTTTAAAGAAAGGACACATGATGGACTTAGAGATACCGTTTAGCACAGGACAGGAACAGTTGGACTTGATCTCAGAGGTCTTTTCCAACCTGGTGATTCTCTGATTCTTTTTCATGTTTCCATAAACGACCAGACAACTGGGCTAGAGGGTGTCTGCAGTCAGTTTGGATATGACATCAAATTGGGAGGAGCTGTTGAGTGTGTTGAGGGTGGAGAAGCCTTGCAGAGACCTGGACAGATCCGAGAGCTGGGCAGTCCCCAACACCATGAAGTTTAACAAGGGCAGCACCAGACCCTGCACCTGGGAAGGGGCAGCCCTGGCTGCTCATTCAGACTGGGGGGTCAGACACTGGAGGCATTTGGGGGTCTTGGTTGACTGCAAGTTAAACACGAGCCAGCAGTGTGCCCAGGCAGCCAGGAGGAACAACCCCTGAGGAGGGGGAGCGAAGGGGCAGGCACTGATCTCTCTTTGCTGGCCAGTGATAGAACCTGAGGGAACAGCATGAAGCTGTGATAGGGGAGGGTTAGGTTGGCTATTAGGGAGAGCTTCTTCACTGAGAGGGTGGTCAGGCCCTGGAACAGGCTCCCTGGGGCAGTGGTCACAGCCCTGAGCTTGGCCAAGTTCAGGAAGCCTTTGGATGATGAGCTCAGTCCTGTGCTCTGACTTGGCTGGCCCTGTGAGGAGCCAGGAGGTGGACTTGATGATCCTTATGGGTCCCTTCCAACTCAGGAGATTCTATGCCTGAGTCTGAAATCACCCCTTGGCAGTGGATCTGCACACCAGCACTCATGATTGCTCTCTACATTTCCCTTCCCCTTGGACCATTCAGACACCTCTCAACCCTCCAGCTGCTGCTCTGAGTTTCAGGGAGTTAAACCCTTGCCTTCCTGGCAGTTCTCTGACTCATTCTGTCCTTAGCCAGCTCTTGAGTTGCAGTGATTCCATAGTCTCCTTCCTCACTGGAACATTTCTCACATGGTGAAGCTCTGTGGAAGGTGAAGCTCATTGGTGCAGATTGCACTTGGCACAGAGTGAGGAGTGTTTCAGTTAATGGTGAAGCTTGTCAGGTTTCTGCTGTTGTTGGGGAAATGACTCCCTCTCTGCTGCCTGTGTGCAGCCAGTTGTCTAAGGAAAGCAGGGGAGCTGGAACAGAGGGGCTGTAACACCCCACTGTGGAGTGCAGCAGAGATACCTGATGTAAGGACAAGGGATGCAAGTCCCAGTTGGCTGGTGAGAGTCATGGTGGGTGTGTGGAGATGTGCAGCAGGGTTGTCCCCACTGCCTCAAGGGACCCTTTTCAGACCAGGCCAGACCTCCTTAGGAGACTCCCTGGATCAATCTCAGTCAGAGGCTATCACCTCTCCTCTAAAGTGAGAATCATAACCTACACCCTTAAAAATAAATCAGTTTTACTATGAGCTCCCTTTGAAACCACTTCAATGCTCTGTCCATCTCTTGAAGACTTGAAGATAATTACACAAAGAGACAGAGCTCGTTAGGGCTTGGTTTTTATTTTTAATGATCCCTGGGGTGCATTTGGGGCTGAGTCCTTGAAGCTCAGGCACTGAGAGGAAATGACACAAAGAACTCCATGTCAGAAGTAGAAGGCAAAGTACCCTGAAGTATTAATGAGTCCCACTGAGAGCCATTGCTGGCTGAGCCTCCCCAGGGACTCGTGAGAACAGGTAATTGGAGGCCATGTTGGCTGGTAGGCAAAGGCAATTGTGGTGGTTTTGGCCCTGGCTAGAAGCCAAATGCCCACCAAGCTGCTCGCTCACTCCCCCCTACAGCCGAAAAGGGGAGAAGAGATGTTTTTGGGGGCTCAGGCCATGAGATAAGGCCAGAGGGATCACTCTCCAGTTAGTGCAATGGGCAAAACAGACTCTGCACAGAATAAAGGAAAGAAAAGTGATTTATTCCAACTAAGTAAGAAGCAGCCAGGTCTTAAAGCGCCTTCCCCCACCCCTCCCCTTCTTAGCAAACTCAAACCTCATCACGATTTTACTCCCTTCTTCCCTCCCATCACAGCACCAGGAGGGGCAGGGAATGGGGAGTGGGGGGTTTCAGTCCATTTCGCCCGAGCTGTCTTCTGTCTCAGCTGGGGGAATGGGCATTCCACACACACACACACACACACACACACACACACACACACACACTCTCTCTTCCCTTACAGCGCCGTGGGGTCCCACCCACTCCAGAAATCGTATCCACGAACTTCTGCAGCGTGAGTCCTCTCCATCAGGAGTCACCTCCTCACCACCAGCCTCTCAGCAGGACTTCTTTCCATATGATTTCGACATTTGAGCCCCCTGGGCTCCCCTGGCAAAATTCACAAGTCCCCTGGCAAACCTGCTGAGGCCTGGACCAATCTCTTCACAGGGCGTAGATGTCTCTGCTCCCCGTCCTCATCCATGGGCTGTGAGGGGACACCCGCTCCACCATGGGCTTCACCACAAGCTGCAGGGGAGACTCTCTTTCTGGCCTCATTCTTCCCCTGCCCACCCCATCTCCTTGGGCCTGCCCTTGGTGTCTACACAGCCTGTTCCCTCTCTTCACTCCCTTTTCCGCTGGCAAAGTGCCCCTGCCAGCAGTCTTTTCTCTCCTCTCTGTGATTCCCAGAGGCGCTGTGACCATCTCCCATTGGCTGGGCCCTGCTCAGCAGCAACTCTGGCCTTGAATTGGCCGCTGTTTCCTGCCTGGGGCCTGCAGAGAGCTGTGGCTGCTGCTTGCAGAAGCCATCTCAGCAGCACAGCTCCTCAGAACTGCAACAGCTCCTTAGTGATCGGATGCCCAGAGGGAGGTAATGAGCCCACTGTCCCCCCTCCCTGCCTCATTATGCAAATCACCCCCCACCTCTCTGCCCTATAAGAACCCCCCAACCCGATTGTCGCACCATCACCCCCCTCCCCAAACCCACCACCCATCCCCATGGGCACCCACTGGGCCTCCCCCATCCTCCTCTTCCTCGTCGCCCTCCCAGGTAACCAGGGGGTGCTGAGGACGTGGCCATGGAGATGATGATGATGATGATGATGATGATGCTGGTGGGAGCGGGCGACTCCCTGGTGTCCTTCCTCCTTCCCCAGGGCTGCGGGCGGCCGTGATGCTGGTGGAGTCCGGAGGGGCCTCCAGACCCCGGGGGGTCCCTGCGCCTCCTCTGCAAGGGCTCTGGCTTCACCTTCAGCATGGAGTGGGTGCGCCAGGCGCCCGGGAAGGGGCTGGAGTGGGTCGCAGCTATTAGCAGTGATGGGAGCGGCACAGCCTACGCGCCGTCGGTGCAGGGCCGGTTCAGCATCTCCAGGGACAACTCCCAGAGCACGGTGACGCTGCAGATGAACAGCCTCAGGGATGGTGACACGGCGACCTACTACTGTGCCAGATATGGTGCTGCTGGTGGCCCTGACCCCATCCCTGTGTCCCCACCTCCCTGCAGAACAATTTTGGCCCAGTATCAGCACTGTTTGACCCAACATTGTGTATTCTCAGCCCAAATCTCACCCACTGTTTTTTAGCACCAGCCTGTGGTGCCCACAAACCCCTGGAGCTTTTTGCCCAACCCTTGGCCATTGGCCACATGGAGCCAAACAGGGTCAGTGCTTTGCCAGGAGCAGCCTGAGCTCAGGCGAGACCTTACTGAAAGTGCTCCAAGGGGCAACCAATTGAAGGTTGGGGTGACCAGCTGAGGGTTGGGGTGAAAAGGGCTGAGGTTGGAGGGAACTGGTCAGTGCTGGAGGCCAGTGCCCAAGAGATGGGTCAACTGGTTCCACTCTTGATCCAACCATCAGAGACCCCGGGGCGTTGGGGATTCCCGGGAAGGGGCTGGAGATGGTTGTGACGCCCGATACGCATCATCAGGGAAGGACGATGACACGGGGACCTACTGCTGCGCCACAGGTGGTGGTGGTGGTGATGGTGGTCACCACCCCATCGCCATGTCCCCACCTCCCAGCATCTCCCTGGCGCCCTGGCACAAAGATCCAGGTCTCGTTCCAAGCACAAACCCCAAAACCTTCGGAATTTCACCCAAATTCTTCCCAGAATCCCGGCTGTGACTCATCCGGCTCCACCTCCAGTCGCTCCAGGAAGGATTGACCTCAATCTTGAGTAACTTTGTCTTTTCTTGGCCAATTTTGACCCAAATCCTCTCTTCCTTTGGTTCCTTGTACCAATTTGGACCATATCTTGATTATCTTTGTGATTTTTGGCCAAATCTCCTCTTCCTTTCCATTTTTTTCACCCAATTTTCACCCAAAAGCCACAAGATGAGAGGAGGCAGCTGTGCTGACTGAGAGGGGATTTGTTCTCCCCGTGTCACAGTGGTGCTGCTGGCAGTTTTGGTGCTACTCACGGGGACACTGGCGGTGCCAAAAACTTGTTGCTTCCTCTTTCTTCCAAGTTTCTTGCTAAATTTCAACTGATTTTCCCAATTTTCCAGGGTCTTGACACAATTCTACTCATTTTTTGACACAAATTGGAGACTTTTCCACTTTATACTAATTTTTAACGCAAAAAGATCAACCCTTCTTCCACTTTTCCCCCTTTTTCCCCCAAATCCTAACATTCTGTTACCATTCCTGTCATTTTTTGCCCCAAAATGGACTTTTCCCACCAAAAATTACCATTGTTCACCCCAAATATGGGAATTTCCCTCTTTATACCCATTTCTACCACAAATATCTCGACGCTTCTCCCACTTTTGACCCATTTTGCACCAAATCTTCACATTCTTTTACCGCTGATTCCACATTTTCACCCAAATTTGGCCTTTGTGTGCCCAAAAATATCACTTTTTGCCCTCAAATTGCTTTTTTTTAACTCTTTTGCCCCAAACATCAACATTGTTCAGCCTAAAATTGCCATTTTTGACCCAAAATTGGGGAACTGTCTACTTTTAACCCATTTTCACCTAAATGTTCCAACTGTTTTCCCCCTTTTGCTCCATTTCCCTGCCAAATCTTCACATTCTTTCACATTCCCATGGGATGCATGACCTGGGTCCTGGGGAAGACCATGGAGAGGGTCATCTTGGGAGCTGTCGTGCAGCAGATGGGTGATGGCCGGGGGATCAGCCCCTCCAACATGGGCTTACCGAAGGCAGATCCATGAGGTCGATGGCTCGGAGCCGGCGCAGCCAGAGCTGCAGCGATAGATCCTGAGGTACCAGGGACTTTGGAGTCGCTGCCTTTCCAGAAGAGCCCAGTGAGAGCAGAGAGAGCCGGCAGGACGCAGTAGCTCGCTCGGGAGAGAGGCTGATATGGTGTAGGTGTTGCCAGGGCAACGGCATCCCCAGCAGCACCCTTTGCGGATTGTTCTCCAGGGAGGTGGGTCATGGTGAAAGGGTTGGGGCCACCAGCAATGTAAACATTACCATCAGCAGCTACAGCACCTTTGGCGCAGTAGTAGGTGGCCGTGTCCCCGTCCCTGAGGCTGTTCATCTGCAGCGTCACCGTGCTCTGGGAGTTGTCCCTGGAGATGCTGAACCGGCCCTGGACAGACGGCGCGTAGGCTGTGCTGCCACCACCGCTGCTAATACCCGCGATGACTTCCAGCCCCTTCCCGGGCGCCTGGCGCACCCATCCCATGGCAAAGCTGCTGAAGGTGAAGCCAGAGCCCTTGCAGAGGAGGCCCAAGGACCCCCCGGGTTTCTGGAGGCCCCTCCGGACTCCACCAGCATCACGGCCGCCCGCAGCCCTGGGGAAGGAGGAAGGACACCAGGGAGTCGCCCGCTCCCACCACCAGCATCATCATCATCATCATCATCATCATCTCCATGGCCACGTCCTCACCACCCCCTGGTTACCTGGGAGGGCGATGAGGAAGAGGAGGATGGGGGAGGCCCAGCAGGTGCCCATGGTGATGGGTGGTGGGTTTGGGGAGGGGGGATGGCACCATGACAGGGTCTGGGGTTGTTTATGGTAGAGGCGTGCGGGTGATTTTATATATATATTATAAAATTATATATATATTCTATAATTATATATAATGGTATTGTATAATATATAATATATTATATTTATTATTATATTCTGAAATAAATCTGAAAATTACTGATGTAATTTTCCAGCTCTATCAGCATCAAGTTTCAAAAATGCCAAATATCCAGCACCAGCACCCAAGCAGAAGTTGTGAGGGATGAAGGATCTGACTGGCCTGAAACCTCCCCAGGTTGTGCACTCCTTCTTCCCTGCCCTTGGTGTCTCCACGGCTTCTGGCATCTTCTCACTGCCCCCAACACACACAACCACTTAGAGAGAGAGAGTGGCTGTGTGGTGCTTGGCTCTCAGCTGGGGAGACACCATGGCAGAAGGTTCCAGCACAACACCCCACATCAAGGCAGCTCAGGCATGGACAGATGGAGAACCGGCCCCAAGGAGAAGAATTTGGGCATTGCAGGGGATGCCATGGCAGTCAGAGGTGCTGAGCAGGAATCTGGCCATGAGCAGACAGGGCTGCCCTGGGAGCAGCGTGGCCACGCAGACAAGGGCCCTTCTGGGCCATCTGGACTCCGCACCAGTGAGGCCACCTCTGGAGCAGTCAGTCCCAGTGCTGGGATCCCCGGTCTGGAGGAATGGGGAGGAGCTGTAATGTGGTCAGAGGGAGTCTGCCAGGATACGGTGTGGAGACACTGAGAGACCTGGGCTCCTTTAGCCTGGGGAAGGGGAGGCTGAGGGAAGCCACCTTGTCCTATGTGGAAAGAACCTAAGAAAGGAAGCCCACATGAAACTGCAGCTTTGGAGGTCAGAGTGGCCATGGGGATAAAGAAATGTCACCCTGAGGGCAGTGCTGTGGTGCTAAAAGTCACTGGGAGGAAGCGTGGGTGAGCTGGTGGCTTTGTGTTTGTGGGAAGAGCTGGTGAGGAGGGGGAGAGAGCAGCACAGGCAGGGACACCATGGGGTGAGATCACGGTGGGGAAGGGCGTTGGGTGCCTGCAGCCCCCAGGGAAACAGGCCCAGGCGTGGGGCAGTGTGGGATGGGCTGTGGTGCAGATGGCTAAGGGTATCTGCCAGGTCTTTGACTCCTTGACTAGGGCTGATGTCCCTGCCACAGGGCCCTCAGAGGAGACACATTGTCCTCACGGCCATGGAGCATCATTGCCTCCTTGCACCCACCCCAGGGGAGGCCACCATGTGTCCTACCCCTGTCCTTCCCTTGGTGTCACACTGCCCACAGCCCAAGGAAGAGCCCTGAGACACAGGTGGGGGTCAGGATCTCCCTGCCCAGGGGCTGGGGGTCAGCGCTGGGCATTGCTGCTTCATCAGCCCAAGCCAGGGTGTCCTCAGCATCAGAGCTGCCTGCGCTCTGCCTGTGTGTGTGCTCATGGCCTCCAGTTGGCTGCTCTAAGGAGCCCATGGGGAGGCTGTGTCAGCAATGGCTCCCAGTGGGGCCCGTTACTGCTTCAAGGCACTTTGGGCATCACTCCTGACTTCACTTCTGGAGAAGTTTCTTCACTCTCCTCTTGGTATCTGAGGTCTGTGGATAGAAGAAAACACACCTTGGGGCTCATTAACACCTCCATTTTCACCCATGGCTCAGTTGATAGAAGCAGTGACAGCAGCATCCTGTGATGGATATGGGTCTGGACAGGCAGGAGAAGCAGTCTCTTGAGATCCAACCCTGCCTGGAGAACCTTGCTCTTCCCCCAGCCCAGCAGCTCCCTCGCTGGCCTCCTGGGACTCCCAACGCTTTTCCTGGCATCACCTGTGCTCACAGGCAGGGACAGATTTCTCTGACAACAAACAGCAGTTACACATCAGACAGTTTCATACCCATGACATCTCTCTCCTCAGCTGCCTGCTACGGCCAAGCAGCGTGTGCAGGGGGTGACCTTTCCTGGTGCTCCTCGTGCACACCCTGGGGAGGTTTCAGGCCAGTCAGATCCTTCATCCCTCACAGCTTCTGCTTGGGTGCTGGTGCTGGATATTTGGCATTTTTGAAACTTGATGCTGATGGAGCTGGAAAATACATCAGTAATTTTCAGATTTATTTCAGAATACAAGATTATATATTTAAATTATATTATATATAATATATCACCCACACACCTCCACCATAAAGAACCCCAGACCCGTGGTTGGACAGGCTACGCGCCATCGGTCCAGGGCCGGTTCAGCATCTCCAGGGACAACTCCCAGAGCACGGTGACGCTGCAGATGAACAGCCTCAGGGACGGGGACACGGCCACCTACGACTGCACCAAAGAAGATGGTGCTGATGCTGGTGGTGATTATGCTGGTGGCCTCGACCCTGTCCCCATGTCCCCACCTCCTCTCAGGACAATTTTAATATCTTCATTGAGACCTTGATGAGGGAACAGCATCCACCCTCAGCAAGTACCTGCTGATCCAGAGCTGGGAGGAGTGGCTGACAGGCAGGACACTGCGCTACCACCCAGCGAGACCTGGACAGGCTGGAGACCTGGGCAGGGAGAGACCAGATGGGGTTCAACAAAAGCAAGTGGAGAGTCTGGCACCTGGGAAGGAAGAACTGCTGGAACCAGTACAGGCTGGGGGTGAGCTGCTGGAGAGGAGCTCTGTGGAGAAGGACCTGGGGGTGCTGGTAGATGACAGGGTGTCCATGAGCCCGCAGTGTGCCCTGGGTCTGAGAGAGACAAGGGGATCCTGGGGGCATCAGGAGGAGTGTGGGCAGCAGGTGGAAGGATTTTTAATGTGCTGTGAGAGGCTGCTGACCCAATGCTCCTCCTTTAATTTGGAATTATAAACCAAGAGAAAGTTATTTTTATCCTGAATGGGTTTATTTAGAAAAGATTATCGCCACCTTATTGTTCTTGTAGAGCAATCTTGAGTAACTTTGGGATTCATGGCCCCTTTTAATCCAAATCTGGTGTTCCTTTGGTTCCCTGCACCAATTTTGGCCCAAATCCTGAGAAAATTTAGTCTTTCTTGGCCAGTATTATCTCCAATCTGGAGTTCCTTTGTTGCCTTTGCCCAGTTTTGCCCAAAATCTCTTGTTCTTGTGGTTCCTTGGGACAATTTTGACCCCAATCTCCTCAAGCTTTTCGTCTACTGGCCAATTTTGACCCAAATCTTGGGTTCCTTTGGTTCCTTGGCCCAATTTTGACCCAAATCTGGTGTTCCTGTAGTTCCTTAGCCCAATTTTCACCCCAATCATTACTAACTTTGGCTTCTCTTGGCCAATTTTCACCCAAATCTGCAGGGTGAGGGGAGGCATCTGCACTGACCAAGAGGGGATTTTGTCCCCACCCCGAGTCACCATGGTGCTGCTGGTGGTTGGGGTGCTACTCACGGTGACACGGGTGGTGACAAAAACCTGTTGCTTCCTCTGTCTCGGCAAATTTGGGATGGTTTTCCCAATGTTCCAGGGTTTTGACTCAATTCTGGTCATTTTTGACCCCAAATTGAGGAATTTCCCTCTTTATACCCATTTATAACACAAATATTTAAACTCTTCCGCCCCTTTGACCGATTGTGCCCTAAATCTTCACAGTCTTTTACAATTTATGCCACAATTTGGCCCAAATTTGGCCTTTCTGTGCCTCAAATTTTCACTTTTTGCCTTGAAATTGCCGGGGTTTACCTCTTTTGCCTCAAATATGGGATTTTTTCTGCCTAAAATTGCCATTTTTGACCCCAAAATGGGAATTTTCTACTTGAAACCAAATTTTCACCCAAATATTTCAACTCTTTTCCCACTTTTGCCCCATTTCCCCCCAAATCTTCACATTCTTTTATCCATGATGCCATTTTTTGCCCCAAAGATGGACTTCTAGTGCCAAAAAATCACTATTTTCACACCAAGTAGACCTTTTTCACCTTTCTTTGCCCCATTTCCTCCAAAATTTGGGCACCTTTTGCCCATGTCAGGGCATTCCGCCCCATCTCTCCACCTCACTACGATGAGCCCAAATCCATCATTTTTGCCCCCTTTTTATCCCAATTTTCACTGATCGTGGGGGATTCTCTCCCTTTCTGTTCATTTTTTCCTTTTCTTGGCATTTTCCAGCCCATTTCTGCCCAACTTTAGAGAGTTTTGGACTTCGAAAGAAAATTTTATATTGTTTTGCCCCAAGTTTGGCTTTTTAACACCAAAACTGTTGGGAGGGGAAGCACCGGGCGTGAATCACAGTGCTTGTGCTGGATGGATTGATTTGTGGGGCGCTGGAGTCGTCGTCACCGTCTCCTCCGGTAAGTCCTCATCGCCATCAACTCGCTGGGACCAATTTTGGCCTTTTTTTCCCCAAAATTTCACCTTCCCGAAATGGGAGCTGGTGGGGGGAGGGGATGATGAGGGTCGACCCCACCCCCTCCCAAAATTCCACCCTTGAGGCCATTCTTGGGTCAAAATGTGGGGGTTTGGAGCAGGGGGAATTCCATTTGGAGTTGAGAAATTCTATTTTAGGGGATGAATTTGGGGGAATCTTGGGGGTTTCTCCCTAAGGTGGGTCACTCTGCGGGGCCAAAAATGGCAAGTTTTAGGGTGTTTTGGTGATTTCCACCTCCAAAAAAATCACACTGAAGAAATTGGATGGTAGAAAAAGGGGGAAAAAGTCAAATTTGGGGAATCTGGAAAAGGTTTTAGGGCGGAATACAAATTTTGGTTAATTACGTTGGGTTTTGAAGAGAAAATATTGGCCCAAATCTGAAGTTTTACAGATTTTCTTGGGGTGAAAAATCATCTGTAGGCGAGTCGCTGGCGAAACATTGAATCCTGGGGAATTCAATAGGAAAATTCTTCACATTAGGGGGGAAAAAAATTGAAATCCTGGGATTTTGGGAGGTTTGAGTTGAGTAGAAATGGTGATTTTTGGAAAGAATTCCCATCCCCTCAAGGAAATGTGATCTGAAAAATTTAGAAATAGAAATATTACTTAGGTAAATTAAAAAAGCTAAAATTAAAATATATTAAACAAAATTAAATTTTCTTTGGCAAATTAGGGAAAAAACAGATTTTTAGGGTAAAAATAAGGTGATCACAGATCTTTTGGGGGGATTTTGATGTGTTTGGTTGTTGCAGAGGTAAAAATTGAACTATAGAAATCTGTAAAAATCTGTTTTAGGAGAAATTGAGAATTAATTGAATAGAAATGAATGTTATATAATGTAATTTATTATAATTAGTTATAAATTGCTGTTTAGAAATCAAATAATCAACATTGAGAAGTTAAAGGGGAAATTAAGGAAAAATTAAGGAGAAATGAAAGATTCCAGCCCTGGGGAAGGAGGAAGGACACCAGGGAGTCACCCGTTGAGTCTCCCAGTGAGTCCCACCATCACCCTCTGTGTCCTCGTCCTTCAAGGGGTGCAAGTCTGGGCTGAGCCTTTGCCATGGCTCCAGGGGTCAAGGTTTGGGTTGTGTGGTGGTTTGGCCCTTGCTGGAGGCCAAACACTCAGGAAAGCTGCTCTATCACCCCCATTTTCAGCCCAAAAAGGGAGAAAGCAGATTTTGGGTGGCTCAGGAGTGGAGGTAAGGCATGGGGGGATCACCCTGCAATTAGTGTCACAGGCTCCCTTGTTCCCCCTCACTGCGGCATGGGTAGGGGTGTGGAATGGGGGACGGGTGTCCATATGGCTCCTCACACCTTCTCACAAAGTGGCTGCTTGTGGGTTTCTCTCCCCTAAATGTCGTTCCCAGAGGCGCTGTGACCATCGCTGATGGGCTCGGCCTTGGTCAGCAGCGACTCCGGCCTTGACCCGGCCGATGTTGCTCTGTGGGGCCTGCAGAGAGCTTCTGGCTGCTCCTTGCAGCAGCCACTTTCTGCAGCCCCCGTTCTCTCCCAGCACCCAGTGACCCCGAACTGGGACACAGCTGGAGGAGGCAGAGCTGGGGGGAAGATGGCAAAGCCGGGCGAGGCGTCGCTCCAAGGGCTGAGGGTTGGGGTGACCAGTGTGGGGTTGGCTGTAACAGACACATCTGGGTCCTCTGACTGTTCCCCTCAGGACTCGGCCGTGTTTCCCCAAACCCCAACCGATCACCCCAAACCTTGACCCCTGGAGCCATGAGAAAGGCTCGGCCCAGACTTGATCCCCTGGAAGGACGAGGACACAGACATGGAGGGGGATGGTGGGAGCGGGCGACTCACTGGTGTCCTTCCTCCTTCCCCAACAAGCCCAGCAGGGCCCCTTCAGATGAACTTTTGCTGGGCATCTGCCTTGGGCTCTGGGCAGAGCCTTTTTAATTGCTTCATTAATTGATTTCTTAATTGCTTTCCCCATGCACCAGCCATGGGTTCTCTAGAGACCCCCTGTAATTAATTAACTAACTGATTTCTTCATTACTTTCACTGTCTGCCATGGACAGCCTATAGACCCCCTTTAATTACTTGATTAACTGATTTCTTAATTACTATTGCTGTGCATCTGACATGGGCTCCCTGGATACCCACCTTAATTATTTAATTAAGTTATTTCCTAATTGCTTTCCGCCATGCCTCTCCCCATATGTAATTAACCCACAGAGCTGCCACGTCTTCCCTGGAGATTTTATAGTTAATTAATTATCTCCTTGTTTTGTTCAGACACCTGAGACCAGACCCTCCTAATTAATTAACTAACTAACTAACTAAAAGATTAATTATTTTTTCCTCACGCCTCATTCCCAGGACAACTAATTAATTAAGTCAAAACAAACAACACTATGGCTGCACTAGTTACCCACGGGAGATGTTGTTAATGAGGCCCCCCTCCTCTCTCCTTCCCTGCCTCATTATGCAGATCACCCCCCACGCCTCTGTCCTACAAGAACCCCCCAACCCTGTCCTGGCACCATCACCCCCCTCCCCAAACCCACCACCCATCACCATGGGCACCCGCTGGGCCTCCCCCATCCTCCAATAGTCAATACGACCAGTATCACCACTGTGATTCATGTCTGGTGCTTTCCCTCACAATTTTTTGGGAGATAAAACGCTAAATTTTGGGGAAAAAAAAAATAATTAAAAAAGTTTCAAAAAATTTCAAAAATTCTTTGAAATTTTCAAATTTTTCTTAAAACTTCAAATACTTTCAAACATTTCCAGTATTTTTGGAGAAGCATGGTGAAAATTGGAAGAGAAAAGGGACAGATTTGGGCAAATGGCAAGAAAAAAATTAACAAAAATGATGAAAGAATCCGCCAAATCAACAAAAATTAGGATAGAAAGGGGAAAAAAGGACAGATTTGGGCTCATCATAGTGAGGTGGAGAGATGGGAGGGAATGGCCTAAAATCGGCCGAAGTTGCCCACATTTGGGGGAAATGGGCAAAAAAGGGGCAAAAAAGTGCTACTTTGGGGTGAAAATGCTGCTTTTTGGCAATAAAAGTCCATATTTAGGGGAAAATAAGACACAATTGGTAGGAAATGTGAAGATTTGGGGGGAAATGGGGCAAAAGTGGGAAAAGAGTTGAAATATTTGGGTCAAAAAAGGCAATTTTTGGCTGAAAAACGCCCATGTTAGAGGCAACAGAGGAAAAAAAGGGCAATTTGGGGGCAAAACGTGACAATTTTATACACACAAAGCCCAAATTTGGGGGGAAATGAGGCAGCCATTGTAGCAAGGTCTGAGAGGAGTGGGGTCTGTGGCACTGCCATGCTTCCTGCTGCCCCCCATGTCCTCAGGCCTGGGGAAGCGAGCAGAGACAGGTCTGTAGGCAGGAACAGGAGAGCTGATGGCTGTGAGAACAGGAGGGGGCAAGAGAACCCATGGCTAATTAAGTCAAAACAAACCACTCTATGGGTGCGCTCGTTAGCGATCCGATACCCACGGGAGGTGTCGTTAATGAGCCCACCCTCCTCTCGCCCTCCCCGCCTCGTTATGCTAATCACCCCCCACTCCTCTGTCCTATAAGAACCACCAGACCCCATCCTGGCACCATCACCCCCCTGACCAAACCCACCACCCATCCCCATGGGCACCCACTGGGCCTCCCCCATCCTCCTCTTCCTCGTCGCCCTCCCAGGTAACCAGGGGGTGCTGAGGACGTGGCCATGGAGATGATGATGATGATGATGATGCTGGTGGTGGGAGCGGGCGACTCCCTGGTGTCCTTCCTCCTTCCCCAGGGCTGCGGGCGGCCGTGACGCTGGTGGAGTCCGGAGGGGCCTCCAGACCCCCGGGGGGTCCCTACGCCTCCTCTGCAAGGCCTCTGGCTTCACCTTCAGTGGCACCGGCATGAACTGGGTGCGCCAGGCGCCCGGGAAGGGGCTGGAATTCGTCGCATATATTGGCAGTGGTGGCAGCACCTACTACGCGCCGTCGGTCCAGGGCCGGTTCAGCATCTCCAGGGACAACTCCCAGAGCACGGTGACGCTGCAGATGAACAGCCTCAGGGATGGTGACACAGCCACCTACTACTGTGCCAAAGATGGTGGTGGTGATACTGGTCCTGGTGGCAGTGGCCTGAACCCTGTCACCATGTCCCCAACCTCCTAGGAGAACAATTCTGGCCCATTATTAGCCTTTTTTGACCCTTTTTTTTGGCCTAAATCTTAACTACTTTTCTTCAGATCCTGCACTGGTGCCCACCAACCCCTTGAGCCCTTTGCCCAACCCTTGGCCATTGGCCTCCAGCTTTCACCGTTTCACTCCAACCTCAACTGGTCACCCCAACCCTCAACCGGTCACCCCAACCCTCGGCCCTTGGGGCACTGTCACAGCCGGATGCCGAGGGCTGAGACTGAGGAGAAACGGGTGACATTGAGCCAGGGAGGGAGAAGGTCGAGGCCGAGGGGTGGGGCAGTGGGGTCAGGGGACTCAGGCCATGTGGTCAAGGGCCTGACCAGGATGAGTCAAGATTTAGGCCAAACCCACTCCAGCTTGGGTCAGAGAGAGACAATGGAAGGGCCAGGAATGTCCCCCGGGGAGGTGTGGAGATGGTGACGGGCTCGGGCCACCACCACAGGGACAACCTGAGTGATGGGAAGAGATCTGGGTGGCTCCAGGGTTGGAGGGGTCCCTGCACGTCCTCTCCCAGGCCTCCAGCTCCCTCAGCAGCACTGACATGGGATGGATGCGGCCACCACCCGGGAAGGGCCTTGACTTCATCGCGGGGATTGAGAGCGATGGTGGCAACACCTCCTACTGCGCCAAAGCAGCTGGTGCTGGTGGTGCTGGTTTGGGTCACCCTGACCCGGTCACCACCCCTGACCATGTCTGACCGTTTCTTCCCAAAACCCCCGGGAAGTTCCTGCCCCACAGCCCAGCTCCTCCCCCACACCGGGACCTCTCTGGCTCCGGCCTGGACAGGTTTGCCCAAGGCCCTGACGGCTTCTGGCCCCAACTCTGACCCTGGAGCTTTGGGCCCAGAACGATCGAGCTTTGGGGCAGTGGGGTCAGGGATGTCCCCGGCCAGGCCGGGTTGGAGCAGAAACAACCACAGGTTGGTCCCAGAACACTCAGGGTTGGAGACTCATGGTCAGGGCTGGGAGCTGGAGGAGGCTGAGCTGGGGCAGGATGGCAAAGCTGGGTGAGGTGTCACTCCAAGGGCCGAGGGCCAAAACACTCAAAGATGGGTCAGAAAAGGCTGATAATGGGTCAGAATTGTACTGCAGGGAGCTGGGGTCACAGCGACAGGGTCCAGGCCACCAGCAGCAGCATAATAACCACTAGCAGCATATTTGGCACAGTAGTAGGTGGCCATGTCCCCGTCCCTGAGGCTGTTCATCTGCAGCGTCACCGTGCTCTGGGAGTTGTCCCTGGAGATGCTGAACCGGCCCTGGACTGACGGTGCGTAGTAGGTGCTGCTCCCAGCACTGTAAATACTCGCGACGAATTCCAGCCCCTTCCCGGGCGCCTGGCGCACCCATCCCATTTGGAAGCTGCTGAAGGTGAAGCCAGAGGCCTTGCAGAGGAGGCGCAGGGACCCCCCGGGGGTCTGGAGGCCCCTCCGGACTCCACCAGCGTCACGGCCGCCCGCAGCCCTGGGGAAGGAGGAAGGACACCAGGGAGTCGCCCGCTCCCACCACCATCATCATCATCATCATCATCATCATCATCTCCATGGCCACGTCCTCACCACCCCCTGGTTACCTGGGAGGGCGACGAGGAAGAGGAGGATGGGGGAGGCCCAGCGGGTGCCCATGGTGATGGGTGGTGGGTTTGGGGAGGGGGTGATATCGCCACAATGGGCAGAGGGGTGGGGGGTGATTTGCATAACGAGGTGGGGAGGGCGAGGGGAAGGGGGGCTCATTAGAAACACCTCATGTCCGCTTCAGATCACTAACGAGCACACCCACTTCATTTGGTTTGACTTAATTAATTAGTTCTCCAGGGAAATGTTAATTAATTCAATTAATCAATTACAAGGGTCTGGTCTCAGGGCTCTCATCCAAAAAAGGAGATTATTAATTAATTTGTTGGTAACCAGAGAAAGCCCAGGGGGGATGGGCCATGGCAGGGGGAGTTGGACTACAGCGGGGGAGGATTTGGGGCAAAGAGGCAGGATTTGGGTCCAGAGGGTCAAGGGTTGGGAAAGGGTCAGAGCTTGGGGCCAGCAGTTGGGTTATGGACAGAGATGGGGATGGTGGTGGTGGCCCCGACCCCACCCCTGTGTTGTGACCTGCCCGGGGGACATTCCAGGCCCTGACATTGTCCCTCCCTGACCCAAGATGGACCCAACAAGGATGGGAGCTGCGGGCATGTGTTCAGGGTGGGATGGAGGCGGATGAGTCCTTGTGGGATCAGCCAAGGGTTGGGCCAACAGCGCTGAGGGTTGGAGCAGGGACAGACGATGTTTGGGGTACCTGGGGTGATGACCAGAAATCTCTTTGAGGTTTTGGACAAAACACTGAAAGATGGGTCAGAAAAGGCTGATAATGGGCCAAAATTGATCTCCAGAGATATCGGGACATGGGGTGGGTTCCAGCCCCAAACTTGGCCATGTTGGACCCAACACCTTGAGATTTCGAGCCTCAACCTCACCCGTCCCCACCCCAACCCACAGCTGGTCACCCCAACCCTCAACTGGACACCCCAAATCTCAGCCCTGGGAGCAACGTCTTGACTCCTCTCTGGCAGCCTCACCCAGTTGTGCCCCAAACCACCCCCAGCTCCCACCCTGCAGCCACCCACACTCTTCCCATGTCCAGTGCCCCCCAGACCAGGACTTTCTCCTCCCAAGGGGCGAGGATGTGGACATGGAGGGCGCTGGCAAGACTGGGCAACTCACTGACCCCACCAGCGTCTCGGCCGCCCGCAGCCCTGGGGAAGGAGGAAGGACACCAGGGAGTCACCCAGTCCTACAATCATCCAACTCCTCGCCCCTCAGGGGGAGCGATGCTGGGTCTGGGTGGGTCAGTGCCCAGGAAGGGTCTGGGTGAAACCAGGGTCCAGCCTGGGGCAGAGGTTTGAGATCTTCTCCAAGCCAGTTGAGGTCTGGAGAAGGAAAGGTCTGGGCTGGTGACGGCGGGACTGGGGGTTCCCTGCACCTCCTGTGCCAGGGCTCCAGCTTCTCCTCCAGCAGCACCGACATGGGATGGATGCGCCAGGCACCTGGGAAGGGCCTTGACTGGGTGGCAGGTATTAATGTCCTTGGTAAGGCAGAATATGGACCATTGGTCCAGGGCCGGTTCAGCATCTCCAGGGAAACTCCCAGAGCACGGTGACGCTGCAGATGAACAGCCTCAGGGACGGTGACACGGCCACCTACTACTGTGCCAGAACTAGTGGTGGTGGTGTTTTTGGTAGTGCTAGTACTGGTCCTGGTGGCCCCGACCCCATCACCGTGTCCCCCCCTCCCTGCAGAACCAGTTTGGCCCATTATCAACAGTTTTGGAACCATCGCTCAGTATCTCTAGCCCAACTCTTGCCACGGTTGTTCAGATCCTGCTTGTGGTG
Source organism: Hypotaenidia okinawae (assembly GCA_027925045.1). Lineage (NCBI taxonomy): Eukaryota > Metazoa > Chordata > Aves > Gruiformes > Rallidae > Hypotaenidia > Hypotaenidia okinawae. The sequence goes on along the minus strand of BSDF01000046.1, from coordinate 230,305 downwards.
CCCACCAATCCCCTCAGCCCTTTGCGCAGCCCTTGGCCATTGGCCATGTGGAGCCTGAAGCAGCCTGAGCTGGGGGCAGAACAGCACACCCAGGGGAGACAGTGCTCCAAGGGCCGAGGGGTGGGGTGACCAGCTGAGGGTTGGGGTGACCAGTTGAGGGTTGGGGTGACAGGTTGAGGGTTGGGGTGAAAAGGGCTGAGGTTGGAGGGAACTGGTCAGTGCTGGAGGCCAGTGCCCAAGAGATGGGTCAACTGGTTCCACTCTGGATCCAACCATCAGAGACCCCGGGGCGTTGGGGATTCCCGGGAAGGGGCTGGAGATGGTTGTGACGCCCGATACGCATCATCAGGGAAGGACGATGACACGGGGACCTACTACTGCGCCACAGGTGGTGGTGGTGATGGTGGTCACCACCCCATCGCCATGTCCCCACCTCCCAGCATCTCCCTGGTGCCCTGACACAAAGATCCAGGTCTCGTTCCAAGCACAAACCCCAAAACCTTCGGAATTTCACCCAAATTCTTCCTGGAATCCCAGCGGCGACTCATCCGGCTTCACCTCCGGTCACTCCAGGATGTTCTCTGTGCCCGACAGAGACACGACCACCTACTGCTGCGCCAGAGCTGTGCCTTCATTTCCCCTTTAGCCTTAATTTCCTTTTAATTTCTCAATTGTGATTATTCTTGCCCATTATCAGCCTCTTTTGCCCCAACCTTCAGTGGGTTTGGCGCAGATCATGACTCTTCCTTGTCAGCCTCTTGACCATGGGACCTCCGTCCCCTGATCCTGTTGCCCAAATCCCTCAGCCTCAATATTCTCCCTCCCTGGCCCAGTGTCACCCGTTTCTCCTCAGTCTCAGCCCTCGGCATCCGGCTGTGGCAGTGCCCCAAGGGCCGAGGGTTGGGGTGACCGGTTGAGGGTTGAGTATTTGGAAATATTTCCAGCAGAGGGACCACATGCTCCGCGCCCTGGGTCTGTTTCCCTCTTATCTGGGGTGAAGACGTGATAAGGGCTTGCAGTTAATTAATTAATTTGGGGGAAGAGATGAAATGGGCTTGCAGTGAATTAATTAATTGGGTTGAGGTGATCAGGGCTTTCAGTTCTTTAATTGGGGTGAAGACATGATCAGGGCTTGCAGTTAAGTAATTAACTGGGGTCAAGGTGTGATCATGGCTTCCAGTTAATTAATTAAGTGCAAGGTAGAGCCTGCAATTAATTAATTGGGGTGAAGAAGTGATCAGGCAGAGCTTGTAGTAAATTAATTAATGAAAGGCAAGTGATCAAGGTACTGCAGAGCTTTTGATTAATTAATTAGGGCCAAAGAAGGGATCAGTGTAGAGCTGGTAATTAACTAATTGAAGGTAAAGAAACAATCAGGGCTTGTAATTAATTAATTAAGGGCACAGAATTGATCAGGGCTTGCAATTAATTAAGGGTTCAGAATTGATCAGGGCTCACCAGAGCACCTGTGCTTAATTAATTAATTAACTCACCCATCCACGAGCTCCCAGAGGGACCTGGCATTAATTAATTAATTGGTTGTTTTGCCAACCGGCCCCTTCCCCAGAGAGATACCCCCCATTAATGCATTCACTAATTGTTTTGGCCGTACACCTGGCTTCCCAAGGGAACCCTGTAATTAATTAATTAATTAACTGATTATTTGGCTGTGCACCTGCTGTGGGTTCCCTGGGGGGAACTCTCAGGTCTGTCAATCAATCAATTAGTTAATTAGCCCAACGGATTCCACAGAGAGACCCACAGACACACAGAATTCATTAATTAATTCGACTGGTTTCCCACCAACAGAATCATTTTATTAATGAATTGACTAATTGTTTTTCACCAGAGATCCCCTGCAATTAATTCATTAACTGATTTATTAACTATTTTTGACATGCATCTGTCATGGGCTCCCCATACACCTCCTATAACTAATTAATGAACAGATTTCTTAATTACTTTCACAGTGTGCCTGCTGTGGGCTCTCCTAGACACCCCCTATAATTACCTAATTAACTGGTTTTGCCATGCACCTGCAATGGTTTCCCCAGAGACTCCATATAATTCATTAATTAACTGATTTCTTAATTACTTTAATCGTGTGCCTGCTGTGGGCTTCCCTAGAGACCCCAGTAATTCATTATTAAAACATTTCTTAATTACTTTTGCCTTGCATCTGACATGGGCTCCCCAGAGACGCCCTTTAATTAATTACTAACAGATTTCTTATTTGATTTCACCGTGTGTCTGTTGTGAGCACCCAATAGACCCCCTTTAATGACTTCATTAACTTATTTCTTAATTCCCTCCCACCATGCCTCTCCCCATAATTAATTAATGAACCCTAATAGCTGCCACGTCTTCCCTGGAGATTTTATAATTAATTAATTAACTCCTTGTTTTGACCAGACACCTGAGACCAGACCCCTGTAATTAATTAATTAACTAATTAATGAATTCTTCCCCACACCTCTTTCTCTGGAGAACTAATTAATTAAGTCAAACCAAACCAAGTGGGTGTGCTCGTTAGTGATCCGATACCCAGGGGGAGGTAACGAGCCCCCCCTCCCGCCCCGCCTCGTTATGCAAATCACCCCCCACCCCTCCACCCTATAAGAACCCCGAACCCATTGGGCCCAGGGGCAGAGCTCAGTCCCAGCCCCGTGATGGGGTCATAATTACTTAATTAAGGGGAAAGAAGGGATCAATCACAGCCAGTAATTAATGAATTCATTGGGGGATGGTAATCGGGGTATGCTAATTATGGTAAGTAATTAACTCCTTAATCAGGAAGAGCTGGTAATGAATTGCAGTGAAGTAATCAGGGCTTGCAATTAATTAATTAAGGGCAAAGAAGTGATCAGGACTGGCAGCTAATTATTTAATTGGGGTGAAGAGGTGATCAGAGCTTGCATTTAACTAGTGAAGGGGATAGAAGCGACCAAATTAGAGCTTGTAATTAATTAAGTGGTGTTAAGAAGTGATCAGGGATTGCAGTTAATTAATGAATTGATTGGGGTGAAGTGATCAAGGATAGCAGTCATTAATTAACTGGTGTGAAGATGTGATCAGGGATTGTAATTAATTAATTAAGGGCAGATAAGCAATCAAGGTATAGCTTGCAATTTATTAATTAGGTTAAAGAAGTGATCAGGCAGAGCTTGTGATTAATTAAAGGCAAGGGATCGAGGCACTGCAGAGCTTGTGATTAATTAATTAATTAGGGGCAAAGAAGTGATCAGGGCTCACCATAGTGCCCGCACTTAATTAATTAACTCGCCTATCCATGAGCTCCCCTGGGTGACCCAGAATTCATTAATTAATTGGCCGTTTTGCCAAACGACCTCTTCCCCAGAGACACCCGTTACTTAATGAATTCATTAAAATTTTTGGCCATATGCCAGGCCATGGCCATCCCCAGGGACAGACACCCCTGTGAATTAATTAATTAATTCATTGTCTTTGCGCCGTACACCTGCTGCGGGTTCCCTGGGGGAAACTCTCAGGTCTGTTAATTAAGTAATTAATACATTAGGCCAACAGATTCCCCAGAGAGACCCACCAACATGTGTTAAAGATTAATTAATTTTATCAGTTCCCCACCAGGGAAATTAATTAATTAATTGATTGATTAAGTGGAGGGAGACCTCTAAAATTAAGTAATAATTGTATTTTAAAATTACTTTGCTGTGTGTCCGCCATGGGCTCCCCTGGAGAACCCCTAAAATTAATTAACAGATGACTTAATTACTTTTGCCCTGTATCTGACACGGGGTCTCCAAGAAACCTCCTATAACTAATTACTTAACAGATTTCTTCACTGCTTTCACCATGTGCCTGCCACAGGCTCTCCCAGAGACGCCCTTTCATGAATTAATTCATAGATTAATTAATTAATTTTGCCGTGAAAATGACATGGTCTCCCCAGAGAGCCCATATAATAATTATCTAAATTATTTCTTCATTATTTTCAACATGCACCTGTCATGGGCTCCCCCAGAGACTCCCTCTGATTACTTAATCAATTACATTCTGCCAACCATCTCCCCATAAATAATTAATTAACTCTTACAGCTGCCATGGCTTCCTTGGAGATATTCTAATTAATTAATTAACCCCTTGTTTTGATTGGATACCTGAGACCAGACCCTTGTAATCAATCAACTAATTAAATAATTAATTCACTTTTCCCCACACCTCATTCCCTGGAAAACAAATTAATTAAGTCAAAGCAAAAAAGTGATCCGATACCCACGGGAGGTGCTAACGAGGCCCCCTCCTATCTCCAGCAACACCTCATTATGCAGATCACCCCCCACCCCTCTGCCCTATAAGAACCCCCTTCCCCATTGTGGTGAAACCATCACCCCCCTCCCCAAACCCACCACCCATCCCCATGGGCACCCGCTGGGCCTCCCCCATCCTCCTCTTCCTCGTCGCCCTCCCAGGTAACCAGGGGGTGCTGAGGACGTGGCCATGGAGATGATGATGATGATGATGATGATGATGATGATGATGATGATGCTGGTGGTGGGAGCGGGCGACTCCCTGGTGTCCTTCCTCCTTCCCCAGGGCTGCGGGCGGCCGTGACGCTGGTGGAGTCCGGAGGGGCCTCCAGACACCCGGGGGGTCCCTGCGCCTCCTCTGCAAGGCCTCTGGCTTCGACTTCAGCAACTTCGGCATGTACTGGGTGCGCCAGGCGCCCGGGAAGGGGCTGGAATACGTTGCACTTATTGCCAGCGATGGCAGCACAGGCTACACGCCATCAGTCCAGGGCCGGTTCAGCATCTCCAGGGACAACTCCCAGAGCACGGTGACACTGCAGATGAACAGCCTCAGGGACGGTGACACGGCCACCTACTACTGCGCCAAAGGTGCTGGTAGTGGTTATGCTTCTACCGGTGGTGGTACCCCTGACCCCATCCTTGTGTCCCCATGTCCCTGGAGAACAATTTTGTACCATGATCAGCCTTTTCTGACCCATCCTTGAGTGTTTTGTCCCAAGCCTTGACCAGTTTTCTGGTCATCACCCCACGTACCCCAAATATCGTCTCTCTTTGCCCCAACCCTCAGTGGTCTTGGTCCAACACTTCACCGGACGCACAAGGACTCAACCACCTCCAGCCCACCCTGACCACGTGCCCGCAGCTCCCATCCTTGTTGAGTCCAACTTGGGTCAGGGAGGGACAGTGTCGGGGCCAGGAATGTTTTCCAGGGAGGTGAGGACACGGTGACGGGGTCAGGGCCACCACCACCATCACCATCTCCTTCCATAACCTGACTGCTGACCCTGAGCTCTGACCCTTTCCCAACCCTTGACCCTCTGGACCCAAATCCCTGGGATTATTCTCCAGGGAGGTGGGGATAGGGTGGCAGGCTTGGGGCCAGCATAACCCGCACCACCACCATCTTCTTTGGAACTTATTTCTTCGATTTTACTCAAATTTTCAGAATTTTCTGAGGATTTTTTAATTTTTTCTTTATTTATCTTAAATTCTTCGTATTTTTAAAATTTCTATAGTTCAATTTTTACGTCTCCAACCATGAAATACATCAACCCTCCCCAAATCTTTGATCACCTTATTTTTACTCTAAAAATCTGTTTTTTTAAAATTCTACCCATGAAAAATTACAGTTTTCAAATTTACACAAGAAAAATCTTAAATTTAAAATTTTTAAGACCACATTGCCTTGAGGTTGTGGGAATCATTTAGAAAAGTCACTATTTCTACTCATCCCAAGCCTTCCAAAATTCAATGTTTCAAACTTTTCCTAAACTTTTTAAGATTTCCTAATAGAATTCCCCCAGGATTCAATTTTTTTGCCAGTGACGCACCTACAGACTATTTTTCACCTGAAAAAAATCTATAAACATTCATTTTGGGGACAATTTTGGTCTCCAAAATTCCATTTTCCCTCAAAAATTGACTTAATTCAGCAAAATTTTCCATTCTGCTTTCAAATATTTTCCACAGTACCCAAATCTGAATGTTTCCCTTTTTTTCTACCATTAAATTGCCTCAGTGTGATTTTTTGGGGTGGAAATCCCCAAAGCACCCTAAAAATTGACATTTTTGTCCCTGCAGATTACCCCTTCCTCATTAAAACCCCTCAAAATTCCCCAAATTCTCACCAAAATTCATATTTCTCACCTCCAAATGGAAGTCCCCAGCAAAACCCCACATTTTGACCGAATGACGGCCTCAAGGGTGGAATTTTGAGGGTTGGGGGGAGGGGGCAGGTCAACCCTCGTCTCCTCTCCCACCTGCCCCAGGAGTTTTAAATTTTGGTGCAAAACTTGCCAAAATTGGTCCCGGCGATATGATGGTGACGAGGACTTATCGGAAGAGACGGTGACGATGATCCCAGCGCCCCACAATAATGCATCCAGTATAACCACTGTGATTCACACCCAGCGCTTCCCCTACCAAATTTTTAGGGGTTTAAAAAGCCAAATTTAGGGCCAAAAAAGCTAAAAATCAAAAAAAGCTTAGAAATCTTCAAGAATTCTTTCAACATTTTCAAATAAGTTTTCAATTTCCAAAATCTTTAAAAAAATTCCAGGATTTTTTGGGTTGCATGGTGGAAATTGGGAGAGAAAAGGGATGGATTTGGGGAAAAATTGGGTGAAAAATGGTGAGAAAAAGGAAAAAATAACAAAAAGGGTGAAATTACCACACAATCAGTGAAAATTTGGATAAAAAAGGGGGAGAAAAGGATGGATTTGGGTTGATAGAATCATAGAATCACAGAATGGCATGAGTTGGAAGGGACCCCAAGGGTCACAGAGCTCCAACCCCCTGCCACAGGCAGGGACACCAACCTCCAGGCCTGGAGCTACACAAGGTTGCCCAGGGCCCCAGCCAACCTGGCCTTGAACACCCCCAGGGACGGGGCACCCACCCCCTCTCTGGGCAGCCTGTTCCAGCCCCTCACCACTCTTTCTGCAAAGAACTTCCCCCAATCTCTCTTCTCCCCCTTCCCTCCTCCAGCTTCACTCCAGCCCCCTTGAACAAGGCTCTGCCCTTGAACAAGCTGATTCCCCTCCTGTTCCTCTGCTCCCTTCAGGGACTGGCAGGCTGCAATGAGGTCCCCCCACAGCCTTCTCTTCTCCAGGCTGACCCAGCCCAGCTCCCTCAGCCTCTCTCCAGAGGGGAGCTGCTCCAGCCCTCTGAGCATCCTCCTGGCTCCTCTGACCCCTCTCCAACAGCCCCACATCTCTCTTGTCTTGGGGCCCCAGCTCTGGACACAGGACTCCAGCTGGGGCCTCCCCAGGGCAGAGCAGAGAGGGACAAGCCCCTCCCTGTCCCTGCTGCCACCCCTCTGCTGATGGAGCCCAGGATCCCATCTCCCTTCCCAGCTGCCAGAGCCACTGCTGGCTCAGGGGAAGTTCCTCATCCATGTCCATTCCAGGGACACTGAATTCAAACCACCCCACTGGTTTGCTCGTTAGTGATCTGATACTCACAGGAGGTGGTGTTAATGAGGCCCCCCCTCTACTTGCCCGCCCCTGATTGTTATGCATATCATCCCCCACCCCCCACACTATAAAACCCCCTGACCCTGGCATGGAGTGGGTGCGCCAGGCGCCCGGGAAGGGGCTGGAGTGAGTCGCGGGTATTTACAGCGATGGGAGCGGCACCTACTATGAGTCGTCAGTCCAGGGCTGGTTCAGCATCTCCAGGGACAACTCCCAGAGCACGGTGACGCTGCAGATGAACAGCCTCAGGGACAGGGACACGGCCACCTACTACTGCGCCAAAGAAGCTGGTGCTGGTGCTGGTGGTGCTTATGCTGGTGGCCGCGACCCTGTCCCCGTGTCCCCACCTCCCCTCAGGACAATCCTGGCCCAATCACTGACCGTTTCTGCTCCAACAAGAGTTTCAGCCCACACGGTGATGGGTTGGAGAAAAAGTACCAAGTTTTGGGCCAAAACCACTCAAAATTTGGCCAACGGCGCCGTGTTTGGGCTGGAGCAGCCCGAGCTCGGGGAGAACGGCAACGCCGGGTGAGATGTCGCCTCCAGGGCCGAGGGTTGAGCTGGAGGCCAATGGCCAAGGGTTGGGCACAGGGCTCGAGGGGCTGGTGGGCACCACAGTCGGGTTTGGAAGAAAACTTGTTGAGATTTGGGCCTAAAATACTCAAAGATGGTTAAAAACTTGATAATGGGCTGGAAATTGTTCTCCAGGGAGGCAGGGACACGGGGACGGGGTCAGGGCCACCAGGGTAATAACCACCAGCACTTTTGGCACAGTAATGGGGTGATGGAGCCACAATGGGGTTGTGGGGTTCTTATAGGGCAGAGGGTGATTTGCATAATAAGGCAGGGACGGCGGGGTGGGGGCAGAAAAAAGTCAACGATGGGTTAGAAAAGGCTGATAATGGTACAAAATTGTTCTCCAGGGAGGTGGGGATATGGTGATGGGGTCAAGGCCAGCAGCAGCAGCAGCACCATAACCATCAGCACTTTTGGCGCAGTAGTAGGTGGCCGTGTCACCGTCCCTGAGGCTGTTCATCTGCAGCGTCACCGTGCTCTGGGAGTTGTCCCTGGAGATCCCAAAGCGCCCCTGGACTGACGGCGTGTATCTTGCGTAACCATCGTTATCAATACCCCCAACAGATTCCAGCCCCTTCCCGGGCGCCTGGCGCATCCATCCCATGCGGGTGCTGCTGAAGGTGAAGCCAGAGGCCTTGCAGAGGAGGCGCAGGGACCCCCCGGGGGTCTGGAGGCCCCTCCGGACTCCACCAGCGTCACGGCCGCCCGCAGCCCTGGGGAAGGAGGAAGGACACCAGGGAGTCGCCCGCTCCCACCACCAGCATCATCATCATCATCTCATTGGCCACGTCCTCAGCACCCCCTGGTTACCTGGGAGGGCGACGAGGAAGAGGAGGATGGGGGAGGCCCAGCGGGTGCCCATGGGGATGGGTGGTGGGTTTGGGAAGGGGTTGATGGCGCCACTATGGGGTCGGGGGGTTCTTATAGGGTGGAGAGTGATTTGCATAATAAGGCGGGTACGGCGGGGTGGGGCTCGTTACCTCCCCCTGGGTATTGGATCACCTACTACTGCACCAAAAGTCTTCCTGGTGGAGGTTCTCTTAGTGGCCCCGACCCCGTCCCCACGTCCCCACCTCCCTGGAGAACAACTTCAAGCTCCAACATTGACTTTTTTTGACCTGTTGAGTCGCCCAGTCCCACCATCACCTTCCTCATCCACATCATCATCTCTCAGGGGGAGCAAGCCTGGGCTGAGCTACTGACAGTGCCCCAAGGGCCGAGGGTTGGGGTGACCAGTTGAGGGTTAGGGTGAATAGTGCTGATGTGGGAGGGAAACAGTGAAAGATGGAGGCCAATGGCCAAAGGCTGGGGAAAGGGCTCACGGGGTTGCTGGGCACCACAGGCAGGGGTTGAACCAAAGTAGTTGAGATTTGGGCCAAAACTCATCAAAGTCGGGGCCTAAATTGTCAACGTTGGGGCCAAAACCCAACTGCCCCCATGTACTTCTTCCTCCTCAATCTGACCCTGGCTACATCTCCACCACTGTTCCCAAATCCATGGCCAGTTCCCTGTGGGACACCAGGGCCATTTCCTACACAGGGTGTGTGGCTCAACTCTTTTCCTTTTTATTTTTGATCATTGCAGAGTTCTGTCTCCTCACAGTCATGTCCTACGACCGCTACGTTGCCATCTGCCACCCCCTGCACTACGGGACCCTCCTGGGCAGCAGAGCTTGTGTCCACATGGCAGCAGCTGCCTGGGCCAGTGGGTTTCTCCACGCTGTGTTGGATGCCATGTGGAAACTGAGGACTGGATGTTTCTAAGCAGCAATGAACTGCTCATCTTCTCCTGCAGCTGGCTGAGAATGTCCCTCCTGTTGGGGTCAGTTGGGGTTGAAGAGGGAGTTTAGTTGTTGGGTTTTGCTTCCCCTCTAGTTTGTCTAAGCTGCAATAACATGGTCAAGGTTCATCCCATTCCTGACTGACCCAACGATTCCAGAGTGCTGCCCGACGGCAAGGACGGACGGACGGAGAGACGGACAGACCGACCCAAGCCCACGCCCAGGCTCAGGCTGTCCTGGAGGCACAAAGCCCACAGCCTTCCCCAACCAGCTGCTTTCCCGGGGAAGTGGTGTCAGGGGGTGTGGAGAACAGCCCAGGCTGACTCAGCTCAGCTGTGCTGGCTGCTTGGGGAGGTGAGCTCTGGGCTGGCCAGAAGCAGGACAGGCCTGAAACACTTCATGGAGAGGAACCAGTTGGTTCTGGGGCCAGAATTGTCCTGAGGGGAGGTGGGGACACGGGGATGGGCTCAGGATCACCACCAATATAAGCACCAGCACCTCCAGCATCTCTGGCGCAGTAGTAGGTGGCCGTGTCCCCGTCCCTGAGGCTGTTCATCTGCAGCGTCACCGTGCTCTGGGAGTTGTCCCTGGAGATGCTGAACCGGCCCTGGACCGACGGCGCGTAGTTGGTGTAACCACCATTGCTGTTAATCTCTGCGACGTATTCCAGCCCCTTCCCGGGCGCCTGGCGCATCCATCCCACTCTGAATTTGCTGAAGGTGAAGCCAGAGGCCTTGCAGAGGAGGCGCAGGGACCCCCCGGGGGTCTGGAGGCCCCTCCGGACTCCACCAGCGTCACGGCCGCCCGCAGCCCTGGGGAAGGAGGAAGGACACCAGGGAGTCACCCGCTCCCACCATCACCCTCCATGTCCACATCCTCACCCCTTGTGTTTAACTAATCTGGGTCTTGGGGAGTCAGGGCCCGGGAAGGGTCTGGGTCGCTCCAGGGTGGGAGCTCGGCAGGGTTGGGGCACAACTGGGTGATGTCCAAAGAGATGGGTCAATACGCTGCTCCAAGGGCTGAGAGATGGGGCGAGCAGTTGAGGGTTGGGGTGGAATGGTCAAGTCCAGGTCCCCTGACTGTTTCCCCAAGCCCCAACCGATCGCCCCAAACCTTGACCCCTGCTAAGGCTCAGCCCAGACTTGCACCCCTTGAAGGACGAGGACACAGACGTGGATGGTGCTTGTGGGACCAGGCGCCTCCCTGGTGTCCTTCCTCCTTCCCCAGGGCTGCGGGCGGCCGTGATGCTGGTGGAGTCCGGAGGGGCCTCCAGACACCCGGGGGGTCCCTACGCCTCCTCTGCAAGGCCTCTGGCTTCACCCTCAGCAGCTTTGCCATGGGATGGATGTGCCAGGCACCTGGGAAGGGTCTGGAATACGTTGCTGGTATCACCAGCACTGGTAGCAGCACCTACTACACGCCATCAGTCAAGGGCCGGTTCAGCATCTCCAGGGACAACTCCCAGAGCACGGTGATGCTGCAGATGAACAGCCTCAGGGACGGTGACACGGCCACCTACTACTGTGTGAAGCGTGTTGATAGTGCTGGAGCCTATAATCCTGGTGGGCCCAACCCCATCACTGTGTCTCCACGGCCCTGGAGAACAGTTCTGGAGGCCAATGGCCAAGGGGTGGGCAAAGGACTCCAGGGGTTGCTGAGCACCACAGGCAGGATCTGAAGGACTGTTGTTAAGTTTTGAGCTAAAAATAGTCAAAGATGGGTCAGGAGAGATGGATAATGGTCAAAAATTTTTCTCCAGGGAGGTTGGGACACAGGGACCGGGTCGGGGCCACCAGCATCATTATAACCAGCATAACCAGCACCAGCACCAGCTCTGGTGCAGTAGTAGGTGGCCGTGTCGCCGTCCCTGAGGCTGTTCATCTGCAGCGTCACCGTGCTCTGGGAGTTGTCCCTGGAGATGCTGAGCCGGCCCTGGACTGACAGCGCGTAGGCTGTGCTGCCACCACTGCTGCTAATCCTCGCGACGAATTCCAGCCCCTTCCCGGGCGCCTGGCGCACCCATCCCATGCCGTAGCTGCTGAAGGTGAAGCCAGAGGCCTTGCAGAGGAGGCACAGGGACCCCCGGGGGTCTGGAGGCCCCTCCGGACTCCACCAGCGTCACGGCCACCCGCAGCCCTGGGGAAGGAGGAAGGACACCAGGGAGTCACCCAGTCCCACCAGCACCTTCCATGTCCAAGTCATCACTCCCCAGGGGGAGCAATTCTGGGTCTGGGGGTGTCATGGATTAGGAAGGTTGTAGGTGGCTCCAGGGTGGGAGCTCAGGGGGGTTCAGGTCACAACAGGGTGAGGTTGGCAGGGACGTGTCACAGCTGGGTGGGATGGTCACAGGGTGTGGCCCCTGTCAGGGTTTTGGGGAAGGAACAGTCACGGCCATGAGCAGAACCCGACTGGGCTGGATCCCAGAGCTCCACACCAGTCCTGAGCTTCTTGGACAAGAGAGGGGGGCAGTTTGGGCAACAGCAGGGGAGGTTTTGGGGCAAAAAGTCGGGATTTGGGTCCAGAGGGTCAAGGGTTGGGAAAGGGTCAGAGCTCAGGTCCAGCAGTCAGGTTATGGAAGGAGATGGTGATGGTGGTGGTGGCCCTGACCCCGTCACCGTGTCCTCACCTCCCTGGAAAACATTCCTGGCCCCGACACTGTCCCTCCCTGACCCAAGTTGGACTCAACAAGGATGGGAGCTGCGGGCACGTGGTCAGGGTGGGCTGGAGGTGGTTGAGTCCTTGTGCGTCCGGTGAAGTGTTGGACCAAGACCACTGAGGGTTGGGGCAAAGAGAGACGATATTTGGGGTACGTGGGGTGATGACCAGGAAACTGGTCAAGGTTTGGGACCAACCCAGCACCCACGGCCACGGCCTTGGCCCTCGGGGGTGCAAGTCTGGGCTGAGCCTTGGACATGGCTCCAGTGGGGGAGGGTTGGGGTGATGGGTTGGGGGTTGGGGTGACCAGTTGAGGGTTGGGCTGGAGGCCAGACGCCCACCAGAGCCGCTCTCCCACTCTGCTGCGGGCTGGGTCGGTCTCTGCACAGGCCGTAGATGGTCTCTGCTCCCTGTCCTTACCCAGGGGCTGCGAGGGGACACCCGCTCCACCATGGGCTTCTCCAGGGGCTGCAGGGGAATATCTCTCTGGTACCTGAAGCGCCTCATTCTTCACCCCCATCTCTTTCAGGCCTGGCCTTGGTGTCCATATGGCTCCTCACACCTTCTCACAAAGTGGCTGCTTGTGGGTTTCTCTCCCCCAAATGTCGTTCCCAGAGGCACTGTGACCATCGCTGATGGGCTCGGCCTTGGTCAGCAGCGACTCCGGCCTTGACCCGGCCGATGTTGCTCTGTGGGGCCTACAGAGAGCTTCTGGCTGCTCCTGGCAGCAGCCACTTTCTGCAGCCCCCATTCTCTCCCAGCACCCAGCGACCCCGAACTGGGACAGAGCTGGAGGGGCCGAGCTGAGGGCAGGACAGCAAAGCTGGGTAAGGCGTTGCTCCAAGGGCTGAGGGTTGGGGTGACCAGTTTGGGGTTGGCTGTAACAGATACATCTGGGTCCTCTGACCGTTCCCCTCAGGACTCGGCCGTGTTTGCCCCAAACCCCAACCGATCACCCCAAACCTTGACCCCTGGAGCCATGAGAAAGGCTCGGCCCAGACTTGCTCCCCTGGAAGGACGAGGACACAGACATGGAGGGGGATGGTGGGACTGGGCGACTCCCTGGTGTCCTTCCTCCTGCCCCAACAAGCCCAGCAGGGCCCCTTCAGATGAACTTTTGCTGGGCATCTGCCTTGGGCTCTGGGCAGACCCCCTTTAATTGCTTCATTAACTCATTTCTTAATTGCTTTCCCCATGCACCAGCCATGGGTTCTCTAGAGACCCCCTGTAATTAATTAACTAACTGATTTCTTCATTACTTTCACTGTCTGCCATGGACAGCCTATAGACCCCCTTTAATTACTTAATGAACTGATTTCCTAATTACTTTTGCTGTGCATCTGACATGGGCTCCTGCATACTCCCCTTATTTACTTAATGAAGATATTTCTTAATTGCTTTCTGCCATGCCTCTCCCCATAAGTGATTAACCCACAGAGCTGCCACGTCTACCCTGGAGATTTAATTGTCTCCTTGTTTTGTTCAGACACCTGAGACCAGACACTCATAATTAATTATTTAACTAACAAAATAAATAAATAATTTTTTCTCCCTCACCCCTCCTTCCCCGGACAAATAATTAATTAAGTCAAAACAAACAACTTGCCCCCCCCTTGCTCTCCCCGTGTCATCAAGCAAATCACTCCCCACCCCTCTGCCCTAAAGGAATCCCCCAACCCCATCATGGCACCATCACCCCCCTCCCCAAACCCACCACCCATCATCATAGGACTCCCCCATCCTCCTCTTCCTCGTCGCCCTCCCAGGTAACCAGGGGGTGGTGAGGACGTGGCCATGGAGATGATGATGATGATGATGATGCTGGTGGTGGGAGCGGGCGACTCCCTGGTGTCCTTCCTCCTTCCCCAGGGCTGCGGGCGGCCGTGACGCTGGTGGAGTCTGGAGGGGCCTCCAGACCACCAGGGGGTCCCTGCGCCTCCTCTGCAAGGCCTCTGGCTTCACCTTCAGCAGCTACGAAATGGGCTGGATGCGCCAGGCGCCCGGGAAGGGGCTGGAATTCATCGCGGAGATTAGCAGCAGTGGTGGTTACACCAAATACGTGCTGTCAGTCAAGGGCCGGTTCAGCATCTCCAGGGACAACTCCCAGAGCACGGTGACGCTGCAGATGAACAGCCTCAGGGACGGTGACACAGCCACCTACTACTGCGCCAAAGATGATGATGGTGGTTGTGGCGGTGGCCCGGACCCTGTCCCCATGTCCCATCCTCCCTGGAGAAAAATGTTGGCCCATTATCAGACTCTTTTGACCCATTTTTGCCTATCTTCAGCTCAACTGAAGTTCCAACCTGCCTGTGGTGCCCACCAACCCCTGGAGCCCTTTGTCCAACCCTGGGCCTTTGGCCTCCACAAGTCAACGGGGCTGGATGGGATCCACCCCAGGGCACTGAGAGAGCTGGCAGATGTGCTTGCCAAACCCCTTCCCATGGTCTCCCAGAAATCCTGGCCAAGGGAAAAAGTCTCCAGCATCCTGGCCAAGGGGAAGAGTCTCCAGCATCCCAGCCAAGGGGGAAGAGTCTCCCTGCAGAGCTGGAGAAGCATCTCCTCCATCCCAGACTGAATCCAAGGGGGGTTTATTCCATTGTTTGGCTGATGTCCCTGTGTCCCAGGGGACAAGGCCACCTCTCATGTCTGTCATTAGCAGGGATCCCCCTTATCTCCTGCCCTATCTGCTGCATCTCTTGGCACTGCAGACCCCCTGGCTGCCTTTCTCTCACTGCCAGACAGCTGGACAGTGGCTGGGTTGGCACTCAGTGCAGACTGTTTGCTGGGGGAGTCGCAGGGCTCAGCCCAGGCCTGGGCTCCCCCTTCAGTCTGGCTGTGCAGGACAACTCCTGCCTGAGCTCTGGACACAGCTCCCCACGGGCTGTCTCTGCTGAGATGGGGCCTCAAGGCCATTCCAGGCTGAGTCGCACGGCAACCCCCGTGAGTCGCCTGATGGGCCGGGCATCACCCAGACCTGTGTGTGGAGCTGGGAGCCAGATGGTCCTTACAGCCACGTGCCCTCAGCTCCCATCCTGGTTGGGTCCAGCTCGGGGCAGGGAAGAGGGTCAGGGCCACGAGGACTAGTGCCAGCACCAGCACCTTTGGCGCAGTAGTAGGTGGCCGTGTCACCGTCCCTGAGGCTGTTCATCTGCAGCGTCACCGTGCTCTGGGAGTTGTCCCTGGAGATGCTGAACCGGCCCTTGACAGACGGCGCGTAGCCTGTCCAACTGCCATCGCTGCTGATCTGCATGACCAGCTCAAGAGTCTTCCCGGGCCGCTGGCGCACCCACATCATGTTGTAGCTGCTGAAGGGGCTGAGAGGACAGTGAGGTGGGGTGAGAACTGGCTGTGGGACCGAGCTCAGAGGGGGGTGATCAGTGGAGCAGAGTCTGGCTGGAGGCCTGTGACCAGCGCTGCTCCCCAGGGCTCGGGGTTGGCTCCAGTCCTGTTTAATATCTTCATTGAGACCTTGATGAGGGAACAGCATCCACCCTCAGCAGGTTCCCGCTGATCCAGAGCTGGGAGGAGTGGCTGACAGGCAGGACACATTTTTCCCTGTGCCTTTCTCCCTGGAGAACTCATTAGGTCAAAACACCCACTCTATGGCAGTGTTCTTTAGTGATCTGATACCCACGGGAGGTGTTGTTAATGAGGCCCCCCTCTTGCCCACCCTGCCTCGTTATGCAAATCACCCCCCACCCCACCACCCATCACCATGGGCACCCACTGGGCCTCCGCCATCCTCTTCTTCCTCCTTGGAGCGACGCCTCTCCCAGCTTTGCCATCCTGCCCCCAGCTCGGCCTTCTCCAGCTGTGTCCCAGTTCGGGGTCACTGGGTGCTGGGACAGAATGGGGGCTGCAGAAAGTGGCTGCTGCCAGGAGCAGCCAGAAGCTCTCTGCAGGCCCCACAGGGCAACATCGGCAGGGTCAAGGCCAGAGTCGCTGCTGACCAAGGCTGAGTCCATCAGCGATGGTCACAGCGCCTATGGGAACGACATTTAGGGGGAAAATCCCCAAGCAGCCACTTTGTGCCCCAGAGAAGGGAGTGAGAAGGTGTGAGGAGCCATATGGACACCAAGGCCAGGCCTGAAAGAGATGGGGGTGAAGAATGAGGTGCTCCAGGTGCCAGAGAGAGATTCCCCTGCAGCCCCTGGAGAAGCCCATGGTGGAGCGGGTGTCCCCTCGCAGCCCCCGGGTAAGGACGGGGAGCAGAGACCATCTACGGCCTGTGCAGAGACCGACCCAGCCCGCAGCAGAGTGGGAGAGCGGCTCTGGTGGGCGTCTGGCCTCCAGCCAGGCCCAACCCAGCACCCACGGCCACGGCCTTGGCCCTCGGGGGGAGCAAGTCTGGGCCGAGCCTTGGACATGGCTCCAGTGGGGGAGGGTTGGGGTGATGGGTTGGGGGTTGGGGTGACCAGCTGAGGGTTGGGGTGATGGGTTGGGGGTTTTTGACTGCATCACTACAACCTCAGTGCTCTTCACCTCAAACCCTCAGCTGGGTTCCCAACCCACAATTAGTCACCCCAAACCTCAACCGCTCTCCCCCAACCCTCAGCCCTCAGAGCACTGTCAATAGCTCAGCCCAGTATTTCTCCCCCAGGGGACAATGACACGGATGAGGAAGGTGATGGTGGGACCGGGCGACTCAGTGGGTGAAAAAAAGTCAATGTTGGAACTCAAAATTGTTCTCCAGGGAGGTGGGGACACGGGGACGGGGTCGGGGCCACCCTAACCAGTACCATAAGAAGTTTTGGCACAGTAGTAGGTGGCCGTGTCACCGTCCCTGAGGCTGTTCATCTGCAGCGTCACCGTGCTCTGGGAGTTGTCCCTGGAGATGGTAAAGCGCCCCTGGACCGACGGCGCGTAGTAGGTGGTGTCACCGTCACTGAAAATACCCGCGACGAACTCCAGCCCCTTCCCGGGCGCCTGGCGCATCCATCCCATGCGGGTGCTGCTGAAGGTGAAGCCAGAGGCCTTGCAGAGGAGGCGCAGGGACCCCCCGGGGTGTCTGGAGGCCCCTCCGGACTCCACCAGCGTCACGGCCGCCCGCAGCCCTGGGGAAGGAGGAAGGACACCGGGCAGTCACCCGCTCCCACCACAAGTAGCATCATCATCATCATCTCCATGGGCAAGTCCTCAGCACCCCCTGGTTACCTGGGAGGGCGACGAGGAAGAGGAGGATGGGGGAGGCCCAGCGGGTGCCCATGGTGATGGGTGGTGGGTTTGGGAAGGGGTGATGGCACCATGACGGGGTCGGGAAGTTCTTATTCAAAATTCAAATTGGAATTTCCCCCCTTTCAAAAAAAGTCCAAATATCTGAAAAGTTTTTGAAAATTTTCAAAATACTTTTTAAACTTTCAAAACTTTCCTGGATTTTTGGGGTGCATGGTGGAAATTGAGACTTTTTTTGGCTACTTTTGGAGAGGAAAGTGATGTATTTGTGAAAAAACTGGGTGGAAAATGGGAAAAATTAACAAAAATTTTGAAAATTCCCCACAATCGGTGAAAATTTGGATAAAAAGGAAAGAAAAATGATTTGGACTCATGATAGTGAGGAGGAGAGATGTGGGGGAATGTCCTAAAATGGTCAAAAGTTGTCCAAATTTGGGGAGAAATAGGGCAACAAGAGGCAAAAGTGGAGCCTTTGGGGAGAAAATTCTGACTTTTGGCAATACAAGGCCATATATGGGGAAAAAAATGAGAGACTGGTAAAAGAATGTGAAAATTTGGGTAGGATGGAGTAAAAGTGGAAAAAGAGTTTGGGTTAAAAATAGGTTTAAAGAAGAAAATTCCCAGATTTTGTTTCAGAAATGGAAATTTTAGACTGCAAAGTTCCCATATCTTGGGCAAAGGACGTAAAAAAGAGCAATTTGGGCGTAAAAAGTGACAATTTTAGACACACAAAGGTGAAATTTTGGGGAAAAGGTGACATAAATGGTAAAAGAATGTGAAGATTTTGGGCAAAATTGGCCAAAAGTGGGAGAAGAGTTGAAATATTTGGTTTAAAAATGAGTATAAAGAGGGAAATTCCCAAATTTGGGATAAAAAAATGACCAGAATTGGGTCAAAACTCTGGGAAAATTGGGAAAATCAGCCCAAATTTGCCAAGAAAGTCAGCAGAAGGAGGAAGTGCCAGGTTTTTGTCACCACCCATGTCACCGTGAGCATCACCCCAACCACCACCTGCACCACGGTGATGCAGGGGGGACAAAATTGCCCTTCAGTCAGCGCAGACGCCTCTCTTCACAGTGCAGATTTGGGTCAAAATTGGGCAAAAAAGGGAAAAGCAGATTTGGGTCAAAATTGGGGACTAAACTTCTTCAAGATTTGGGTCAAAATCGGGCCAAAGAACCAAAGGGAAACCAGAATTTACGTCAAAATTCCCCAAGAAAAGCCAAATTTGGGGAAAATGTGGGGATTTGGGGGACAATTCAAGAATTTGGAGGTGGGGGAATAGGGTATTTTGGGAGAAACATGAGGATTTTGGGGGAAGATACAAGGATTTGGGGGAATTCCTGGTTCCTCGTCATGGAGAATGTTCCGGAGTGACCGGAGGTGAAGCTGGATGAAATTCCGAAGGTTTTGGGGTTTGTGCTTGGAACGAGACCTGGATCTTTGTGCCAGGGCGCCAGGGAGATGCTGGGAGGTGGGGACATGGCGATGGGGTGGTGACCACCATCACCACCACCACCTGTGGCGCAGCAGTAGGTCCCCGTGTCATCGTCCTTCCCTGATGATGCGTATCGGGCGTCACAACCATCTCCAGCCCCTTCCCGGGAATCCCCAACGCCCCGGGGTCTCTGATGGTTGGATCAAGAGTGGAACCAGTTGACCCATCTCTTGGGCACTGGCCTCCAGCACTGACCAGTTCCCTCCAACCTCAGCCCTTTTCACCCCAACCCTCAGCTGGTCACCCCAACCTTCAATTGGTTGCCCCTTGGAGCACTTTCAGTAAGGTCTCGCCTGAGCTCAGGCTGCTCCTGGCAAAGCACTGACCCTGTTTGGCTCCATGTGGCCAATGGCCAAGGGTTGGGCAAAAAGCACCAGGGGTTTGTGGGCACCACAGGCTGGTGCTAAAAAACAGTGGGTGAGATTTGGGCTGAGAATACACAATGTTGGGTCAAACAGTGCTGATACTGGGCCAAAATTGTTCTGCAGGGAGGTGGGGACACAGGGATGGGGTCAGGGCCACCAGCAGCACCATATCTGGCACAGTAGTAGGTGGCCGTGTCACCGTCCCTGAGGCTGTTCATCTGCAGCGTCACCGTGCTCTGGGAGTTGTCCCTGGAGATGCTGAACCGGCCCTGCACCGACGGCGCATAGGCTGTGCCGCTCCCATCACTGCTAATAGCTGCGACCCACTCCAGCCCCTTCCCGGGCGCCTGGCGCACCCACTCCATGTAGGCATTGCTGAAGGTGAAGCCAGAGGCCTTGCAGAGGAGGCGCAGGGACCCCCCGGGGTGTCTGGAGGCCCCTCCGGACTCCACCAGCGTCACGGCCGCCCGCAGCCCTGGGGAAGGAGGAAGGACACCAGGGAGTCGCCCGCTCCCACCACCATCATCATCATCATCATCTCCATGGCCACGTCCTCACCACCCCCTGGTTACCTGGGAGTGCGTCGAGGAAGAGGAGGATGGGGGAGGCCCAGCGGGTTCCCATGGTGATGGGTGGTGGGTTTGGGGAGGGGGGTGATGGTGGCATGACAGGGTCGGGGGGTTCTTTTAGGGTGGAGGAGTAGGGGGTGATTTGCATAATGAGGCAGGGCAGGCGAGAACAACTCCCAGAGCACGGTGACGCTGCAGATGAACAGCCTCAGGGACGGTGACACGGCCACCTACTACTGCGCCAAAAGTGCTGGTGCTGGTGATTATGCTGGTGGCCCCGACCCTGCCACTGTGTCCCCACCTCCATGGAGAACACTCTTGTCCTCTTATCAGCCTTTTCTGACCCATCTTTGAGTATTTTTGCCCCAAATTCTTGCCCATTTTCATTCAAACCTGCCTTTGGTGCCAACTATCCCCTTGAGCCCTGGAGCCCTTTCCCAACCCTTGGCCATTGGCCTCAAGCTTTCCCCAGCCCCATTCAGATGTGACATGGGGACAGGGTTGGGGTGACCACCAGGACCGGCACCATAACCATCACCAGCTCTGGCGCAGTAGTAGGTGGCTGTGTCACCGTCCCTGAGGCTGTTCATCAGCAGCATAATAACCACTACCAGGCGCCCGGGAAGGGGCTGGAATTCGTCGCATATATTGGCAGTGGTGGCAGCACCTACTACGCGCCGTCAGTCCAGGGCCGGTTCAGCATCTCCAGGGACAACTCCCAGAGCACGGTGACACTGCAGATGAACAGCCTCAGGGACGGTGACACGGCCACCTACTACTGTGCCAAAGGTGCTGGTGCTGGTTATGCTGGTTATTATCTTCCTGGTGGCCCCGACCCCGTCACCGTGTCCCCACCTCCCTGGAGAACAATTTTGATGCATTTTTAGCTCTTTCTGACCCATCTTTGAGTGTTTTCAGCCCAAATCTTGCCCACAGTTGTTCAGAACCTGCTTGTGGTGCCCACCAACCCCTTGAACTTCTATCCAATCATTGGCCGTCGGCCTCCAACGTCGACCACTTCCCCTCCAATCTCAACGGTCTTCCTCCCAACACTCAACTGGTCACCCCAACCCTCGGCCCTTGGGGCACTGTCACAGTCGGATGCCAAGGGCTGAGACTGAGGAGAAACGGGTGACACTGGGCCAGGGAGGGAGAAGGTCGAGGCCGAGGGGTGGGGCAGTGGGGTCAGGGGACTCAGGGCTCACAGTCAAGTGTTTGACCAGGATGAGTCAAGATTTAGGCCAAACCCACTCCAGGTTGGGGCAGAAAAGGCTGATAATGGGCCAGAATGTTTCTCCAGGGAGGTGGGGACACGGTGACTGGGTCCAGGCCTCCAGCAGCACCAGCAACGAGGCCTCCGGCTTCGACACCAGCAGCACCAGCACGGGATGGATGCGCCAGGCGCCTGGGAAGGGGCTGGAATTCGTCGCGGGGATTTTCAGCGGTGGCAGCACCACTACACACCATCAGTCCAGGGCCGGGTCAGCATCTCCAGGGGCAACTCCCAGAGCATAATCCTGGCCCATTTTTGGCCTGTTGGTCACCAGTCTGGCCCAACCCCTGACCATGTCTGACCGTTTCTTCCTAAACCCCCCACAACGTTCCTGCCCCACAGCCCAGCTCCTCCCCCACACCGGGACCTCTCTGGCTCCGGCCTGGACAGGTTTACCCCATGCCCTGACGGCTTCTGGCCCCAACTCTGACCCTGGAGCTTTGGGCCCAGAACGATCGAGCTTTGGGGCAGTGGGGTCAGGGATGTCCCCTGCCAGGCCGGGTTGGAGCAGAAACAGCCACGGGTTGGTCCCAGAACAGTCAAGGTCAGGGCCATATGGTCAGGGCTGGGATGTGGAGGAGGCTGAGCTGGGCAAGGCATCACTCCAAGGGCTGAAGGCCAAAACACTCAACGTTGGGTCAGAAAAGGCTGATAATGGGAACAAAATTGTTCTCCAGGGTGGGCAGGACAGGGGGACAGGGACGGGGCCACCAGGAGCAGCAGCATAACTATTACCAGCTTTGGCGCAGTAGTAGGTGGCCGTGTCACCGTCCCTGAGGCTGTTCATCTGCAGCGTCACCGTGCTCTGGGAGTTGTCCCTGGAGATGCTGAACCAGCTCTGGACTGACGGTGCGTAGCCAGACCAACCACCATTCCAGTTAATAGCTGTGATGTATTCCAGCCCCTTCCCAGGTGCCTGGCGCATCCATCCCATTTCGTAGCTGCTGAAGTCGAAGCCAGAGGCCTTGCAGAGGAGGCGCAGGGACCCCCCGGGGGTCTGGAGGCCCCTCCGGACTCCACCAGCGTCACGGCCACCCGCAGCCCTGGGGAAGGAGGAAGGACACCAGGGAGTCGCCCGTTGGTCCCACCATCATCATCATCATCATCTCCATCACCACGTCTTCACCTCCCCCTGGTTACCTGGGAGGGCGACGAGGAAGAGGAGGATGGGGGAGGCCCAGCGGGTGCCCATGGTGATGGGTGGTGGGTTTGGGGAGGGGGTGATGGCGCCACCGCAGGGTCGGGGGCTTCTTATAGGGCGGAGGTGGTGACGTGATTTCCATAATGAGGCTGGGATGAAGGAGGTGGCTTGTTATGTCCCCCTGGATTTTGGATATCTAACGAGTGCAACCGCTTGCTCTGGTTTGACTTAATTAATTAGTTATTCAGTGAATGAGGAATGGGGGAAAACAATTAATTATTTACTTAGGTAATTAATTTATTAATTACAAGGGTCTGGCATCAGGTGTCTGGTCAAAAGAAGGAGTTAATAAATTAATTATAAAGTCTTCAGGGAAGACATGGCAGATGTACAGTTTAATTAATTAATTCTATGGAGAGGCATAGTGGAAGCAATTAAGAAATCTGTTAAGTAATTATAGGTAGTTACTAGGACAGCCCATGGCAGACACAGGATGAAAGTAATTAATAAATCACTTAATTAATTACAGGTGGTCTTGGGAGACCAAAAATAGCCAATTAATTAATTAATCGGTTCCCCTGTTGGGAACTGCCCTAATTAAATAATTCATTACGTGTGTGTGTGTCTCCAGGTGTGCTGGTTTGGCCCTGGCCAGAGGCCAAATGCCCACCAAGCCGCTCGCCCACTCCCCCTTTCAGTGGAAAAGGGGAGGAAATGGATCTCAGGAGGGTCAGGACCCAGGCTGAGGCCAGAGGGGTCACTCTGCAAATAGTGCAAGGGGCAGAACAGACTCAGCACAGAATAAAAGATGGAAAACTGATTTATTACAATACAGCCCCACCCCCAGCCCACCAGAGTCGGGAGATGAGAAGCACGGCCAGGTCTTACAGCTCCTTCCCCCCACGCCTCCCTGCTTAGCCTTGACCTGGCCGATGTTGCCCTGTGGGGCCTGCAGAGAGCTTCTGGCTGCTCCTGGCAGCAGCCACTTTCTGCAGCCCCCGTTCTCTCCCAGCACCCAGCGACCCCGAACTGGGACAGAGCTGGAGGAGGCCGAGCTGGGGGCAGGACGGCAAAGCCGGGCGAGGCGTCGCTCCAAGGGCTGAGGGTTGGGGTGACCAGTTTGGGGTTGGGGTAGAAGGTCACGTCTGGGCCCTTTGAACTTTCCCCTCAGGTCTCGGCCGTGTTTGTCCCAAACCCCAACCGATCCCCCCAAACCCTGACCCCTGGAGCCACGGCAAAGCCTCAGCCCAGACTTGCTCCCACCAAGGGGTGAGGACGTGGCCATAGAGAGTGATGGTGGGACTGGGCGACTCCAGACCCCCGGGGGGTCCCTTTGCCTCCTCTGCAAGGCCTCTGGCTTCTCCTTCAGCAGCACCTGGGTGTCCTGGGCTCACCAAGGGCCTGGGAAGGGGCTGGGCTTGGTGGCAAGTATTACCAAGGATGGGAGCAGCACCTGGTACACGTCATCAGTCCAGGGCCGGTTCAGCATCTCCAGGGACAACTCCCAGAGCACGGTGACGCTGTCAATGAACAGCCTCAGGGATGGTGACAGGGCCACCTACTACCGCCAGAGCTGGTAGTGGTTATGCTGCTGCTGGTGGTGGCCCCAACCCTGTCCCTGTGTCACCACCTCCGTGGAGATCAATTTTGACCCATCATCAACCCTTTTTCACCCAACTTGGAGTGATTATGGTAGTAGTGGGGGCTGGTGGTCAGGGCTGGGGATGGCCCTGATCCCGTCCCCATGTCCCCACCTCCCCAGAGAACAATTTTGGCACATTATCAACCTCTTTTGACCCATCTTTGAGTTTTTTCAGCCCAGGTCTCGAGCAGTTTCCAACCCCTGCCTGTGGTGCCCACCAACCCCTTGATACCTTTGACCAACCCTTGGCCATCGGTCTCCAGCTTTCCCCAGCCCCATTCAGACGTGACCGCTCCAGCCAACCCCCAGCTGGTCACCCAAAACTTTGACCACTGGAGGACTCTTAACAGCTCAGCCCAGACTTGCTTCCCCCAAGGGATGAGGACACCGATGCAGAGGGTGAATCAATGGATCAAAACCCAGTTGATGTTGGAGCTTGAAAGGGTTCTCCCGAGAGGTGGGGACACGGGGACTGGTTTTGGGCACCACCACGGATAGGAAGAGTAACACCACCATTATATTTCGTGCAGTAGTAGGTGGTTGTGTCACCCTCCCTGAGGCTGTTCATCTGCAGCGTCACCGTGCTCTGGGAGTTGTCCCTGGAGATGCTGAACCGGCCCTTGACCGATGGCGCGTAGTAGGTGCCGCTACCATCGCTGTAAATACCCGCGACCCACTCCAGCCCCTTCCCGGGCGCCTGGCGCACCCATCCCATCTCACAGCTGCTGAAGGTGAAGCCAGAGCCCTTGCAGAGGAGGGGCAGGAACCCCCGGGGGTTCTGGAGGCCCCTCCGGACTCCACCAGCGTCACGGCCGCCCGCAGCCCTGGGGAAGGAGGAAGGACACCAGGGAGTCGCCCACTCCCACCACCACCGTCATCATCATCATCATCATCATCATCTCCATGGCCACGTCCTCAGCACCCCCTGGTTACCTGGGAGGGCGACGAGGAAGAGGAGGATGGGGGAGGCCCAGCAGGTGCCCATGGTGATGGGTGGTGGGTTTGGGGAGGGGGAATGGTGCCACGACAAAGTAGGGGGGTTCTTATAGAGTGGAGGGGTGGGGGATGATTTGCATAATGAGACAGGGAAGGCAAGTGGAAGGGGGGCCTCATTAACGACACCTCCCCCAAAGTATCGGATAGCTAAGAAGCGCACCCATAGAGTGGTTAGTTTTGACCTAATTAATTACTTTTCCAGGGGTCCCTGCGCCTCCTCTGCAAGGCCTCTGGCTTCACCCTCAGCAGCTACAGCATGGGATGGATGCGCCAGGCACCTGGGAAGGGGCTGGAATACATCACAGCTATTAACTGGAATGGTGGTTGGTCTGGCTACGCACCGTCAGTCCAGAGCTGGTTCAGCATCTCCAGGGACAACTCCCAGAGCACGGTGACGCTGCAGATGAACAGCCTCAGGGACGGTGACATGGCCACCTACTACTGCGCCAAAACTGCTTATGGTGCTGGTTAGGGTGGCCCCGACCCCGTCCCCGTGTCCCCACCTCCCTGGAGAACAATTTTGAGTTCCAACATTGACTTTTTTTGACCCACTGAGTCGCCCATTCCCACCATCACCCTCCTCGTCCTTGTCATTGTCCCCTGGGTGGAGAAATACTGGGCTGAGCTATTGACAGTGCTCTGAGGGCTGAGGGTTGGGGGAGAGCGGTTGAGGTTTGGGGTGACTAATTGTGGGTTGGGAACCCAGCTGAGGGTTTGAGTTGAAGAGCAGTGAGGTTGTAGGGATGCGGTCAAAGCTGGAGGCCAATGGCCAAAGTTTGGGAAAAGGGCTCAAGGGAGTGGTGGGCACCAGAAGAGGTTCTGAACAACAGTGGGCAAGATTTGGGCTGAAAATACTCAAAGATGGGTCAGAAAAAGCTCATAATGGATGCAGGGGGAAAAGGAGTGAGAAGGGATGAGGATAAGGCTGAAGTCCTTCACTCCTTCTTGACCTCAGTCTTTCCTAGTCAAGTTGGATCTTCCCTGAGTGCTCATCCTCAGGAAAGGGCTGACAGGGACGGGAAGTAGAACAAAGCTCCCATGGGTCAGGAGGGAATGATGAGTGACCTGCTTGGCCAGTTAGACACCCACAAGTCAATGGGGCTGGATGGGATCCACCCCAGGGCACTGAGAGAGCTGGCAGATGTGCTTGCCAATCCCCTTCCCATGGTCTCCCAGAAATCCTGGCCAAGGGAAAAAGTCTCCAGCATCCTGGCCAAGGGGAAGAGTCTCCAGCATCCCAGCCAAGGGGGAAGAGTCTCCCTGCAGAGCTGGAGAAGCATCTCCTCCATCCCAGACTGAATCCAAGGGGGGTTTATTCCATTGTTTGGCTGATGTCCCTGTGTCCCAGGGGACAAGGCCACCTCTCGTGTCTGTCATTAGCAGGGATCCCCCTTATCTCCTGCCCTATCTGCTGCATCTCTTGGCACTGCAGACCCCCTGGCTGCCTTTCTCTCACTGCCAGACAGCTGGACAGTGGCTGGGTTGGCACTCAGTGCAGACTGTTTGCTGGGGGAGTCGCAGGGCTCAGCCCAGGCCTGGGCTCCCCCTTCAGTCTGGCTGTGCAGGACAACTCCTGCCTGAGCTCTGGACACAGCTCCCCACGGGCTGTCTCTGCTGAGATGGGGCCTCAAGGCCATTCCAGGCTGAGTCGCACGGCAACCCCCGTGAGTCGCCTGATGGGCCGGGCATCACCCAGACCTGTGTGTGGAGCTGGGAGCCAGATGGTCCTTACAGCCACGTGCCCTCAGCTCCCATCCTGGTTGGGTCCAGCTCGGGGCAGGGAAGAGGGTCAGGGCCACGAGGACTAGTGCCAGCACCAGCACCTTTGGCACAGTAGTAGGTGGCCGTGTCACCGTCCCTGAGGCTGTTCATCTGCAGCGTCACCGTGCTCTGGGAGTTGTCCCTGGAGATGCTGAACCGGCCCTTGACAGACGGCGCGTAGCCTGTCCAACTGCCATCGCTGCTGATCTGCATGACCAGCTCAAGAGTCTTCCCGGGCCGCTGGCGCACCCACATCATGTTGTAGCTGCTGAAGGGGCTGAGAGGACAGTGAGGTGGGGTGAGAACTGGCTGTGGGACCGAGCTCAGAGGGGGGTGATCAGTGGAGCAGAGTCTGGCTGGAGGCCTGTGACCAGCGCTGCTCCCCAGGGCTCGGGGTTGGGTCCAGTCCTGTTGAACATCTTCATTGAGACCTTGATGAGGGAACAGCATCCACCCTCAGCAGGTTCCCGCTGATCCAGAGCTGGGAGGAGTGGCTGACAGGCAGGACACATTTTTCCCTGTGCCTTTCTCCCTGGAGAACTCATTAGGTCAAAACACCCACTCTATGGCAGTGTTCTTTAGTGATCTGATACCCACGGGAGGTGTTGTTAATGAGGCCCCCCCTCTTGCCCACCCTGCCTCGTTATGCAAATCACCCCCCACCCCACCACCCATCACCATGGGCACCCACTGGGCCTCCGCCATCCTCCTCTTCCTCCTTGGAGCGACGCCTCTCCCAGCTTTGCCATCCTGCCCCCAGCTCGGCCTTCTCCAGCTGTGTCCCAGTTCGGGGTCACTGGGTGCTGGGACAGAATGGGGGCTGCAGAAAGTGGCTGCTGCCAGGAGCAGCCAGAAGCTCTCTGCAGGCCCCACAGAGCAACATCGGCCAGGTCAAGGCTGGAGTCGCTGCTGACCAAGGCTGAGCCCATCAGCGATGGTCACAGCGCCTCTGGGAACCACATTTAGGGGGGAAAATCCCCAAGCAGCCACTTTGTGCCCCAGAGAAGGGAGTGAGAAGGTGTGAGGAGCCATATGGACACCAAGGCCAGGCCTGAAAGAGATGGGGGTGAAGAATGAGGCTCTCCAGGTACGAGAGAGAGATTCCCCTGCAGCCCCTGGAGAAGCCCATGGTGGAGCGGGTGTCCCCTCGCAGCCCCTGGATAAGGACAGGGAGCAGAGACCATCTACGGCCTGTGCAGAGACCGACCCAGCCTGCAGCAGAGTGGGAGAGCGGCTTTGGTGGGCGTCTGGCCTCCAGCCAGGCTGAACCCACCACCCACGGCCACGGCCTTGGCCCTCGGGGGGAGCAAGTCTGGGCCGGGCCTTGGACATGGCTCCAGTGGGGGAGGGTTGGGGTGATGGGTTGGGGGTTTTTGACCGCATCCCTACAACCTCACTGCTCTTCACCTCAAAAACTCAGCTGGGTTCCCACCCCACAACTTGTTACCCCAAACCTCAACCGCTCTCCCCCAACCCTCAGCCCTCAGAGCACTGTCAATAGCTCAGCCCAGTATTTCTCCCCCAGGGGACAATGACACGGATGAGGAAGGTGATGGTGGGACCGGGCGACTCAGTGGGTGAAAAAAAGTCAATGTTGGAACTCAAAATTGTTCTCCAGGGAGGTGGGGACACGGGGACGGGGTCGGGGCCACCCTAACCAGCACCAGCACTTTTGGCGCAGTAGTAGGTGGCCGTGTCACCGTCCCTGAGGCTGTTCATCTGCAGCGTCACCGTGCTCTGGGAGTTGTCCCTGGAGATGCTGAACCGGCCCTGGACCGATGGCGCGTAGTAGGTGGTGTCACCGTCACTGAAAATACCCGCGACGAACTCCAGCCCCTTCCCGGGCGCCTGGCGCATCCATCCCATGCGGGTGCTGCTGAAGGTGAAGCCAGAGGCCTTGCAGAGGAGGCGCAGGGACCCCCCGGGGGTCTGGAGGCCCCTCCGGACTCCACCAGCGTCACGGCCGCCCGCAGCCCTGGGGAAGGAGGAAGGACACCAGGGAGTCGCCCGCTCCCACCACCAGCATCATCATCATCATCATCTCCATGGCCACGTCCTCAGCACCCCCTGGTTACCTGGGAGGGCGACGAGGAAGAGGAGGATGGGGGAGGCCCAGCGGGTGCCCATGGTGATGGGTGGTGGGTTTGGGGAGGGGGTGATGACACCGCGACAGGGTCTGGGGTTCTTTAAGGTGGAGGCGTGAGAGTGATTATATATATATATATATATATATAAAATAAAATTATATATGTATCTTATATAATGATATATAATTATATCATATAATATAGAATAGATTATTATTATATTCTGAAATAAATCTGAAAATTACTGATGTAATTTTCCAGCTCTATCAGCATCAAGTTTCAACAATGCCAAATATCCAGCACCAGCACCCAGGTAGAATCTGTGAGGGATGAAGGATCTGACTGGCCTGAAACCTCCCCAGGGTGTGCACGAGGAGCACCAGGAAAGGTCACCCCCTTCACACGCTGCTTGGCCGTAGCAGGCAGCTGAGGAGAGAGATGTCATGGGTATGAAACTGTCTCCTGTGTAACTGCTGTTTGTTGTCAGAGAAATCTGTCCCTGCCTGTGAGCACAGGTGATGCCAGGAAAAGCGTTGGCAGTCCCAGGAGGCCAGCGAGGGAGCTGCTGGGCTGGGGGAAGAGCAAGGTTCTCCAGGCAGGGTTGGATCTCAAGAGACTGCTTCTCCTGCCTGTCCAGACCCATATCCATCACAGGATGCTGCTGTCACTGCTTCTATCAACTGAGCCATGGGTGAAAATGGAGGTGAAGGAAAAACATGCTCCATTGAATTATACCATTGAAATCTTCCTCATTAAATACCTAAACAAATCCAATTAGTTATAGAAACTTTGTGGGTTTTAATTAAAATGACTTCAATAGACGTGCTATCAGTGCTTTCTGGGTGTTAATGAGCCCAAGGGTGTGTTTTCTTCTGAGTCCACAGACCTCAGATACCAGGAGGAGAGTGAAGAAACCTCTGCAGAAGTGAAGTCAGGAGTGATGCCCAAAGTGCCTTGAAGCAGTAACAGGCCCCACTGGGAGCCATTGCTGACACAGCCTCCCCATGGGCTCCTTAGAGCAGCCAACTGGAGGCCATGAGGACACACACAGGCAGAGCGCAGGCAGCTCTGATGCTGAGGACACCCTGGCTTGGGCTGATGAAGCAGCAATGCCCAGCGCTGACCCCCAGCCCCTGGGCAGGGAGATCCTGAGAATGTCAGAGATGAGATCCCAGAGTGATCCCCATGTGCCCTGGGACACCAGGGGGGAGCCTAGAAGAACTGGTCTCCTGCTGAGCTGGGCTGGACTTCAGACATTGAGGGAGCTCATGGCAACCCAGCAGCACTGCAGAGAGACAGCTGTGGGCAGGAGCAGCTCCTCTGCCAAGCACACAGGGCTGGGGACACTGCCTGCTGCCACCCGGGTCAGACCTGTGAGGCTGAGAGAGCTGATGGCTGCTGAGAGCTCACTGCAGGAGAAATCTCCACAGCCTCTCCCTGGTATGTCTGTGGGTGCAGGGCAATGCAGGTTCTGTTCCTGGAGGGATCTCCTGAAGCTGGGACATGGGACAGTGTGTGGGCTCTGTCAGGAGGACAGGTTCTCTCTAGGACCAGCAGGTGCTGCCTGGGTCAGCTTTGCTCCCAGCTCCAGCTGATCCTGGAGAAACTCCAAAGGGACTTTGAAGAACAACATCAAGGAAGCATTTTCCTGCCAGGCAGAGTCTTTGCTTTGACTTCTCCTCTCCTGTGGCTGTGCTGACTGTGGGAGATGAGAATTGATTTCTCCCCTTGAGAATATGCAGTGAAACCTTGATTGTCATGAAGATGTCAGAGCATCTCCTGAGCCCTGCACACACAGAGGTTCCCTGGGCAGTGCCCTGGTGCCAGGAGGGGTCTGCAGAGCAGAGCTGAGCACAGGGCAGGTGGGATGAGGTCTGTGAGCACAGAGCAGGAGGGGACATGGGCAAAGAGCAGCAGCTGCAGGGACAGCTCCAGGCAGCAGAGACATTGTCAGGGAGGGAGAAGGAGCTGCTCCCAGCAATGCCCTGGCACTGGGGATCTGGCACCTCCCTGACATCCCCACAGTGCAGACCCTTTCCCGCAGTGAGCCCCTGGTTTCTGCCACCCAGCACAGACTCTGCACCCAGAGTTCCAGGGTTTCAGGATGAGTCTTCTCCTTGGCAGCCCAACCCCCAGGGAGGAGAAACCCCTGAGTGCCTGTCTGTCTGTCCCTGTCCTTCCAGCCTTGGCTGGGGCATTTCTCCCTGTTTCCCCTCTTGTCCCTGCAGCCTTTGTCCCCCAGTTACCTGGGGCTCTGGGCATGTCCACTGGTAGGGCTGGCACTGAGCTGACCCTCACCTCAGGACCCCCATCCGTAGAACTTCCCTCCTCCCAGCAGTGGCACGCTCAAGCCAGCACAAAGCAGACCTCCCAAAAGGGACCTGCCAAAAGTCCTCCTGAATTCAGAGTCATTCTGAGGGCATTGCCTAAGTAGGAGAAGAAATTTTCTTCAAAGAAATTTCCCTAACTTCTCACTGTGCCTTTTCCTCCCTGGACAGGTCTCCACACTGGACAGCAGCAGATGTCCAACAGCAGCAGCTCCATCAGCCAGTTCCTCCTCCTGCCCTTTGCAGACACACGGGAGCTGCAGCTCCTGCACTTCTGCCTCTTCCTGGGCATCTACCTGGCTGCTCTGCTGGGCAACGGCCTCATCATCATCACCATAGCCTGTGACCACCGCCTCCACACCCCCATGTACTTCTTCCTCCTCAACCTCGCTGTTACTGACCTTGGCTGCATCTCCACCGCTGTTCCCAAATCCATGGCCAATTCCCTGTGGGACACCAGGGCCATTTCCTACACAGGGTGTGTGGCTCAACTCTTCTTCCTTTTATTTTTGTTCTCCACAGAGCACTTTCTGCTCACCATCATGTCCTACGACCGCTACGTTGCCATCTGCCACCCCCTGCACTACGGGACCCTCCTGGGCAGCAGAGCTTGTGTCCACATGGCAGCAGCTGCCTGGGCCAGTGGGTTTCTCCATGCTGTGCTGCACACAGCCAGTACATTCTCACTGCCCCTCTGCCATGGCAATGCTGTTGACCAGTTCTTCTGTGAAATCCCCCCGATCCTCAAGCTCTCCTGCTCACATGCCTACCTCAGGGAAACTGGACTCATTGTGCTCAGTGTCTGTTTAGTTTTGGGGTGTTTTGTGTTCATTGTGCTGTCCTATGTGCAGATCTTCAGGGCTGTGCTGAGGATCCCCTCGCAGCAGGGACGGCACAAAGCCTTTTCCACCTGCCTCCCTCACCTGGCCGTTGTCTCCCTGTTTATCAGCACTGCTGTTTTTGCCAACCTTAAGCCCCCCTCAATCTCCTCCCTTATTCTGGACCTGGGATTGGCATTTTTTTACTCAGTGGTTCCACCAGCAATGAACCCCCTCATCTACAGCATGAGGAACCAGGAGCTGAAGGATGCCATGTGGAAACTGATGACTGGATATTTCTAAGGAGCAATAAACTGCTCATCTTCTTCTGTGTATCACTGTCCTGGTTTCGGCTAGGATAGAGTTAATTTCTTTGCAATAAGCAGTGGATGGAATGCCATGTTTGGGTGTTGGGATGAGGCAGTGCTGATAAAACTTGGATGTTTCTAGCTGTTGCCAGGCAATCAAGGGCTTTTCAGTTGTTCCTATTTCCCTGCTAAGGAGAAGGGACTGGACACAGCCAGGACAGGTGCTCTGAACTGGCCAAAGAAGGGATTCCATTCCAACTGTGAGATGCTCTGCAGAAAGGGGGGATTGGTGGGGGGAGGAGGAGGCAGCTCCAGGACACAGGGTTTTGGGACGGTCCATTTTTGGGATGTCTCTGAGCTGTGCAGCCTGAGCTGTGCAGTTCAGGGAGAAACCACACTGTGTGTCCCCAGATTTGTGCATTTTACTGCAAAGAACTATTGTTGTTGTTTTTCTCTCTCTGCTGTCCCAGTAAACTGTCCTTAGCCCATCCCTCAAAGTTTTGGCTTCACTGTTGTCCCTTCTCCCTCCCTTTCCCCCTCCCTCAATTCCTCCCCCCCCACACTCCCTCTTACAGAACAGGTGGCTGCGTGGTGCCCGGCTCTCAGCTGGGGCAAAGCCACCACATGTCACAAGTTCAGCTTGTCCATAGCTGAGGTTAATGGGGCTGCTGGTGTGCTGCCTGCAGAGGTTTCAGGCCAGGAACACCTTTTCTCCAGGAGCTGTTGCCAGATGTTTAAGAAGTTGGAAGGTGGATCCTGGGAGAGCCTGAACATTGTGTCAAGGAATATGAGGGTCGTTCCCGGTGTAGGAATCTGCAGCTTCCTGTCCGCTCCCTGGGGAGGTTTCAGGACAGGAACATCTTTCATCCCTCACACCTGTGGTTTGAAGCTATTGCTGGACGTTTACCCATTCTGAAGGAGGACCAGTAGACTCTAGTGTGCTGTTACTCTCTGTTCAGCATGTTCCAGTCGGACGCTGGTCTGAAATGACGTCAAGGAATTTTACGAGCATCTCCTGCCAAGGAAAGCCCTGAGGCCCAATGTTACTGGGGCCACCAGTGTGCTACCTGGGGCGGTTTCTGGCCAGGAACATCTTTCATCCCTCACAGCTTTTGCTTGGGAGCCATTGCTGGACGTTCGGTGGTTTTGAAGTTGGACACTGTTAGACCTGGAAAATGATGTCAGGCAGAGTTACATCCACTCCCATGGCTACAAGAGCCCTGACCCCCATGTTACTGGGGCTGCTAGTGGGCTACCTGGGGAGGTTTCAGGCCAGGAACATCTTTCTTCCCTCACAACTTTGTTTAAGGATCTGTTGCTCTTCGTTTAGCAGTTGGAAGAAATATACTGGTAGAGCCCAGAAGTGTCATCAAGCGTTGTTAGGACTGTTTGCTTTGTCAGGAAACCCTTGACCCCAAGGTTACTAGGGCTGCTAGTGAACTACCTAGGCAGGTTTCAGTCCAGGAACACCTTTCACACCTCAAGCATTTTCTCTGGGAGCTATTGCAGGACTTTTAAAGTTGTTTTGAAAGCGAGGGCTGGTGGAGCAGGAAAAAGACATTGTCTATGAAAGCCCTGAGCCCGAAGGTTACTGGGGCTGCTAGTGACCTACTGGGGAGGTTTCAGGCCAGGAACTTCTTTCAGCACTCCAAGCTTTTGTTTTGGAGCTGTACCTGGGCATTTAGCAGTTTCTAAGCTGGACACTTGTAGAGCCTGAAAATGGCATCAGGACCTTTTAGGACCATTCCCTTGGGGGGGAATCACAGAAGGTTAGGAGTTGGCAGGGAACTTGAAAGATCATCTATGACATGAAAGATCATCTCTGCCATCATCAGAGGATGATGTTTTAGAAGGCATTCTGGAGCATCCTCGAGATGACCTGCTCAAGTGTGGGGACATCTACAGGCTGCAGGTAGAATCACTGTCCCACCCCATCCAGCATGAGCTGCAGCAGAAGAGGCTCATTCCCCATGCTCTTCTGCATGGGCTGCGGGGGAATCTCTGCTATGGGCCTTGGAGGACCTTCTGCCCCTACCTCACCGACCTGGTTGTCTGTAATGTCCCTTACACTTTCTTACTCCTTTTTCTGGTGGCAAAAAGCAGCTGCTGATTTTTATTTCCCTTCTTAAAAATATTGTCACAGAGTTGCTCTACACAATGCTGTGCTGCACACAGCCAGTACATTGTCACTGCCCCTCTGCCATGGCAATGCTGTTGACCAGTTCTTCTGTGAAATCCCACAGATCCTCAAGCTCTCTCATGCTCCTACCTCAGTAAAACTGTGGTCAGAGCTTGTCTAGTTTTTGTGTGTTTTGTGTTCCTTGTGGTGTCCTATGTGCAGATCTTCAGGGCTGTGCTGAGGATCCCCTCGCAGCAGGGACGGCACAAAGCCTTTTCCACCTGCCTCCCTCACCTGGCCGTGGTCTCCCTGTTTCTCAGCACTGTCATGTTTTCCCACCTGAAGCCCCCCTCCATCTCCTCCCTACTTCTGGACCTGCTATTGGCATTTCTTTACTCAGTAGTTCCACCAGCAGTGAACCCCCTCATCTACAGCATGAGGAACCAGGAGCTGAAGGATGCCATGTGGAAACTGAGGACTGGATGGTCCTCGAGCTAGTCCAGAGAAGGGCAACCAGGCTGAGGAAGGGGCTGGAGGGCAAATCCTCTGAGGAGCGGCTGAGGCAGCTGGGGGTGTTCAGCCTGGAGAAGAAGAGGCTGAGGGGAGACCTTATCACTGCCTACAACTACCTTCAGGAGGGTG
Source organism: Hypotaenidia okinawae (assembly GCA_027925045.1). Taxonomy (NCBI): domain Eukaryota; kingdom Metazoa; phylum Chordata; class Aves; order Gruiformes; family Rallidae; genus Hypotaenidia; species Hypotaenidia okinawae. The sequence goes on along the minus strand of BSDF01000046.1, from coordinate 195,090 downwards.
CAGAGAGGTGGGCGATGGTTTCTTCAGCCAAGTAAAAAGAGATGGGACAAGGGGAAATGGCCTCAACCTGTGCCAGGGCAGGGAAAACTTTGTTACTGAAAGAGTTGTCAGGGCCTGGCACAGGCTGCCCAGGGAGGGGGTTGAGCCCCCAACCCTGGGTGTGTTTAAAGAAAGGACACATGATGGACTTGGAGATACCGTTTAGCACAGCACAGGAACAGTTGGACTTGATCTTAAAGGTCTTTTCCAGACTTGTGATTCTCTGATTCTTTTTCATGCTTCCACAAACGACCAGACAACTGGGCTAAAGGGTGTCTTCAGTCAGTTTGGATATGACATCAAATTGGGAGGAGCTGTTGAGTGTGTTGAGGGTGGAGAAGCCTTGCAGAGACCTGGACAGATCTGAGAGCTGGGCAGTCCCCAACACCATGAAGTTTAACAAGGGCAGCACCAGATCCTGCACCTGGGAAGGGGCAGCCCTGGCTGCTAATTCAGACTGGGGGGTCAGACACTGGAGGCATTTGGGGGTCTTGGTTGACTGCAAGTTAAACACGAGCCAGCAGTGTGCCCAGGCAGCCAGGAGGAACAACCCCTGAGGAGGGGGAGCGAAGGGGCAGGCACTGATCTCTCTTTGCTGGCCAGTGATAGAACCTGAGGGAACAGCATGAAGCTGTGATAGGGGAGGGTTAGGTTGGCTATTAGGGAGAGCTTCTTCACTGAGAGGGTGGTCAGGCCCTGGAACAGGCTCCCCGGGGCAGTGGTCACAGCCCTGAGCTTGGCCAAATTCAGGAAGCCTTTGGATGATGAGCTCAGTCCTGTGCTCTGACTTGGCTGGCCCTGTGAGGAGCCAGGAGGTGGACTTGATGATCCTTATGGGTCCCTTCCAACTCAGGAGATTCTATGAGTCTGAAATCACCCCTTGGCAGTGGATCTGCACACCAGCACTCATGATTGCTCTCTACATTTCCCTTCCCCTTGGACCATTCAGACACCTCTCAACCCTCCAGCTGCTGCTCTGAGTTTCAGGGAGTTAAACCCTTGCCTTCCTGGCAGTTCTCTGACTCATTCTGTCCTTAGCCAGCTCTTGAGTTGCAGTGATTCCATAGTCTCCTTCCTCACTGGAACATTTCTCACATGGTGAAGCTCTGTGGAAGGTGAAGCTCATTGGTGCAGATTGCACTTGGCACAGAGTGAGGAGTGTTTCAGTTAATGGTGAAGCTTGTCAGGTTTCTGCTGTTGTTGGGGAAATGACTCCCTCTCTGCTGCCTGTGTGCAGCCAGTTGTCTAAGGAAAGCAGGGGAGCTGGAACAGAGGGGCTGTAACACCCCACTGTGGAGTGCAGCAGAGATACCTGATGTAAGGACAAGGGATGCAAGTCCCAGTTGGCTGGTGAGAGTCATGGTGGGTGTGTGGAGATGTGCAGCAGGGTTGTCCCCACTGCTTCAAGGGACCCTTTTCAGACCAGGCCAGACCTCCTTAGGAGACTCCCTGGATCAATCTCAGTCAGAGGCTATCACCTCTCCTCTAAAGTGAGAATCATAACCTACACCCTTAAAAATAAATCAGTTTTACTATGAGCTCCCTTTGAAACCACTTCAATGCTCTGTCCATCTCTTGAAGACTTGAAGATAATTACACAAAGAGACAGAGCTCGTTAGGGCTTGGTTTTTATTTTTAATGATCCCTGGGGTGCATTTGGGGCTGAGTCCTTGAAGCTCAGGTACTGAGAGGAAATGACACAAAGAACTCCATGTCAGAAGTAGAAGGCAAAGTACCCTGAAGTATTAATGAGTCCCACTGAGAGCCATTGCTGGCTGAGCCTCCCCAGGGACTCGTGAGAACAGGTAATTGGAGGCCATGTTGGCTGGTAGGCAAAGGCAATTGTGGTGGTTTTGGCCCTGGCTAGAAGCCAAATGCCCACCAAGCCGCTCGCTCACTCCCCCCTACAGCCGAAAAGGGGAGAAGAGATGTTTTTGGGGGCTCAGGCCATGAGATAAGGCCAGAGGGATCACTCTCCAGTTAGTGCAATGGGCAAAACAGACTCTGCACAGAATAAAGGAAAGAAAAGTGATTTATTCCAACTAAGTAAGAAGCAGCCAGGTCTTAAAGCGCCTTCCCCCACCCCTCCCCTCCTTAGCAAACTCAAACCTCATCACGATTTTACTCCCTTCTTCCCTCCCATCACAGCACCAGGAGGGGCAGGGAATGGGGAGTGGGGGGTTTCAGTCCATTTCGCCCGAGCTGTCTTCTGTCTCAGCTGGGGGAATGGGCATTCCACACACACACACACACACACACACACACACACACACACACACACTCTCTTCCCTTACAGCGCCGTGGGGTCCCACCCACTCCAGAAATCGTATCCACGAACTTCTGCAGCGTGAGTCCTCTCCATCAGGAGTCACCTCCTCACCACCAGCCTCTCAGCAGGACTTCTTTCCATATGATTTCGACATTTGAGCCCCCTGGGCTCCCCTGGCAAAATTCACAAGTCCCCTGGCAAACCTGCTGAGGCCTGGACCAATCTCTTCACAGGGCGTAGATGTCTCTGCTCCCCGTCCTCATCCATGGGCTGCGAGGGGACACCCGCTCCACCATGGGCTTCACCACAAGCTGCAGGGGAGACTCTCTTTCTGGCCTCATTCTTCCCCTGCCCACCCCATCTCCTTGGGCCTGCCCTTGGTGTCTACACAGCCTGTTCCCTCTCTTCACTCCCTTTTCCGCTGGCAAAGTGCCCCTGCCAGCAGTCTTTTCTCTCCTCTCTGTGATTCCCAGAGGCGCTGTGACCATCTCCCATTGGCTGGGCCCTGCTCAGCAGCAACTCTGGCCTTGAATTGGCCGCTGTTTCCTGCCTGGGGCCTGCAGAGAGCTGTGGCTGCTGCTTGCAGAAGCCATCTCAGCAGCACAGCTCCTCAGAACTGCAACAGCTCCTTAGTGATCGGATGCCCAGAGGGAGGTAATGAGCCCACTGTCCCCCCTCCCTGCCTCATTATGCAAATCACCCCCCACCTCTCTGCCCTATAAGAACCCCCCAACCCGATTGTCGCACCATCACCCCCCTCCCCAAACCCACCACCCATCCCCATGGGCACCCACTGGGCCTCCCCCATCCTCCTCTTCCTCGTCGCCCTCCCAGGTAACCAGGGGGTGCTGAGGACGTGGCCATGGAGATGATGATGATGATGATGATGATGATGCTGGTGGGAGCGGGCGACTCCCTGGTGTCCTTCCTCCTTCCCCAGGGCTGCGGGCGGCCGTGATGCTGGTGGAGTCCGGAGGGGCCTCCAGACCCCGGGGGGTCCCTGCGCCTCCTCTGCAAGGGCTCTGGCTTCGACCTTCAGCATGGAGTGGGTGCGCCAGGCGCCCGGGAAGGGGCTGGAGTGGGTCGCAGCTATTAGCAGTGATGGGAGCGGCACAGCCTACGCGCCGTCGGTGCAGGGCCGGTTCAGCATCTCCAGGGACAACTCCCAGAGCACGGTGACGCTGCAGATGAACAGCCTCAGGGATGGTGACACGGCGACCTACTACTGTGCCAGATATGGTGCTGCTGGTGGCCCTGACCCCATCCCTGTGTCCCCACCTCCCTGCAGAACAATTTTGGCCCAGTATCAGCACTGTTTGACCCAACATTGTGTATTCTCAGCCCAAATCTCACCCACTGTTTTTTAGCACCAGCCTGTGGTGCCCACAAACCCCTGGAGCTTTTTGCCCAACCCTTGGCCATTGGCCACATGGAGCCAAACAGGGTCAGTGCTTTGCCAGGAGCAGCCTGAGCTCAGGCGAGACCTTACTGAAAGTGCTCCAAGGGGCAACCAATTGAAGGTTGGGGTGACCAGCTGAGGGTTGGGGTGAAAAGGGCTGAGGTTGGAGGGAACTGGTCAGTGCTGGAGGCCAGTGCCCAAGAGATGGGTCAACTGGTTCCACTCTTGATCCAACCATCAGAGACCCCGGGGCGTTGGGGATTCCCGGGAAGGGGCTGGAGATGGTTGTGACGCCCGATACGCATCATCAGGGAAGGACGATGACACGGGGACCTACTGCTGCGCCACAGGTGGTGGTGGTGGTGATGGTGGTCACCACCCCATCGCCATGTCCCCACCTCCCAGCATCTCCCTGGCGCCCTGGCACAAAGATCCAGGTCTCGTTCCAAGCACAAACCCCAAAACCTTCGGAATTTCACCCAAATTCTTCCCAGAATCCCGGCTGTGACTCATCCGGCTCCACCTCCAGTCGCTCCAGGAAGGATTGACCTCAATCTTGAGTAACTTTGTCTTTTCTTGGCCAATTTTGACCCAAATCCTCTCTTCCTTTGGTTCCTTGTACCAATTTGGACCATATCTTGATTATCTTTGTGATTTTTGGCCAAATCTCCTCTTCCTTTCCATTTTTTTCACCCAATTTTCACCCAAAAGCCACAAGATGAGAGGAGGCAGCTGTGCTGACTGAGAGGGGATTTGTTCTCCCCGTGTCACAGTGGTGCTGCTGGCAGTTTTGGTGCTACTCACGGGGACACTGGCGGTGCCAAAAACTTGTTGCTTCCTCTTTCTTCCAAGTTTCTTGCTAAATTTCAACTGATTTTCCCAATTTTCCAGGGTCTTGACACAATTCTACTCATTTTTTGACACAAATTGGAGACTTTTCCACTTTATACTAATTTTTAACGCAAAAAGATCAACCCTTCTTCCACTTTTCCCCCTTTTTCCCCCAAATCCTAACATTCTGTTACCATTCCTGTCATTTTTTGCCCCAAAATGGACTTTTCCCACCAAAAATTACCATTGTTCACCCCAAATTTGGGAATTTCCCTATTTATACCCATTTCTACCACAAATATCTCGACGCTTCTCCCACTTTTGACCCATTTTGCACCAAATCTTCACATTCTTTTACCGCTGATTCCACATTTTCACCCAAATTTGGCCTTTGTGTGCCCAAAAATATCACTTTTTGCCCTCAAATTGCTTTTTTTTAACTCTTTTGCCCCAAACATCAACATTGTTCAGCCTAAAATTGCCATTTTTGACCCAAAATTGGGGAACTGTCTACTTTTAACCCATTTTCACCTAAATGTTCCAACTGTTTTCCCCCTTTTGCTCCATTTCCCTGCCAAATCTTCACATTCTTTCACATTCCCATGGGATGCATGACCTGGGTCCTGGGGAAGACCATGGAGAGGGTCATCTTGGGAGCTGTCGTGCAGCAGATGGGTGATGGCCGGGGGATCAGCCCCTCCAACATGGGCTTACCGAAGGCAGATCCATGAGGTCGACGGCTCGGAGCCAGCGCAGCCAGAGCTTCAGCGATAGATCCTGAGGTACCGGGGACTTTGGAGTCGCTGCCTTTCCAGAAGAGCCCAGTGAGAGCAGAGAGAGCCGGCAGGACGCAGTAGCTCGCTCGGGAGAGAGGCTGATATGGTGTAGGTGTTGCCAGGGCAACGGCATCCCCAGCAGCACCCTTTGCGGATTGTTCTCCAGGGAGGTGGGTCATGGTGAAAGGGTTGGGGCCACCAGCAATGTAAACATTACCATCAGCAGCTACAGCACCTTTGGCGCAGTAGTAGGTGGCCGTGTCCCCGTCCCTGAGGCTGTTCATCTGCAGCGTCACCGTGCTCTGGGAGTTGTCCCTGGAGATGCTGAACCGGCCCTGGACCGACGGCGCGTAGGCTTGTGGTGCTGCCACCACCGCTGCTAATACCCGCGACGAATTCCAGCCCCTTCCCGGGCGCCTGGCGCACCCATCCCATGGCAAAGCTGCTGAAGGTGAAGCCAGAGCCCTTGCAGAGGAGACCCAAGGACCCCCCGGGGGTCTGGAGGCCCCTCCGGACTCCACCAGCGTCACGGCCGCCCGCAGCCCTGGGGAAGGAGGAAGGACACCAGGGAGTCGCCCGCTCCCACCACCAGCATCATCATCATCATCATCATCATCATCTCCATGGCCACGTCCTCAGCACCCCCTGGTTACCTGGGAGGGCGATGAGGAAGAGGAGGATGGGGGAGGCCCAGCAGGTGCCCATGGTGATGGGTGGTGGGTTTGGGGAGGGGGGATGGCACCATGACAGGGTCTGGGGTTGTTTATGGTAGAGGCGTGCAGGTGATTTTATATATATATTATAAAATTATATATATATTCTATAATTATATATAATGGTATTGTATAATATATAATATATTATATTTATTATTATATTCTGAAATAAATCTGAAAATTACTGATGTAATTTTCCAGCTCTATCAGCATCAAGTTTCAAAAATGCCAAATATCCAGCACCAGCACCCAAGCAGAAGTTGTGAGGGATGAAGGATCTGACTGGCCTGAAACCTCCCCAGGTTGTGCACTCCTTCTTCCCTGCCCTTGGTGTCTCCACGGCTTCTGGCATCTTCTCACTGCCCCCAACACACACAACCACTTAGAGAGAGAGAGTGGCTGTGTGGTGCTTGGCTCTCAGCTGGGGAGACACCATGGCAGAAGGTTCCAGCACAACACCCCACATCAAGGCAGCTCAGGCATGGACAGATGGAGAACCGGCCCCAAGGAGAAGAATTTGGGCATTGCAGGGGATGCCATGGCAGTCAGAGGTGCTGAGCAGGAATCTGGCCATGAGCAGACAGGGCTGCCCTGGGAGCAGCGTGGCCACGCAGACAAGGGCCCTTCTGGGCCATCTGGACTCCGCACCAGTGAGGCCACCTCTGGAGCAGTCAGTCCCAGTGCTGGGATCCCCGGTCTGGAGGAATGGGGAGGAGCTGTAATGTGGTCAGAGGGAGTCTGCCAGGATACGGTGTGGAGACACTGAGAGACCTGGGCTCCTTTAGCCTGGGGAAGGGGAGGCTGAGGGAAGCCACCTTGTCCTATGTGGAAAGAACCTAAGAAAGGAAGCCCACATGAAACTGCAGCTTTGGAGGTCAGAGTGGCCATGGGGATAAAGAAATGTCACCCTGAGGGCAGTGCTGTGGTGCTAAAAGTCACTGGGAGGAAGCGTGGGTGAGCTGGTGGCTTTGTGTTTGTGGGAAGAGCTGGTGAGGAGGGGGAGAGAGCAGCACAGGCAGGGACACCATGGGGTGAGATCACGGTGGGGAAGGGCGTTGGGTGCCTGCAGCCCCCAGGGAAACAGGCCCAGGCGTGGGGCAGTGTGGGATGGGCTGTGGTGCAGATGGCTAAGGGTATCTGCCAGGTCTTTGACTCCTTGACTAGGGCTGATGTCCCTGCCACAGGGCCCTCAGAGGAGACACATTGTCCTCACGGCCATGGAGCATCATTGCCTCCTTGCACCCACCCCAGGGGAGGCCACCATGTGTCCTACCCCTGTCCTTCCCTTGGTGTCACACTGCCCACAGCCCAAGGAAGAGCCCTGAGACACAGGTGGGGGTCAGGATCTCCCTGCCCAGGGGCTGGGGGTCAGCGCTGGGCATTGCTGCTTCATCAGCCCAAGCCAGGGTGTCCTCAGCATCAGAGCTGCCTGCGCTCTGCCTGTGTGTGTGCTCATGGCCTCCAGTTGGCTGCTCTAAGGAGCCCATGGGGAGGCTGTGTCAGCAATGGCTCCCAGTGGGGCCCGTTACTGCTTCAAGGCACTTTGGGCATCACTCCTGACTTCACTTCTGGAGAAGTTTCTTCACTCTCCTCTTGGTATCTGAGGTCTGTGGATAGAAGAAAACACACCTTGGGGCTCATTAACACCTCCATTTTCACCCATGGCTCAGTTGATAGAAGCAGTGACAGCAGCATCCTGTGATGGATATGGGTCTGGACAGGCAGGAGAAGCAGTCTCTTGAGATCCAACCCTGCCTGGAGAACCTTGCTCTTCCCCCAGCCCAGCAGCTCCCTCGCTGGCCTCCTGGGACTCCCAACGCTTTTCCTGGCATCACCTGTGCTCACAGGCAGGGACAGATTTCTCTGACAACAAACAGCAGTTACACATCAGACAGTTTCATACCCATGACATCTCTCTCCTCAGCTGCCTGCTACGGCCAAGCAGCGTGTGCAGGGGGTGACCTTTCCTGGTGCTCCTCGTGCACACCCTGGGGAGGTTTCAGGCCAGTCAGATCCTTCATCCCTCACAGCTTCTGCTTGGGTGCTGGTGCTGGATATTTGGCATTTTTGAAACTTGATGCTGATGGAGCTGGAAAATACATCAGTAATTTTCAGATTTATTTCAGAATACAAGATTATATATTTAAATTATATTATATATAATATATCACCCACACACCTCCACCATAAAGAACCCCAGACCCGTGGTTGGACAGGCTACGCGCCATCGGTCCAGGGCCGGTTCAGCATCTCCAGGGACAACTCCCAGAGCACGGTGACGCTGCAGATGAACAGCCTCAGGGACGGGGACACGGCCACCTACGACTGCACCAAAGAAGATGGTGCTGATGCTGGTGGTGATTATGCTGGTGGCCTCGACCCTGTCCCCATGTCCCCACCTCCTCTCAGGACAATTTTAATATCTTCATTGAGACCTTGATGAGGGAACAGCATCCACCCTCAGCAAGTACCTGCTGATCCAGAGCTGGGAGGAGTGGCTGACAGGCAGGACACTGCGCTACCACCCAGCGAGACCTGGACAGGCTGGAGACCTGGGCAGGGAGAGACCAGATGGGGTTCAACAAAAGCAAGTGGAGAGTCTGGCACCTGGGAAGGAAGAACTGCTGGAACCAGTACAGGCTGGGGGTGAGCTGCTGGAGAGGAGCTCTGTGGAGAAGGACCTGGGGGTGCTGGTAGATGACAGGGTGTCCATGAGCCCGCAGTGTGCCCTGGGTCTGAGAGAGACAAGGGGATCCTGGGGGCATCAGGAGGAGTGTGGGCAGCAGGTGGAAGGATTTTTAATGTGCTGTGAGAGGCTGCTGACCCAATGCTCCTCCTTTAATTTGGAATTATAAACCAAGAGAAAGTTATTTTTATCCTGAATGGGTTTATTTAGAAAAGATTATCGCCACCTTATTGTTCTTGTAGAGCAATCTTGAGTAACTTTGGGATTCATGGCCCCTTTTAATCCAAATCTGGTGTTCCTTTGGTTCCCTGCACCAATTTTGGCCCAAATCCTGAGAAAATTTAGTCTTTCTTGGCCAGTATTATCTCCAATCTGGAGTTCCTTTGTTGCCTTTGCCCAGTTTTGCCCAAAATCTCTTGTTCTTGTGGTTCCTTGGGACAATTTTGACCCCAATCTCCTCAAGCTTTTCGTCTACTGGCCAATTTTGACCCAAATCTTGGGTTCCTTTGGTTCCTTGGCCCAATTTTGACCCAAATCTGGTGTTCCTGTAGTTCCTTAGCCCAATTTTCACCCCAATCATTACTAACTTTGGCTTCTCTTGGCCAATTTTCACCCAAATCTGCAGGGTGAGGGGAGGCATCTGCACTGACCAAGAGGGGATTTTGTCCCCACCCCGAGTCACCATGGTGCTGCTGGTGGTTGGGGTGCTACTCACGGTGACACGGGTGGTGACAAAAACCTGTTGCTTCCTCTGTCTCGGCAAATTTGGGATGGTTTTCCCAATGTTCCAGGGTTTTGACTCAATTCTGGTCATTTTTGACCCCAAATTGAGGAATTTCCCTCTTTATACCCATTTATAACACAAATATTTAAACTCTTCCGCCCCTTTGACCGATTGTGCCCTAAATCTTCACAGTCTTTTACAATTTATGCCACAATTTGGCCCAAATTTGGCCTTTCTGTGCCAAAAATTTTCACTTTTTGCCTTGAAATTGCCGGGGTTTACCTCTTTTGCCTCAAATATGGGATTTTTTCTGCCTAAAATTGCCATTTTTGACCCCAAAATGGGGAATTTTCTACTTGAAACCAAATTTTCACCCAAATATTTCAACTCTTTTCCCACTTTTGCCCCATTTCCCCCCAAATCTTCACATTCTTTTATCCATGATGCCATTTTTTGCCCCAAAGATGGACTTCTAGTGCCAAAAAATCACTATTTTCACACCAAGTAGACCTTTTTCACCTTTCTTTGCCCCATTTCCTCCAAAATTTGGGCACCTTTTGCCCATGTCAGGGCATTCCGCCCCATCTCTCCACCTCACTACGATGAGCCCAAATCCATCATTTTTGCCCCCTTTTTATCCCAATTTTCACTGATCGTGGGGGATTCTCTCCCTTTCTGTTCATTTTTTTCCTTTTCTTGGCATTTTCCAGCCCATTTCTGCCCAACTTTAGAGAGTTTTGGACTTCGAAAGAAAATTTTATATTGTTTTGCCCCAAGTTTGGCTTTTTAACACCAAAACTGTTGGGAGGGGAAGCACCGGGCGTGAATCACAGTGCTTGTGCTGGATGGATTGATTTGTGGGGCGCTGGAGTCGTCGTCACCGTCTCCTCCGGTAAGTCCTCATCGCCATCAACTCGCTGGGACCAATTTTGGCCTTTTTTTCCCCAAAATTTCACCTTCCCGAAATGGGAGCTGGTGGGGGGAGGGGATGATGAGGGTCGACCCCACCCCCTCCCAAAATTCCCCCTTGAGGCCATTCTTGGGTCAAAATGTGGGGGTTTGGAGCAGGGGGAATTCCATTTGGAGTTGAGAAATTCTATTTTAGGGGATGAATTTGGGGGAATCTTGGGGGTTTCTCCCTAAGGTGGGTCACTCTGCGGGGCCAAAAATGGCAAGTTTTAGGGTGTTTTGGTGATTTCCACCTCCAAAAAAATCACACTGAAGAAATTGGATGGTAGAAAAAGGGGGAAAAAGTCAAATTTGGGGAATCTGGAAAAGGTTTTAGGGCGGAATACAAATTTTGGTTAATTACGTTGGGTTTTGAAGAGAAAATATTGGCCCAAATCTGAAGTTTTACAGATTTTCTTGGGGTGAAAAATCATCTGTAGGCGAGTCGCTGGCGAAACATTGAATCCTGGGGAATTCAATAGGAAAATTCTTCACATTAGGGGGGAAAAAAATTGAAATCCTGGGATTTTGGGAGGTTTGAGTTGAGTAGAAATGGTGATTTTTGGAAAGAATTCCCATCCCCTCAAGGAAATGTGATCTGAAAAATTTAGAAATAGAAATATTACTTAGGTAAATTAAAAAAGCTAAAATTAAAATATATTAAACAAAATTAAATTTTCTTTGGCAAATTAGGGAAAAAACAGATTTTTAGGGTAAAAATAAGGTGATCACAGATCTTTTGGGGGGATTTTGATGTGTTTGGTTGTTGCAGAGGTAAAAATTGAACTATAGAAATCTGTAAAAATCTGTTTTAGGAGAAATTGAGAATTAATTGAATAGAAATGAATGTTATATAATGTAATTTATTATAATTAGTTATAAATTGCTGTTTAGAAATCAAATAATCAACATTGAGAAGTTAAAGGGGAAATTAAGGAAAAATTAAGGAGAAATGAAAGATTCCAGCCCTGGGGAAGGAGGAAGGACACCAGGGAGTCACCCGTTGAGTCTCCCAGTGAGTCCCACCATCACCCTCTGTGTCCTCGTCCTTCAAGGGGTGCAAGTCTGGGCTGAGCCTTTGCCATGGCTCCAGGGGTCAAGGTTTGGGTTGTGTGGTGGTTTGGCCCTTGCTGGAGGCCAAACACTCAGGAAAGCTGCTCTATCACCCCCATTTTCAGCCCAAAAAGGGAGAAAGCAGATTTTGGGTGGCTCAGGAGTGGAGGTAAGGCATGGGGGGATCACCCTGCAATTAGTGTCACAGGCTCCCTTGTTCCCCCTCACTGCGGCATGGGTAGGGGTGTGGAATGGGGGACGGGTGTCCATATGGCTCCTCACACCTTCTCACAAAGTGGCTGCTTGTGGGTTTCTCTCCCCTAAATGTCGTTCCCAGAGGCGCTGTGACCATCGCTGATGGGCTCGGCCTTGGTCAGCAGCGACTCCGGCCTTGACCCGGCCGATGTTGCTCTGTGGGGCCTGCAGAGAGCTTCTGGCTGCTCCTTGCAGCAGCCACTTTCTGCAGCCCCCGTTCTCTCCCAGCACCCAGTGACCCCGAACTGGGACACAGCTGGAGGAGGCAGAGCTGGGGGGAAGATGGCAAAGCCGGGCGAGGCGTCGCTCCAAGGGCTGAGGGTTGGGGTGACCAGTGTGGGGTTGGCTGTAACAGACACATCTGGGTCCTCTGACTGTTCCCCTCAGGACTCGGCCGTGTTTCCCCAAACCCCAACCGATCACCCCAAACCTTGACCCCTGGAGCCATGAGAAAGGCTCGGCCCAGACTTGATCCCCTGGAAGGACGAGGACACAGACATGGAGGGGGATGGTGGGAGCGGGCGACTCACTGGTGTCCTTCCTCCTTCCCCAACAAGCCCAGCAGGGCCCCTTCAGATGAACTTTTGCTGGGCATCTGCCTTGGGCTCTGGGCAGAGCCTTTTTAATTGCTTCATTAATTGATTTCTTAATTGCTTTCCCCATGCACCAGCCATGGGTTCTCTAGAGACCCCCTGTAATTAATTAACTAACTGATTTCTTCATTACTTTCACTGTCTGCCATGGACAGCCTATAGACCCCCTTTAATTACTTGATTAACTGATTTCTTAATTACTATTGCTGTGCATCTGACATGGGCTCCCTGGATACCCACCTTAATTATTTAATTAAGTTATTTCCTAATTGCTTTCCGCCATGCCTCTCCCCATATGTAATTAACCCACAGAGCTGCCACGTCTTCCCTGGAGATTTTATAGTTAATTAATTATCTCCTTGTTTTGTTCAGACACCTGAGACCAGACCCTCCTAATTAATTAACTAACTAACTAACTAAAAGATTAATTATTTTTTCCTCACGCCTCATTCCCAGGACAACTAATTAATTAAGTCAAAACAAACAACACTATGGCTGCACTAGTTACCCACGGGAGATGTTGTTAATGAGGCCCCCCTCCTCTCTCCTTCCCTGCCTCATTATGCAGATCACCCCCCACGCCTCTGTCCTACAAGAACCCCCCAACCCTGTCCTGGCACCATCCCCCCCTCCCCAAACCCACCACCCATCACCATGGGCACCCGCTGGGCCTCCCCCATCCTCCAATAGTCAATACGACCAGTATCACCACTGTGATTCATGTCTGGTGCTTTCCCTCACAATTTTTTGGGAGATAAAACGCTAAATTTTGGGGAAAAAAAAAATAATTAAAAAAGTTTCAAAAAATTTCAAAAATTCTTTGAAATTTTCAAATTTTTCTTAAAACTTCAAATACTTTCAAACATTTCCAGTATTTTTGGAGAAGCATGGTGAAAATTGGAAGAGAAAAGGGACAGATTTGGGCAAATGGCAAGAAAAAAATTAACAAAAATGATGAAAGAATCCGCCAAATCAACAAAAATTAGGATAGAAAGGGGAAAAAAGGACAGATTTGGGCTCATCATAGTGAGGTGGAGAGATGGGAGGGAATGGCCTAAAATCGGCCGAAGTTGCCCACATTTGGGGGAAATGGGCAAAAAAGGGGCAAAAAAGTGCTACTTTGGGGTGAAAATGCTGCTTTTTGGCAATAAAAGTCCATATTTAGGGGAAAATAAGACACAATTGGTAGGAAATGTGAAGATTTGGGGGGAAATGGGGCAAAAGTGGGAAAAGAGTTGAAATATTTGGGTCAAAAAAGGCAATTTTTGGCTGAAAAACGCCCATGTTAGAGGCAACAGAGGAAAAAAAGGGCAATTTGGGGGCAAAACGTGACAATTTTATACACACAAAGCCCAAATTTGGGGGGAAATGAGGCAGCCATTGTAGCAAGGTCTGAGAGGAGTGGGGTCTGTGGCACTGCCATGCTTCCTGCTGCCCCCCATGTCCTCAGGCCTGGGGAAGCGAGCAGAGACAGGTCTGTAGGCAGGAACAGGAGAGCTGATGGCTGTGAGAACAGGAGGGGGCAAGAGAACCCATGGCTAATTAAGTCAAAACAAACCACTCTATGGGTGCGCTCGTTAGCGATCCGATACCCACGGGAGGTGTCGTTAATGAGCCCACCCTCCTCTCGCCCTCCCCGCCTCGTTATGCTAATCACCCCCCACTCCTCTGTCCTATAAGAACCACCAGACCCCATCCTGGCACCATCACCCCCCTGACCAAACCCACCACCCATCCCCATGGGCACCCACTGGGCCTCCCCCATCCTCCTCTTCCTCGTCGCCCTCCCAGGTAACCAGGGGGTGCTGAGGACGTGGCCATGGAGATGATGATGATGATGATGATGCTGGTGGTGGGAGCGGGCGACTCCCTGGTGTCCTTCCTCCTTCCCCAGGGCTGCGGGCGGCCGTGACGCTGGTGGAGTCCGGAGGGGCCTCCAGACCCCCGGGGGGTCCCTACGCCTCCTCTGCAAGGCCTCTGGCTTCACCTTCAGTGGCACCGGCATGAACTGGGTGCGCCAGGCGCCCGGGAAGGGGCTGGAATTCGTCGCATATATTGGCAGTGGTGGCAGCACCTACTACGCGCCGTCGGTCCAGGGCCGGTTCAGCATCTCCAGGGACAACTCCCAGAGCACGGTGACGCTGCAGATGAACAGCCTCAGGGATGGTGACACAGCCACCTACTACTGTGCCAAAGATGGTGGTGGTGATACTGGTCCTGGTGGCAGTGGCCTGAACCCTGTCACCATGTCCCCAACCTCCTAGGAGAACAATTCTGGCCCATTATTAGCCTTTTTTGACCCTTTTTTTTGGCCTAAATCTTAACTACTTTTCTTCAGATCCTGCACTGGTGCCCACCAACCCCTTGAGCCCTTTGCCCAACCCTTGGCCATTGGCCTCCAGCTTTCACCGTTTCACTCCAACCTCAACTGGTCACCCCAACCCTCAACCGGTCACCCCAACCCTCGGCCCTTGGGGCACTGTCACAGCCGGATGCCGAGGGCTGAGACTGAGGAGAAACGGGTGACATTGAGCCAGGGAGGGAGAAGGTCGAGGCCGAGGGGTGGGGCAGTGGGGTCAGGGGACTCAGGCCATGTGGTCAAGGGCCTGACCAGGATGAGTCAAGATTTAGGCCAAACCCACTCCAGCTTGGGTCAGAGAGAGACAATGGAAGGGCCAGGAATGTCCCCCGGGGAGGTGTGGAGATGGTGACGGGCTCGGGCCACCACCACAGGGACAACCTGAGTGATGGGAAGAGATCTGGGTGGCTCCAGGGTTGGAGGGGTCCCTGCACGTCCTCTCCCAGGCCTCCAGCTCCCTCAGCAGCACTGACATGGGATGGATGCGGCCACCACCCGGGAAGGGCCTTGACTTCATCGCGGGGATTGAGAGCGATGGTGGCAACACCTCCTACTGCGCCAAAGCAGCTGGTGCTGGTGGTGCTGGTTTGGGTCACCCTGACCCGGTCACCACCCCTGACCATGTCTGACCGTTTCTTCCCAAAACCCCCGGGAAGTTCCTGCCCCACAGCCCAGCTCCTCCCCCACACCGGGACCTCTCTGGCTCCGGCCTGGACAGGTTTGCCCAAGGCCCTGACGGCTTCTGGCCCCAACTCTGACCCTGGAGCTTTGGGCCCAGAACGATCGAGCTTTGGGGCAGTGGGGTCAGGGATGTCCCCGGCCAGGCCGGGTTGGAGCAGAAACAACCACAGGTTGGTCCCAGAACACTCAGGGTTGGAGACTCATGGTCAGGGCTGGGAGCTGGAGGAGGCTGAGCTGGGGCAGGATGGCAAAGCTGGGTGAGGTGTCACTCCAAGGGCCGAGGGCCAAAACACTCAAAGATGGGTCAGAAAAGGCTGATAATGGGTCAGAATTGTACTGCAGGGAGCTGGGGTCACAGCGACAGGGTCCAGGCCACCAGCAGCAGCATAATAACCACTAGCAGCATATTTGGCACAGTAGTAGGTGGCCATGTCCCCGTCCCTGAGGCTGTTCATCTGCAGCGTCACCGTGCTCTGGGAGTTGTCCCTGGAGATGCTGAACCGGCCCTGGACTGACGGTGCGTAGTAGGTGCTGCTCCCAGCACTGTAAATACTCGCGACGAATTCCAGCCCCTTCCCGGGCGCCTGGCGCACCCATCCCATTTGGAAGCTGCTGAAGGTGAAGCCAGAGGCCTTGCAGAGGAGGCGCAGGGACCCCCCGGGGGTCTGGAGGCCCCTCCGGACTCCACCAGCGTCACGGCCGCCCGCAGCCCTGGGGAAGGAGGAAGGACACCAGGGAGTCGCCCGCTCCCACCACCATCATCATCATCATCATCATCATCATCATCTCCATGGCCACGTCCTCACCACCCCCTGGTTACCTGGGAGGGCGACGAGGAAGAGGAGGATGGGGGAGGCCCAGCGGGTGCCCATGGTGATGGGTGGTGGGTTTGGGGAGGGGGGTGATATCGCCACAATGGGCAGAGGGGTGGGGGGTGATTTGCATAACGAGGTGGGGAGGGCGAGGGGAAGGGGGGCTCATTAGAAACACCTCATGTCCGCTTCAGATCACTAACGAGCACACCCACTTCATTTGGTTTGACTTAATTAATTAGTTCTCCAGGGAAATGTTAATTAATTCAATTAATCAATTACAAGGGTCTGGTCTCAGGGCTCTCATCCAAAAAAGGAGATTATTAATTAATTTGTTGGTAACCAGAGAAAGCCCAGGGGGGATGGGCCATGGCAGGGGGAGTTGGACTACAGCGGGGGAGGATTTGGGGCAAAGAGGCAGGATTTGGGTCCAGAGGGTCAAGGGTTGGGAAAGGGTCAGAGCTTGGGGCCAGCAGTTGGGTTATGGACAGAGATGGGGATGGTGGTGGTGGCCCCGACCCCACCCCTGTGTTGTGACCTGCCCGGGGGACATTCCAGGCCCTGACATTGTCCCTCCCTGACCCAAGATGGACCCAACAAGGATGGGAGCTGCGGGCATGTGTTCAGGGTGGGATGGAGGCGGATGAGTCCTTGTGGGATCAGCCAAGGGTTGGGCCAACAGCGCTGAGGGTTGGAGCAGGGACAGACGATGTTTGGGGTACCTGGGGTGATGACCAGAAATCTCTTTGAGGTTTTGGACAAAACACTGAAAGATGGGTCAGAAAAGGCTGATAATGGGCCAAAATTGATCTCCAGAGATATCGGGACATGGGGTGGGTTCCAGCCCCAAACTTGGCCATGTTGGACCCAACACCTTGAGATTTCGAGCCTCAACCTCACCCGTCCCCACCCCAACCCACAGCTGGTCACCCCAACCCTCAACTGGACACCCCAAATCTCAGCCCTGGGAGCAACGTCTTGACTCCTCTCTGGCAGCCTCACCCAGTTGTGCCCCAAACCACCCCCAGCTCCCACCCTGCAGCCACCCACACTCTTCCCATGTCCAGTGCCCCCCAGACCAGGACTTTCTCCTCCCAAGGGGCGAGGATGTGGACATGGAGGGCGCTGGCAAGACTGGGCAACTCACTGACCCCACCAGCGTCTCGGCCGCCCGCAGCCCTGGGGAAGGAGGAAGGACACCAGGGAGTCACCCAGTCCTACAATCATCCAACTCCTCGCCCCTCAGGGGGAGCGATGCTGGGTCTGGGTGGGTCAGTGCCCAGGAAGGGTCTGGGTGAAACCAGGGTCCAGCCTGGGGCAGAGGTTTGAGATCTTCTCCAAGCCAGTTGAGGTCTGGAGAAGGAAAGGTCTGGGCTGGTGACGGCGGGACTGGGGGTTCCCTGCACCTCCTGTGCCAGGGCTCCAGCTTCTCCTCCAGCAGCACCGACATGGGATGGATGCGCCAGGCACCTGGGAAGGGCCTTGACTGGGTGGCAGGTATTAATGTCCTTGGTAAGGCAGAATATGGACCATTGGTCCAGGGCCGGTTCAGCATCTCCAGGGAAACTCCCAGAGCACGGTGACGCTGCAGATGAACAGCCTCAGGGACGGTGACACGGCCACCTACTACTGTGCCAGAACTAGTGGTGGTGGTGTTTTTGGTAGTGCTAGTACTGGTCCTGGTGGCCCCGACCCCATCACCGTGTCCCCCCCTCCCTGCAGAACCAGTTTGGCCCATTATCAACAGTTTTGGAACCATCGCTCAGTATCTCTAGCCCAACTCTTGCCACGGTTGTTCAGCACCTGCCTGTGGTGCCCACCAATCCCCTCAGCCCTTTGCGCAGCCCTTGGCCATTGGCCCTGTAGAGCCTGAAGCAGCCTGAGCTGGGGGCAGAACAGCACACCCAGGGGAGACAGTGCTCCAAGGGCCGAGGGGTGGGGTGACCAGCTGAGGGTTGGGGTGACCAGTTGAGGGTTGGGGTGACAGGTTGAGGGTTGGGGTGAAAAGGGCTGAGGTTGGAGGGAACTGGTCAGTGCTGGAGGCCAGTGCCCAAGAGATGGGTCAACTGGTTCCACTCTTGATCCAACCATCAGAGACCCCGGGGCGTTGGGGATTCCCGGGAAGGGGCTGGAGATGGTTGTGACGCCCGATACGCATCATCAGGGAAGGACGATGACACGGGGACCTACTACTGCGCCACAGGTGGTGGTGGTGATGGTGGTCACCACCCCATCGCCATGTCCCCACCTCCCAGCATCTCCCTGGTGCCCTGACACAAAGATCCAGGTCTCGTTCCAAGCACAAACCCCAAAACCTTCGGAATTTCACCCAAATTCTTCCTGGAATCCCAGCGGCGACTCATCCGGCTTCACCTCCGGTCACTCCAGGATGTTCTCTGTGCCCGACAGAGACACGACCACCTACTGCTGCGCCAGAGCTGTGCCTTCATTTCCCCTTTAGCCTTAATTTCCTTTTAATTTCTCAATTGTGATTATTCTTGCCCATTATCAGCCTCTTTTGCCCCAACCTTCAGTGGGTTTGGCGCAGATCATGACTCTTCCTTGTCAGCCTCTTGACCATGGGACCTCCGTCCCCTGATCCTGTTGCCCAAATCCCTCAGCCTCAATATTCTCCCTCCCTGGCCCAGTGTCACCCGTTTCTCCTCAGTCTCAGCCCTCGGCATCCGGCTGTGGCAGTGCCCCAAGGGCCGAGGGTTGGGGTGACCGGTTGAGGGTTGAGTATTTGGAAATATTTCCAGCAGAGGGACCACATGCTCCGCGCCCTGGGTCTGTTTCCCTCTTATCTGGGGTGAAGACGTGATAAGGGCTTGCAGTTAATTAATTAATTTGGGGGAAGAGATGAAATGGGCTTGCAGTGAATTAATTAATTGGGTTGAGGTGATCAGGGCTTTCAGTTCTTTAATTGGGGTGAAGACATGATCAGGGCTTGCAGTTAAGTAATTAACTGGGGTCAAGGTGTGATCATGGCTTCCAGTTAATTAATTAAGTGCAAGGTAGAGCCTGCAATTAATTAATTGGGGTGAAGAAGTGATCAGGCAGAGCTTGTAGTAAATTAATTAATGAAAGGCAAGTGATCAAGGTACTGCAGAGCTTTTGATTAATTAATTAGGGCCAAAGAAGGGATCAGTGTAGAGCTGGTAATTAACTAATTGAAGGTAAAGAAACAATCAGGGCTTGTAATTAATTAATTAAGGGCACAGAATTGATCAGGGCTTGCAATTAATTAAGGGTTCAGAATTGATCAGGGCTCACCAGAGCACCTGTGCTTAATTAATTAATTAACTCACCCATCCACGAGCTCCCAGAGGGACCTGGCATTAATTAATTAATTGGTTGTTTTGCCAACCGGCCCCTTCCCCAGAGAGATACCCCCCATTAATGCATTCACTAATTGTTTTGGCCGTACACCTGGCTTCCCAAGGGAACCCTGTAATTAATTAATTAATTAACTGATTATTTGGCTGTGCACCTGCTGTGGGTTCCCTGGGGGGAACTCTCAGGTCTGTCAATCAATCAATTAGTTAATTAGCCCAACGGATTCCACAGAGAGACCCACAGACACACAGAATTCATTAATTAATTCGACTGGTTTCCCACCAACAGAATCATTTTATTAATGAATTGACTAATTGTTTTTCACCAGAGATCCCCTGCAATTAATTCATTAACTGATTTATTAACTATTTTTGACATGCATCTGTCATGGGCTCCCCATACACCTCCTATAACTAATTAATGAACAGATTTCTTAATTACTTTCACAGTGTGCCTGCTGTGGGCTCTCCTAGACACCCCCTATAATTACCTAATTAACTGGTTTTGCCATGCACCTGCAATGGTTTCCCCAGAGACTCCATATAATTCATTAATTAACTGATTTCTTAATTACTTTAATCGTGTGCCTGCTGTGGGCTTCCCTAGAGACCCCAGTAATTCATTATTAAAACATTTCTTAATTACTTTTGCCTTGCATCTGACATGGGCTCCCCAGAGACGCCCTTTAATTAATTACTAACAGATTTCTTATTTGATTTCACCGTGTGTCTGTTGTGAGCACCCAATAGACCCCCTTTAATGACTTCATTAACTTATTTCTTAATTCCCTCCCACCATGCCTCTCCCCATAATTAATTAATGAACCCTAATAGCTGCCACGTCTTCCCTGGAGATTTTATAATTAATTAATTAACTCCTTGTTTTGACCAGACACCTGAGACCAGACCCCTGTAATTAATTAATTAACTAATTAATGAATTCTTCCCCACACCTCTTTCTCTGGAGAACTAATTAATTAAGTCAAACCAAACCAAGTGGGTGTGCTCGTTAGTGATCCGATACCCAGGGGGAGGTAACGAGCCCCCCCTCCCGCCCCGCCTCGTTATGCAAATCACCCCCCACCCCTCCACCCTATAAGAACCCCGAACCCATTGGGCCCAGGGGCAGAGCTCAGTCCCAGCCCCGTGATGGGGTCATAATTACTTAATTAAGGGGAAAGAAGGGATCAATCACAGCCAGTAATTAATGAATTCATTGGGGGATGGTAATCGGGGTATGCTAATTATGGTAAGTAATTAACTCCTTAATCAGGAAGAGCTGGTAATGAATTGCAGTGAAGTAATCAGGGCTTGCAATTAATTAATTAAGGGCAAAGAAGTGATCAGGACTGGCAGCTAATTATTTAATTGGGGTGAAGAGGTGATCAGAGCTTGCATTTAACTAGTGAAGGGGATAGAAGCGACCAAATTAGAGCTTGTAATTAATTAAGTGGTGTTAAGAAGTGATCAGGGATTGCAGTTAATTAATGAATTGATTGGGGTGAAGTGATCAAGGATAGCAGTCATTAATTAACTGGTGTGAAGATGTGATCAGGGATTGTAATTAATTAATTAAGGGCAGATAAGCAATCAAGGTATAGCTTGCAATTTATTAATTAGGTTAAAGAAGTGACCAGGCAGAGCTTGTGATTAATTAAAGGCAAGGGATCGAGGCACTGCAGAGCTTGTGATTAATTAATTAATTAGGGGCAAAGAAGTGATCAGGGCTCACCATAGTGCCCGCACTTAATTAATTAACTCGCCTATCCATGAGCTCCCCTGGGTGACCCAGAATTCATTAATTAATTGGCCGTTTTGCCAAACGACCTCTTCCCCAGAGACACCCGTTACTTAATGAATTCATTAATAGTTTTGGCCATATGCCAGGCCATGGCCATCCCCAGGGACAGACACCCCTGTGAATTAATTAATTAATTCATTGTCTTTGCGCCGTACACCTGCTGCGGGTTCCCTGGGGGAAACTCTCAGGTCTGTTAATTAAGTAATTAATACATTAGGCCAACAGATTCCCCAGAGAGACCCACCAACATGTGTTAATGATTAATTAATTTTATCAGTTCCCCACCAGGGAAATTAATTAATTAATTGATTGATTAAGTGGAGGGAGACCTCTAAAATTAAGTAATAATTGTATTTTAAAATTACTTTGCTGTGTGTCCGCCATGGGCTCCCCTGGAGAACCCCTAAAATTAATTAACAGATGACTTAATTACTTTTGCCCTGTATCTGACACGGGGTCTCCAAGAAACCTCCTATAACTAATTACTTAACAGATTTCTTCACTGCTTTCACCATGTGCCTGCCACAGGCTCTCCCAGAGACGCCCTTTCATGAATTAATTCATAGATTAATTAATTAATTTTGCCGTGAAAATGACATGGTCTCCCCAGAGAGCCCATATAATAATTATCTAAATTATTTCTTCATTATTTTCAACATGCACCTGTCATGGGCTCCCCCAGAGACTCCCTCTGATTACTTAATCAATTACATTCTGCCAACCATCTCCCCATAAATAATTAATTAACTCTTACAGCTGCCATGGCTTCCTTGGAGATATTCTAATTAATTAATTAACCCCTTGTTTTGATTGGATACCTGAGACCAGACCCTTGTAATCAATCAACTAATTAAATAATTAATTCACTTTTCCCCACACCTCATTCCCTGGAAAACAAATTAATTAAGTCAAAGCAAAAAAGTGATCCGATACCCACGGGAGGTGCTAACGAGGCCCCCTCCTATCTCCAGCAACACCTCATTATGCAGATCACCCCCCACCCCTCTGCCCTATAAGAACCCCCTTCCCCATTGTGGTGAAACCATCACCCCCCTCCCCAAACCCACCACCCATCCCCATGGGCACCCGCTGGGCCTCCCCCATCCTCCTCTTCCTCGTCGCCCTCCCAGGTAACCAGGGGGTGCTGAGGACGTGGCCATGGAGATGATGATGATGATGATGATGATGATGATGATGATGATACTGGTGGTAGGAGCGGGCGACTCCCTTGTGTCCTTCCTCCTTCCCCAGGGCTGCGGGCGGCCGTGACGCTGGTGGAGTCCAGAGGGGCCTCCAGACCCCCGGGGGGTCCCTGCGCCTCCTCTGCAAGGCCTCTGGCTTCGACTTCAGCAACTTCGGCATGTACTGGGTGCGCCAGGCGCCCGGGAAGGGGCTGGAATACGTTGCACTTATTGCCAGCGATGGCAGCACAGGCTACACGCCATCAGTCCAGGGCCGGTTCAGCATCTCCAGGGACAACTCCCAGAGCACGGTGACGCTGCAGATGAACAGCCTCAGGGACGGTGACACGGCCACCTACTACTGCACCAAAAGTGCTGGTAGTGGTTATGCTTCTACCGGTGGTGGTACCCCTGACCCCATCCTTGTGTCCCCATGTCCCTGGAGATCAATTTTGGCCCATTATCAGCCTTTTCTGACCCATCCTTGAGTGTTTTGTCCCAAGCCTTGACCAGTTTTCTGGTCATCACCCCACGTACCCCAAATATCGTCTCTCTTTGCCCCAACCCTCAGTGGTCTTGGCCCAACACTTCACCGGACGCACAAGGACTCAACCACCTCCAGCCCACCCTGACCACGTGCCCGCAGCTCCCATCCTTGTTGAGTCCAACTTGGGTCAGGGAGGGACAGTGTCGGGGCCAGGAATGTTTTCCAGGGAGGTGAGGACACGGTGACGGGGTCAGGGCCACCACCACCATCACCATCTCCTTCCATAACCTGACTGCTGGACCTGAGCTCTGACCCTTTCCCAACCCTTGACCCTCTGGACCCAAATCCCTGGGATTATTCTCCAGGGAGGTGGGGATAGGGTGGCAGGCTTGGGGCCAGCATAACCCGCACCACCACCATCTTCTTTGGAACTTATTTCTTCGATTTTACTCAAATTTTCAGAATTTTCTGAGGATTTTTTAATTTTTTCTTTATTTATCTTAAATTCTTCGTATTTTTAAAATTTCTATAGTTCAATTTTTACGTCTCCAACCATGAAATACATCAACCCTCCCCAAATCTTTGATCACCTTATTTTTACTCTAAAAATCTGTTTTTTAAAATTCTACCCATGAAAAATTACAGTTTTCAAATTTACACAAGAAAAATCTTAAATTTAAAATTTTTAAGACCACATTGCCTTGAGGTTGTGGGAATCATTTAGAAAAGTCACTATTTCTACTCATCCCAAGCCTTCCAAAATTCAATGTTTCAAACTTTTCCTAAACTTTTTAAGATTTCCTAATAGAATTCCCCCAGGATTCAATTTTTTTGCCAGTGACGCACCTACAGACTATTTTTCACCTGAAAAAAATCTATAAACATTCATTTTGGGGACAATTTTGGTCTCCAAAATTCCATTTTCCCTCAAAAATTGACTTAATTCAGCAAAATTTTCCATTCTGCTTTCAAATATTTTCCACAGTACCCAAATCTGAATGTTTCCCTTTTTTTCTACCATTAAATTGCCTCAGTGTGATTTTTTGGGGTGGAAATCCCCAAAGCATCCTAAAAATTGACATTTTTGTCCCTGCAGATTACCCCTTCCTCATTAAAACCCCTCAAAATTCCCCAAATTCTCACCAAAATTCATATTTCTCACCTCCAAATGGAAGTCCCCAGCAAAACCCCACATTTTGACTGAATGACGGCCTCAAGGGTGGAATTTTGAGGGTTGGGGGGAGGGGGCAGGTCAACCCTCGTCTCCTCTCCCACCTGCCCCAGGAGTTTTAAATTTTGGTGCAAAACTTGCCAAAATTGGTCCCGGCGATATGATGGTGACGAGGACTTATCGGAAGAGACGGTGACGATGATCCCAGCGCCCCACAATAATGCATCCAGTATAACCACTGTGATTCACACCCAGCGCTTCCCCTACCAAATTTTTAGGGGTTTAAAAAGCCAAATTTAGGGCCAAAAAAGCTAAAAATCAAAAAAAGCTTAGAAATCTTCAAGAATTCTTTCAACATTTTCAAATAAGTTTTCAATTTCCAAAATCTTTAAAAAAATTCCAGGATTTTTTGGGTTGCATGGTGGAAATTGGGAGAGAAAAGGGATGGATTTGGGGAAAAATTGGGTGAAAAATGGTGAGAAAAAGGAAAAAATAACAAAAAGGGTGAAATTACCACACAATCAGTGAAAATTTGGATAAAAAAGGGGGAGAAAAGGATGGATTTGGGTTGATAGAATCATAGAATCACAGAATGGCATGAGTTGGAAGGGACCCCAAGGGTCACAGAGCTCCAACCCCCTGCCACAGGCAGGGACACCAACCTCCAGGCCTGGAGCTACACAAGGTTGCCCAGGGCCCCAGCCAACCTGGCCTTGAACACCCCCAGGGACGGGGCACCCACCCCCTCTCTGGGCAGCCTGTTCCAGCCCCTCACCACTCTTTCTGCAAAGAACTTCCCCCAATCTCTCTTCTCCCCCTTCCCTCCTCCAGCTTCACTCCAGCCCCCTTGAACAAGGCTCTGCCCTTGAACAAGCTGATTCCCCTCCTGTGTCTCTGCTCCCTTCAGGGACTGGCAGGCTGCAATGAGGTCCCCCCACAGCCTTCTCTTCTCCAGGCTGACCCAGCCCAGCTCCCTCAGCCTCTCTCCAGAGGGGAGCTGCTCCAGCCCTCTGAGCATCCTCCTGGCTCCTCTGACCCCTCTCCAACAGCCCCACATCTCTCTTGTCTTGGGGCCCCAGCTCTGGACACAGGACTCCAGCTGGGGCCTCCCCAGGGCAGAGCAGAGAGGGACAAGCCCCTCCCTGTCCCTGCTGCCACCCCTCTGCTGATGGAGCCCAGGATCCCATCTCCCTTCCCAGCTGCCAGAGCCACTGCTGGCTCAGGGGAAGTTCCTCATCCATGTCCATTCCATGGACACTGAATTCAATCCACCCCACTGGTTTGCTCGTTAGTGATCTGATACTCACAGGAGGTGGTGTTAATGAGGCCCCCCCTCTACTTGCCCGCCCCTGATTGTTATGCATTTCATCCCCCACCCCCCACACTATAAAACCCCCTGACCCTGGCATGGAGTGGGTGCGCCAGGCGCCCGGGAAGGGGCTGGAGTGGGTCGCGGGTATTTACAGCGATGGTAGCGGCACCTACTATGAGTCGTCAGTCCAGGGCTGGTTCAGCATCTCCAGGGACAACTCCCAGAGCACGGTGACGCTGCAGATGAACAGCCTCAGGGACAGGGACACGGCCACCTACTACTGCGCCAAAGAAGCTGGTGCTGGTGCTGGTGGTGCTTATGCTGGTGGCCGCGACCCTGTCCCCGTGTCCCCACCTCCCCTCAGGACAATCCTGGCCCAATCACTGACCGTTTCTGCTCCAACAAGAGTTTCAGCCCACACGGTGATGGGTTGGAGAAAAAGTACCAAGTTTTGGGCCAAAACCACTCAAAATTTGGCCAACGGCGCCGTGTTTGGGCTGGAGCAGCCCGAGCTCGGGGAGAACGGCAACGCCGGGTGAGACGTCGCCTCCAGGGCCGAGGGTTGAGCTGGAGGCCAATGGCCAAGGATTGGGCACAGGGCTCGAGGGCTGGTGGGCACCACAGTCGGGTTTTGAAGAAAACTTGTTGAGATTTGGGCCTAAAATACTCAAAGATGGTTAAAAACTTGATAATGGGCTGGAAATTGTTCTCCAGGGAGGCAGGGACATGGGGACGGGGTCGGGGCCACCAGGGTAATAACCACCAGCACTTTTGGCACAGTAATGGGGTGATGGCGCCACAGTGGGGTCAGGGGTTCTTATAGGGCGGAGGGTGATTTGCATAATAAGGCAGGGACGGCGGGGTGGGGGCTGAAAAAAGTCAACAATGGGTTAGAAAAGGCTGATCATGGTACAAAATTGTTCTCCAGGGAGATGGGGATATGGTGATGGGGTCAAGGGCAGCAGCAGCAGCAGCACCATAACCATCAGCACTTTTGGCACAGTAGTAGGTGGCCGTGTCACCGTCCCTGAGGCTGTTCATCTGCAGCGTCACCGTGCTCTGGGAGTTGTCCCTGGAGATGCTGAACCGGCCCTGCACCGAGGGCGTGTATCTTGTGTAACCATCGTTATCAATACCTGTAACAGATTCCAGCCCCTTCCCGGGCGCCTGGCGCATCCATCCCATGCGGGTGCTGCTGAAGGTGAAGCCAGAGGCCTTGCAGAGGAGGCGCAGGGACCCCCCGGGGGTCTGGAGGCCCCTCCGGACTCCACCAGCGTCACGGCCGCCCGCAGCCCTGGGGAAGGAGGAAGGACACCAGGGAGTCACCCAGTCCTACAATCATCCAACTCCTCGCCCCTCAGGGGGAGCGATGCTGGGTCTGGGTGGGTCAGTGCCCAGGAAGGGTCTGGGTGAAACCAGGGTCCAGCCTGGGGCAGAGGTTTGAGATCTTCTCCAAGCCAGTTGAGGTCTGGAGAAGGAAAGGTCTGGGCTGGTGACGGCG
The DNA here is from genome assembly GCA_027925045.1 of Hypotaenidia okinawae. Lineage (NCBI taxonomy): Eukaryota > Metazoa > Chordata > Aves > Gruiformes > Rallidae > Hypotaenidia > Hypotaenidia okinawae. The sequence goes on along the minus strand of BSDF01000046.1, from coordinate 168,161 downwards.
GGACTGGGGGTTCCCTGCACCTCCTGTGCCAGGGCTCCAGCTTCTCCTCCAGCAGCACCGACATGGGATGGATGCGCCAGGCACCTGGGAAGGGCCTTGACTGGGTGGCAGGTATTAATGTCCTTGGTAAGGCAGAATATGGACCATTGGTCCAGGGCCGGTTCAGCATCTCCAGGGAAACTCCCAGAGCACGGTGACGCTGCAGATGAACAGCCTCAGGGACGGTGACACGGCCACCTACTACTGCACCAAAAGTGCTGGTGGGTATTATCCTGGTGTCCCTGACCCCATCCCCATGTCCCCACCTCCCTGGAGAACAATTTTGAGCCCCTTATCAACAGTTTTTAACCCATCTTTGAGTATTTTCAGCCCAAATCTCAACCAGTTTTCTTCCAAACCTGCCTATGGTGCCCACCAAGCCCTTGAGCCCTGTGCCCAACCCCTTGCCATTGGCCTACACCTCAACCCATGGTCCTCAGCAAAATCTCACCTGGCTTTGTTGTTCTGCCCTGAGCTCCGGCTGCTCCGGGCCCAAACACAAGAGCATTGCACAAATGTGGATGGTTTTGGCCCAACCCTTGGTTGTTTTTTCTCCAGCGTGTCACCATGTGGCCTGAAACTCTTGTTGGAGCAGAAACGGTCAGTGGTGAGACCAGGGTTGTCCTGAGGGGAGGTGGGGACACGGGGACAGAGTCTTGGCCACCAGTATAAGCACCACGAGCACCAGAATTTTTGGCGCAGTAGTAGGTGGCCGTGTCACCATCCCTGAGGCTGTTCATCTGCAGCGTCACCGTGCTCTGGGAGTTGTCCCTGGAGATGCTGAACCGGCCCTGGACCGACGGCGCGTAGCCTGTGTAGCTACCACTGCTGTGAATATATGAGACAAACTCCAGCCCCTTCCCGGGCGCCTGGCGCATCCATCCCATGCGGGTGCTGCTGAAGGTGAAGCCAGAGGCCTTGCAGAGGAGGCGCAGGGACCCCCCGGGGGTCTGGAGGCCCCTCCGGACTCCACCAGCGTCACGGCCGCCCGCAGCCCTGGGGAAGAAGGAGGGACACCAGGGAGTCGCCCCCTCCCACCAGCACCTTCCATGTCCAAGTCATCACTCCCCAGGGGGAGCAATTCTGGGTCTGGAGGTGTCCTGGATCAGGAAGGGTGTGGGTGGCTCCAGGGTGGGAGCTCGGGGGGTTCAGGTCACAACAGGGTGAGGTTGGCAGGGACGTGTCACAGCTGGGTGGGATGGTCACAGGGTGTGGGGTGGTCAAGGTGTTGGGTCCTCGCCCCTCAGGGGGAGCGATGCTGGGTCTGGGTGGGTCAGTGCCCAGGAAGGGTCTGGGTGAAACCAGGGTCCAACCTGGGGCAGAGGTTTGAGATCTTCTCCAAGCCAGTTGAGGTCTGGAGAAGGAAAGGTCTGGGCTGGTGACGGCGGGACTGGGGGTTCCCTGCACCTCCTGTGCCAGGGCTCCAGCTTCTCCTCCAGCAGCACCGACATGGGATGGATGCGCCAGGCACCTGGGAAGGGCCTTGACTGGGTGGCAGGTATTAATGTCCTTGGTAAGGCAGAATATGGACCATTGGTCCAGGGCCGGTTCAGCATCTCCAGGGAAACTCCCAGAGCACGGTGACGCTGCAGATGAACAGCCTCAGGGACGGTGACACGGCCACCTACTACTGCACCAAAAGTGCTGGTGGGTATTATCCTGGTGTCCCTGACCCCATCCCCATGTCCCCACCTCCCTGGAGAACAATTTTGAGCCCCTTATCAACAGTTTTTAACCCATCTTTGAGTATTTTCAGCCCAAATCTCAACCCGTTTGAGCGGGTCGCAAGTATTAGCAGCGGTGGTGGCAGCACATTCTACGCGTCGTCTGTCCAGGGCCGGTTCACCATCTCCAGGGACAACTCCCAGAGCACGGTGACACTGCAGATGAACAGCCTCAGGGACGGTGACACGGCCACCTACTACTGCGCCAAAAGTGCTTATGGTGTTCTGACCCCGTCACCCTTTCCCCAACTCCCTGGAGAACAACCTTGGCCCATTATCAACACTTTCTGACCCAACTTTGTGGATTTTCAGCCCAAATCTCACCCACTTTTTTTAGAACCTTCCTGTGGTGCCCACCAACCCCTGGAGCCCTTTGCCCAACACTTGGCCATTGGCCACATGCAGCCAAACATGGTCAGTGCTTGGACTGAAGCAGCCCCAGCTCCGGGCAGAACGGCAAAGCCGGGCGAGACATCGGGCCAAGGGTTGGGGTGACCAGTAGAGGGTTGGGGTGAAAAGGGTGGAGGTTGAAGCTGAAGGCCAATGTCCAAGTGTTGGGCAAAGGGCTCCAGGGGTTCGTGGGCACCACAGGCAGGTGTTGAAGAAAACTGGTTGAGATTTTGACCAAAAATACTCCAAGATGGGTCAGAAAAGGCTGATAATGGGTCAGAATTGTTTAATGGGGAAGTGGGGACACGGTGTCAGGGTTGGGGCCAGCATAACCAGCACCAGCACCAGCTTCTTTGGCGCAGTAGTAGGCAGCCGTGTCGCCGTCCCTGAGGCTGTTCATCTGCAGCGTCACCGTGCTCTGGGAGTTGTCCCTGGAGATGCTGAACCAGCCATGTACTGATGAGTTGGTGCCACCACCACCGTAGCTGATACTCCCAACATACTCCAGCCCCTTCCCGGGCGCCTGGCGCACCCAGCTCATGCCGAAGCTGCTTGGAGTGACGTCTCACCCGGCTTTGCCATCCTGCCCCAGCTCGGGCTGCTTTGGGCCAAGTGCTGACTGTGTGTGGCTCTATGTGGCCATGTAAACATATATATATATATTTAATGAGAAGATTTCTCATTCTTCTATATATTTTTGTCAAATTTTCTCAAAATAGCTCAATTTCTCTCAAATTCTCACAGATTTTCTCAATATTTCTCTTTTTTCTTGTATTTTTCTCAAGTTTTATTCTATTTCTCTCAAATTTTCTCAATATCTCTTCATTTTTTTTTCAAATTTTCCTGAATTTTTCTTCTATTTCTCTAAATTTTTTTTAAATGTTTCTCAAATTTTCTTCTGTTTCTCAACATCTTCTGAAGAGCTCTCAATAATTCTCAATGTCTCTCACAATTTCTCAATTTTCCTCAGATTTTCTTGTCAGTTCATCAATTTCTCTTCCATTGAGAAATCCTGGAAAATCAGGCGGGGAAAACCCTAAAAAGACTAATAAAATTTACTAAAAAAGCCCCCCCCCCCAAATTCCTCAAATCCCCACTGAAATTTGAAATTATCAATATTAAATATAAAGATTAATTATAAACTAATTAATTATAAAATAATTAATCTTTATCCTGTAATAATCAGGGGTTGTGTCAATAAAAAAGTTCAGGGGTCAAATTTCACATGTAATTAATTCCTAAATTCTAATTTGATCAATTCTTAATTCTATGAATTCCTAATTCTTTGAATACTTAGTTTAATCCCTCTTTTTCTCATTTTCTACCATTTTTACCTTCCAATGTCGTTAGTTTCTCTTTAATTTCCGCTTAATTTTGCCTTATTTTTTCACTAACTTCCTCTTGAATTATCATTATGTTTGCCTTAATTTCCTTAATTAATTTTTAATTTATCTATAATTTTGCCTTAATTTCACCTTCATTTCTCAATTTTGCTTATTCTATTTCTAAATATCAATTTATACAATTTCCATCAAAATAGTAATAACTCACCAATGGATTATATTTCACCTATAAAACCTATAAAAATTTGGGTTTGGGCCAATTTTGCTCTCCAAAATTCCATTTTTCCCTCAAAAATCAACTTAATTCCCCAAAGTTTTCACTTCTGCCCCAAAAAATTTTCCAGATTTCCCAAATTTGACTTATTTCCCTTTTTTCTACCATTAAATTGCCTCACCGTCATTTTTTGGGGGTGGAAATTCCCAAAGCACCCTAAAAATTGACATTTTTGGCCCGGCCGAGTGCTCTGACCTAATTAAAAAGCCCCCAAATTCTCCCCAAAAATCAAATTTCTCACCTCAAAATGGAGTTTCCCTCCCTCCCTCCCCCTCAAAGATCCAGATTTTGACCCAAGGATGGCCTCAAGGGTGGAATTTTGGGGGACGGGGTCGACCAGCGTCCTCTCCTCCCCCACCAGCTCCCGCCCCAGGAAGGTGAAACTTTGGGGCAAAAAAGACCAAAATTGGTCCTGGTGAGATGATGGTGAAGAGGATTTACCAGAGGAGACGGTGACGACGATCCCAGCCCCCCAGTGATCAATACGATCAGGATAACCACTGTGATTCATGCCTGGTGCTTCCCCTCCCAAATTTTTGGGAGATAAAAAGCCAAATTTTGGGGAAAGAAATTTCTTAAATTGCAAAATTCTCAAAAACTTTAACAAATTCTTTGAAATTTTCAAATTTTTCTTAAAATTTCAAGTACTTTCAAACATTTCCAGTATTTTTGGGGAAGCATGGTGGAAAAAGGAAGAGAAAAGGGACAGATTTGGGCAAATATTTGGTGAAAAATGGCAAGAAAAAAATTAACAGAAATGATGAGCGAATCCCCCAAATTAACAAAAATTGGGATAAAAAGAGGGAAAAAGGACAGATTTGGGCTCATCATAGTGAGGTGGAGAGATGGGAGAGAATGCCCTAAAATCGGCCAAAGTTGTCCACATTTGGGGGAAATGGGCAAAAAAGGGGCAAAAAAGTGCTACTTTGGGGTGAAAATGCTGATTTTTGCAATAAAAGTCCATATTTGGGGGAAAATAAGACACAATTGGTAGGAAATGTGAAGATTTGGGGGGAAATGGGGCAAAAGTGGGAAAAGAGTTGAAATATTTGGGTCAAAAAAGGCAATTTTTGGCTGAAAAATGCCAATATTAGAGACAACAGAGGATAAAAGGGGGAATTTGGGGGCAAAAAGTGACAATTTTATGCACACAAAGCCCAAATTTGGGGGGAAATGAGGCAGCCATTGTAGCAAGGTCTGAGAGGAGTGGGGTCTGTGGCACTGCCATGCTTCCTGCTGCCCCCCATGTCCTCAGGCCTGGGGAAGCGAGCAGAGACAGGTCTGTAGGCAGGAACAGGAGAGCTGATGGCTGTGAGAACAGGAGGGGGCAAGAGAACCCATGGCTAATTAATTAAGTCAAACCAAACCACTCTCTGGGTGCGCTCGTTAGCGATCCGATACCCACGGGAGGTGTTGTTAATGAGCCCACCCTCCTCTCGCCCTCCCCGCCTCGTTATGCAAATCACCCCCCACCCCTCTGCCTATAAGAACCACCAGACCCCATCCTGGCACCAGCAGCCCCCTCCCCAAACCCACCACCCATCACCATGGGCACCCACTGGGCCTCCCCCATCCTCCTCTTCCTCGTCGCCCTCCCAGGTAACCAGGGGGTGGTGAGGACGTGGCCATGGAGATGATGATGATGATGATGCTGGTGGTGGGAGCGGGCGACTCCCTGGTGTCCTTCCTCCTTCCCCAGGGCTGCGGGCGGCCGTGACGCTGGTGGAGTCCGGAGGGGCCTCCAGACCCCGGGGGGTCCCTGCGCCTCCTCTGCAAGGCCTCTGGCTTCGACTTCGGCAGCTACCGCATGGGATGGATGCGCCAGGCGCCCGGGAAGGGGCTGGAGCGGGTCGCAAGTATTAGCAGCGGTGGTGGCAGCACATTCTACGCGTTGTCTGTCCAGGGCCGGTTCACCATCTCCAGGGACAACTCCCAGAGCACGGTGACACTGCAGATGAACAGCCTCAGGGATGGTGACACGGCCACCTACTACTGTGCCAAATCTGGTTATAGTGGTGGTGGTACGGGTCCTGGGCTCCCCGACCCCGTCCCTATGTCCCCACATCTCTGGAGAAAAGTTTTGGCCCATTATTAGCACTTTTGGACCCATATTTGAGTATTTTAAGCTCAAATCTTGACCAGTTTCCTTCAAAAACTGCCTGTGGTGCCCACCAACCCCTTGAGCCCTTTGCCCAACCCTCAGCCCTTGGAGCGATGCCTCACCCATTTTACCATCCTCTCCCCTGCTCGGGCTGCTCCTGGCCAAGCACTGACCATGCTTGGCTTCATGTTGAGGCCAATGGCCAAGGGTTGGGCAAAGGGCTCAGGGGTTGGTGAGCACCACAGGCTGGTGCTTAAAAATATTTGGAAAGACTTTGGCTGAAATTACTCCAAGTTGGGTCAAAAAGATTTTATGATGTGTCAAAATAGTTCCCTCGGGGGTGGGTCAAGGTGGCAGGGTTGGGGCCAACAGCATAATCACCACCAGTACCGACACATTTGGCACAGTAGTAGGTGGCCGTGTCACCGTCCCTGAGGCTGTTCATCTGCAGCGTCACCGTGCTCTGGGAGTTGTCCCTGGAGATGCTGAACCGGCCCTTGACCGAGGACAAGTAGTCTGTGCCACCACCACTGTTAATAACTGTGACCCACTCAAGAGTCTTCCCGGGCGCCTGGCGCACCCAGCTCATGTAGGTGCTGCTGAAGGAGCAGCTAGAGGCCTTGCAGAGGAGGCACAGGGACCCCCGGGGGTCTGGAGGCCCCTCCGGACTCCACCAGCGTCACGGCCGCCCGCAGCCCTGGGGAAGGAGGAAGGACACCAGGGAGGTGCCCGCTCCCACCAGCACCATCCACGTCTGTGTCCTCGTCCTTCAAGAGGAGCAACTCTGGGCTGAGCCCAGGGTTCAAGGTTTGGGGCGATCGGTTGGGGCTTGGGGATACAGTCAGAGGTCCTGGACTTGACCATTCCACCCCAACCCTCAACTGCTCGCCCCATCTCTCAGCCCTTGGAGCAGCGTATTGACCCATCTCTTTGGACCTCACCCAGCTGTGCCCCAACCCTGCTGAGCTCCAACCCTGGAGCCACCCAGACCCTTCCCGGGCCCTGACTCCCCAGGACCCAGATTAGTTCAACACAAGGGGTGAGGATTTGTTCAGACATGGAGGGGGATGGTGGGAGCGGGCGACTCCCTGGTGTCCTTCCTCCTTCCCCAGGGCTGCGGGCGGCCGTGATGCTGGTGGAGTCCGGAGGGGCCTCCAGAGCCCCGGGGGGTCCCTGCCCCTCCTCTGCAAGGCCTCTGGCTTCACCCTCAGCAGCTTTGCCATGGGATGGATGCGCCAGGCACCTGGGAAGGGGCTGGAATACGTTGCTGGTATCACCAGCACTGGTGGCAGCACCTACTACACGCCCTCAGTCAAGGGCCGGTTCAGCATCTCCAGGGACAACTCCCGGAGCACGGTGACGCTGCAGATGAACAGCCTCAGGGACAGTGACACGGCCACCTACTACTGTGTGAAGCGTGTTGATAGTGCTGGAGCCTATAATCCTGGTGGGCCCAACCCCATCACTGTGTCTCCACGGCCCTGGAGAACCATTCTGGCCCGTTAGCAGCCTTTTCTGACCCATCTTGGAGTGGTTTGGCCCAAGTCTTGACCAACTTCCTTCAACCCTGCCTGTGCTGCCCACCAACTCCTTGATCCCGTTGCCCAACCCTTGGCCACTGGCCTCCAGCTTTGACCATTTCCCTCCAACCTCCATTGATTTTGTTCCAGACATCAACTGGCCACCCCAACCCACAACTGGCCACCCCAAACCCCAACTGGCCACCCCAACCCCCAACTGGCCACCCCAACCATAGGCCCCTGGTCCCGCCAGCATTGCCCATGTCCATGTCATCACCCCTTGGGTGGATCTAATCTGGGTCTGGGGGTTTCAAGGCCTGGGAAGGGGTGGCTCCAGGGTAAGAGCTCGGAGGCATTCAGGGCACAACAGGGTGAGGCTGACAGGTATGGGTCACAGCTGGGTGGGACGGTCACGGGGTGGTGCCACCGTTGGGGGTTTGGGGCAGGAACGGTCCCGGCAGTGAGCAGAATCCAGCTGGGCTGGATCCCAGGGCCCAGAGCTCCACCCCCAGGGCTGAGGTTCTCAGCCATGGCAGGGGGAGTTGGACTCCAGCGGGGGAGGATTTGGGGCAAAAGGCAGGATTTGGGTCCAGAGGGTCAAGGGTTGGGAAAGGGTCAGAGCTCCCGGCCAGCAGTTGGGTTATGGACAGAGATGGGGATGGTGATGGTGGCCCCGACCCCATCCCCGTGTCCTGACCTGCCCAGGGGACATTCCAGGCCCTGACATTGTCCCTCCCTGACCCAAGATGGACCCAACAAGGATGGGAGCTGCGGGCATGTGTTCAGGGTGGGATGGAGGCGGATGAGTCCTTGTGGGATCAGCCAAGGGTTGGGCCAACAGCGCTGAGGGTTGGAGCAGGGACAGACGATGTTTGGGGTACCTGGGGTGATGACCAGAAATCTCTTTGAGGTTTTGGACAAAACACTGAAAGATGGGTCAGAAAAGGCTGATAATGGGCCAAAATTGATCTCCAGAGGGATGGGGACATGGTGACAGTTCCTGCCATCACCTTCTCCATCAATGTCATCACCCCCCTAGGAGGAGCAAGACTTGGTCTGGGGGTCAGGGCCCAGGAAGGGTCTGGGTGGTTCCAGGGTTGGAGCTCAGGGTTGGGGAGGTTTTGGGGCAAAGAGTCGGGATTTGAGTCCAGAGGGTCAAGGGTTGGGGAAAGGGTCAGAGCTCGGGGCCAGGAGTCGGGTTCTGGACAAGCATGGCCAAGGGTTGGGCAAGTCCCATGGGGCGACTCACCCGACCCGAACCCCAACACGAACCCCAACCCATCGCTGGCTTCACCTCCGGCAGCTCCAGCACCTTCTGGGTGGTTCTGGAAGCGTTGGGGTGGGTTCCAGCCCCAAACTTGGCCATGTTGGACCCAACACCTTGAGATTTCGAGCCTCAACCTCACCCGTCCCCACCCCAACCCACGACTGGTCACCCCAACCCTCAACTGGACACCCCAAATCTCAGCCCTGGGAGCAACGTCTTGACTCCTCTCTGGCAGCCTCACCCAGTTGTGCCCCAAACCACCCCCAGCTCCCACCCTGCAGCCACCCACACTCTTCCCATGTCCAGTGCCCCCCAGACCAGGACTTTCTCCTCCCAAGGGGCGAGGATGTGGACACGGAGGGCGCTGGCGGGACTGGGCAACTCACTGACCCCACCAGCGTCTCGGCCGCCCGCAGCCCTGGGGAAGGAGGAAGGACACCAGGGAGTCACCCAGTCCTACAATCATCCAACTCCTCGCCCCTCAGGGGGAGCGATGCTGGGTCTGGGTGGGTCAGTGCCCAGGAAGGGTCTGGGTGAAACCAGGGTCCAGCCTGGGGCAGAGGTTTGAGATCTTCTCCAAGCCAGTTGAGGTCTGGAGAAGGAAAGGTCTGGGCTGGTGACGGCGGGACTGGGGGTTCCCTGCACCTCCTGTGCCAGGGCTCCAGCTTCTCCTCCAGCAGCACCGACATGGGATGGATGCGCCAGGCACCTGGGAAGGGCCTTGACTGGGTGGCAGGTATTAATGTCCTTGGTAAGGCAGAATATGGACCATTGGTCCAGGGCCGGTTCAGCATCTCCAGGGAAACTCCCAGAGCACGGTGACGCTGCAGATGAACAGCCTCAGGGACGGTGACACGGCCACCTACTACTGCGCCAGAACTAGTGGTGGTGGTGTTTTTGGTAGTGCTAGTACTGGTCCTGGTGGCCCCGACCCCATCACCGTGTCCCCCCCTCCCTGCAGAACCAGTTTGGCCCATTATCAACAGTTTTGGAACCATCGCTCAGTATCTCTAGCCCAACTCTTGCCACGGTTGTTCAGCACCTGCCTGTGGTGCCCACCAATCCCCTCAGCCCTTTGCGCAGCCCTTGGCCATTGGGATGTGGAGCCTGAAGCAGCCTGAGCTGGGGGCAGAACAGCACACCCAGGGGAGACAGTGCTCCAAGGGCCGAGGGTTGGGGTGACCAGCTGAGGGTTGGGGTGACCAGTTGAGGGTTGGGGTGACAGGTTGAGGGTTGGGGTGAAAAGGGCTGAGGTTGGAGGGAACTGGTCAGTGCTGGAGGCCAGTGCCCAAGAGATGGGTCAACTGGTTCCACTCTTGATCCAACCATCAGAGACCCCAGGCCTTGCAGAGGAGGCGCAGGGACCCCCAGGCTCTGGAGGCCCCTCCGGACTCCACCAGCGTCACGCTCCCTGCGCCTCCTCTGCCAGGCCTCCGGCTTCTCCCTCAGCAGCCTCCCCATGCACTGGGTGCGCCAGGCGCCCGGGAAGGGGCTCCAGGGCGTCGCCAGGATCAGGAACGATGGTGGGTACCAAACCTACGCGCCGTCGGTTCAGGGGTGACACGGGCTCCACACAGAGCTCATGGCATTCAGTCATTAACTTAGTTCTTCGTTATTTTCACCATGTGTCTGCCGGGGGCTCTCCCAGAGATCCTGTATAATCAGTTAATTAAAGGATTTCTTAATTACTTTTGCCCTGCATCTGACATGGGCTCCCTGGAGACTCCATATAAATAATTAATTATCAGATTTCCTAATTGCATTCTACCAGCCATCTCCCCATAATTAATTAATTAAATCCTACACCTGCCGCGTGGAGACATTCTAGTTCGTTAATTATATAACCCCTTGTTTTGACATGACACCTTAGACCAGACCCTTATAAGTCATTAATAAATTAATCAACTAAATGATTAATTAATTTTTCCCTGCACCTCAATCCCTGGAAAACTATTTAATTAAGTCAAAACCAACCACTCTATTGGTGCGCTCGTTAGCGATCCAATACCCATGGGGGTTGTTTTTAATGAGGCCCCCCTCCTCTGGCCTGCCCTGCCTCATTACTCAAATCACCCCCACCCCTCTGGCCTATAAGAACCTCCCGGACCCCATCATGGGGCCATCGCCCCCTCCCCAAACCCACCACCCATCCCCATGGGCACCCACTGGGCCTCCCCCATCCTCCTCTTCCTCGTCGCCCTCCCAGGTAACCAGGGGGTGCTGAGGACGTGGCCATGGAGATGATGATGATGATGATGATGCTGGTGGGACTGGGTGACTCCCTGGTGTCCTTCCTCCTTCCCCAGGGCTGCGGGCGGCCGTGACGCTGGTGGAGTCCGGAGGGGCCTCCAGAAACCCGGGGGGTCCTTGGGCCTCCTCTGCAAGGCCTCTGGCTTCACCTTTGGCAGCAACTACATGGTTTGGGCTCGTGGGGCCCCTGGGAAGGGGCTGGAGTTCGTTGCGACTATTTACACCAGCGGGAGTTACATCTACTACGCGCCCTCAGTCCAGGGCCGGTTCACTGTCTCCAGGGACAACTCCCAGAGCACGGTGACACTGCAGATGAACAGCCTCATGGAAAATGACACAGCCACCTACTACTGTGGCAGAGCTGCTTATGGTTCTTATGGTGCTTATATTGCTGGTGGCCCCGAGCCTGTCCCCATGTCCCCACCTCCCTGGAGAACAATCCTGGCCCATTATCGACACTTTTGGACCCAGCTGAACGGTCACGTCTGAATGGGGCTGGGGAAAGCTGGAGGCCAGTGGCCCAGGGTTGGGCCCAGGGCCAGGGTGGTCACGATGTGGCTCTGCCACCGAGGCTTGGGCTGATGGGCTGGGGTTTGGACAAGTCAGACAGGCCCATTATCAACCTCTTTTGACTCATCTTTGGGTATTTTCAGCCCAAATCTTGCCCACTGTTGTTCAGCCCCTGCCTGTTGTGCCGACCAACCCCTGGAGCCCTTTGTCCAACCCTTGGCCATTGGCCTCCAGCTTTGACTGTTTCCCTCCAACCTCAACTGGTCACCCCAACCCTCAACTGGTCACCCCAACCCTCGGCCCTTGGGGCACTGTCACAGCCGGATGCCGAGGGCTGAGACTGAGGAGAAACGGGTGACACTGGGCCAGGGAGGGAGAAGGTCGAGGCCGAGGGGTGGGGCAGTGGGGTCAGGGGACTCAGGCCACATGGTCAAGGGCCTGACCAGGATGAGTCAAGATTTAGGCCAAACCCACTCCAGGTTGGGGCAGAAAAGGCTGATAATGGGCCAGAATGTTTCTCCAGGGAGGTGGAGACACGGTCACTGGGTCCAGGCCTCCAGCAGCACCAGCAACGAGGCCTCCGGCTTCGACACCAGCAGCACCAGCACGGGATGGATGCGCCAGGCGCCTGGGAAGGGGCTGGAATTCGTCGCGGGGATTTTCAGCGGTGGCAGCACCACTACACACCATCAGTCCAGGGCCGGGTCAGCATCTCCAGGGGCAACTCCCAGAGCACGGTGACCCTCAACTGGTTGGTTATCCCAGCCCTCAGCTGGTTCCCCTTTCTCCTTGGGGCACAGTCACTAGCTCAGCCCAGACTTGCTCCCCCAAAGGGATGAGGACATATATGTAGAGGGGGATGGTGGGACCGGGCGACTCAATGGGTCAAAACCAGTTGATGTTGGAGCTCAAAAGTGTTCTCCAGGGAAGTGGGGACACAGGGACGGGATCAGGGCGTCCACCAGCATCAGCACCAGCACCAGCTTTGGCACAGAAGTCGTTGGCCCAAACCCCAAACTATCACCCCAAACTTCAGCAGCACAGCCACATCGTAACTGTCCTGGCCCCAAACATCTGCCCTGGGCCCCAAACCTTGGCCACTGGCCTCCACCTCTCCCCAGCCCCACTCAGAGTTGATCATACGACCAAAACCTCAACTGATCAACCAAAATCTTGACTGGCTTTGCCCCAGGCCTCAACTCATCACCCCAAATGTTGACCGTTGGAGTGAAGTCGAAGGCTCGGTCCAGACTTGTTCCTCTGGAAGGACGAGGATTAGGACACAGAGGGCACTGGTGGGACCCATCCTTGTTGGGTCCAGCTTGGGTCAGAGAGAGACAATGGAAGGGCCAGGAATGTCCCCCGGGGAGGTGTGGAGATGGTGACGGGCTCGGGCCACCACCACAGGGACAACCTGAGTGACGGGAAGAGATCTGGGTGGCTCCAGGGTTGGAGGGGTCCCTGCACGTCCTCTCCCAGGCCTCCAGCTCCCTCAGCAGCACTGACATGGGATGGATGCGGCCACCACCCGGGAAGGGCCTTGACTTCATCGCGGGGATTGAGAGCGATGGTGGCAACACCTCCTACTGCGCCAAAGCAGCTGGTGCTGGTGCTGGTGGTGCTGGTTTGGGTCACCCTGACCCCGTCACCAGTCTGGCCCAACCCCTGACCATGTCTGACCGTTTCTTCCCAAACCCCCCGGGACGTTCCTGCCCCACAGCCCAGCTCCTCCCCCACACCGGGACCTCTCTGGCTCCGGCCTGGACAGGTTTACCTCAGGCCCTGACGGCTTCTGGCCCCAACTCTGACCCTGGAGCTTTGGGCCCAGAACGATCGAGCTTTGGGGCAGTGGGGTCAGGGATGTCCCCTGCCAGGCCGGGTTGGAGCAGAAACAGCCAGGGGTTGGTCCCAGAACACTCAAGGTCAGGGCCATATGGTCAGGGCTGGGATCTGGAGGAGGTTGAGCTGGGTGAGGCATCACTCCAAGGGCTGAAGGCCAAAACACTCAAAGTCGGGTCAGAAAAGGCTGATAATGGGGACAAAGTTGTTCTCCAGGGTGGGCAGGACACAGGGACGGGGACGGGGCCACCAGGAGCATCACCATAACTATTACCAGCTTTTGCGCAGTAGTAGGTGGCCGTGTCACCGTCCCTGAGGCTGTTCATCTGCAGCGTCACCGTGCTCTGGGAGTTGTCCCTGGAGATGCTGAACCGGCCCTAGACCGATGGCGCGTAGTCTGTGCTGCTCCCATCACTGTTAATCCTCGCAACAAACTCCAGCCCCTTCCCAGGCGCCTGGCGCACTCATCCCAGGCCGTAGCTGCTGAGGGTGAAGCCAGAGGCCTTGCAGAGGAGGCGCAGGGACCCCCCGGGGGTCTGGAGGCCCCTCCGGACTCCACCAGCGTCACGGCCGCCCGCAGCCCTGGGGAAGGAGGAAGGACACCAGGGAGTTGCCCGCTCCCACCACCAGCTTCATCATCATCATCATCTCCATGGCCACGTCCTCAGCACCCCCTGGTTACCTGGGAGGGCGACGAGGAAGAGGAGGATGGGGGAGGCCCAGCGGGTGCCCATGGTGATGGGTGGTGGGTTTGGGGAGGGGGGATGTTGCCATGATGGGGTCAGGGGGTTCTTATAGGGCAGAGGTTTGGGGGGTGATTTGCATAATGGGGGAGCAGAGAGGATGGGGCCTCCTTAGGGACACCTCCTGTGTGTATCAGATCACTAACGAGCTCACCCACTTTGTTTGGTTTGACTTAATTAATTGGTTTTCCAGGGAATGAGGTGTGGAGGAAAATGAATTAATTAGTTAATTAATTGATTGATGGCATGGGTATGGTCTCAGGTATCCAATCAAAACAAGGGTTTAGTTAATGAATTAGAAGGTCTCCAGGGACGCCATGGCAGCTGTAGGGGTTAATTAATTTTTTATGGGGAGATGGTTGGCAGAATGTAATTAGGAAATCTGTTAATTAAGTAATTATAGGGAGTCTCTGGGGGAGCCCATGACAGGTGCATGTTGAAAATAATTAAGAAATAATTTAGATAATTATTATATGGGCTCTCTGGGGAGACCATGTCATATTCACAGCAACACTAATTAATAAATCAATTAATTAATTAATTAAAAGGGTTTTCTGGGAGAGCCTGTGGCAGGCACATGGTGAAAGCAATGAAGAAATCTGTTAATTAATTAATGATGGGAGGTCTCTTGGAGACCCCATGTCAGATACAAGGCAAAAGTAATTAAGTCATCTGTAAATTAATTAATTTTAGGGGTTCTCCAGGGGAATCCATAGGAGACACATGGAAAAGTATTTTAAAGATATGTTAATTCATTAATTATAAAAGTCTCCCTCAACTTATCAATCAATTAATTAATTAATTTCCCTGGTGGGGAACTGATAAAATTAATTAATCATTAACACATGTTGGTGGGTCTCTCTGGGGAATCCATCAGCCTAATGTATTAATTAATTAATTATCAGACCTTAGAGTTTCCCCCCCAGCAAACCCGCAGCAGGTGTACGGCCAAAAGACAGTGAATTAATCAATTAATTCACAGGGGTGTCTGTCCCTGGGGATGGCCATGGCCTGGCATATGGCCAAAACTATTAATGAATTCATTAAGCAGTGTGTGTCTCTGGGGAAGAGGTTTTTTTCAAAACAACTAATTAATTAATGAATTCTGGGTCCCCAGGGAGCTCATGGATGGGCGAGTTAATTAATTTATTACTTGCGGGCACTATGGTGAACCCTGATAACTTCTTTGCCCCTAATTAATTAATTAATCACAAGCTCTGCAGTGCCTCGATCCCTTGCATTTAATTAATTACAGGCTCTGCCTGATCACTTCTTCACCCTAATTAATTAATCACAAGCTATACCTTGATTGCTTGTTTGTCCTTAATTAATGAATTACAAACTCTGCAATCCTTGATCACTTCACCCCAATCAATTAATTAATTAACTGCAATCCCTGATCACTCTTCACACCAATTAAGTAATTACAAGCTCTAATTTGGTCGTTTGGCAAAACGGCCAATTAATTAATGAATTCTGGGTCCCCCAGGGGAGCTCATGGATGGGCAGGGCGACTTAATTAATTAATTAAGTGCGGGATGCTAAGGTGAACCCTGATAACTTCTTTGCCCCTAATTAATTAATTAATCACAAGCTCTGCAGTGCCTCGATCCCTTGCCTTTAATTAATTACAAGCTCTGCCTGGTCACTTCTTTAACCTAATTTATTAATTGCAAGCTATACATTGATTGCTTATTTGCCCTTAATTAATTAATTACAATCCCTGATCACATTTTCACACCAATTAATTAATTAACTGCAATCCCTGATTACTTCTTCACACCAATTAAATAATTTCAAGCTCTAATTTGGTCGCTTCTATCCCCTTCACTAGTTAAATGCAAGCTCTGATCACCTCTTCACCCCAATTAAATAATTAGCTGCCAGTCCTGATCACTTCTTTGCCCTTAATTAATTAATTGCAAGCCCTGATTACTTCACTGCAATTCATTACCAGCTCTTCCTGATCAATTAATTAATTACTTACCATAATTTCCATATCCCATTACCATCCCCCAATGAATTCATTAATTACTGGCTGTGATTGATCCCTTCTTTCCCCTTAATTAAGTAATTATGACCCCATCACGGGGCTGGGACTGAGCTCTGCCCCTGGGCTAGACGGGGTCGGGGTTCTTATAGGGCGGAGGGGTGGGGGGTGATTTGCATAACGAGGCGGGGCGGGAGGGGGGGCTCGTTACCTCCCCCTGGGTATTGGATCACTAACGAGCACACCCACTTGGTTTGGTTTGACTTAATTAATTAGTTCTCCAGAGAAAGAGGTGTGGGGAAAAATTCATTAATTAGTTAATTAATTAATTACAGCAGTCTGGTCTCAGGTGTCTGGTCAAAACAAGGAGTTAATTAATTAATTATAAAATCTCCAGGGAAGACGTGGCAGCTATTAGGGTTCATTAATTACTTATGGAGAGAGGCATGGTGGGAGGGAATTAAGAAATAAGTTAATGAAGTCATTAAAGGGGGTCTATTGGGTGCTCACAACAGACACACGGTGAAATCAATTAAGAAATCTGTTGGTAATTAATTAAAGGGCATCTCTGGGGAGCCCATGTCAGATGCAAGGCAAAAGTAATTAAGAAATGTTTTAATAATGAATGACTGGGGTCTCTAGGGAAGCCCACAGCAGGCACACGATTAAAGTAATTAAGAAATCAGTTAATTAATGAATTATATGGAGTCTGGGGAAACCATTGCAGGTGCATGGCAAAACCAGTTAATTAGGTAATTATAGGGGGTGTCTAGGGGAGCCCACAGCAGGCACACTGTGAAAGTAATTAAGAAATCTGCTCATTAATTAGTTATAGGAGGTGTATGGGGAGCCCATGACAGATGCATGTCAAAAATAGTTAATAAATCAGTTAATGAATTAATTGCAGGGGATCTCTGGTGAAAAACAATTAGTCAATTCATTAATTCAATGATTCTGTTGGTGGGAAACCAGTCGAATTAATTAATGAATTCTGTGTGTCTGTGGGTCTCTCTGTGGAATCCGTTGGGCTAATTAACTAATTGATTGATTGACAGACCTGAGAGTTCCCCCCAGGGAACCCACAGCAGGTGCACAGCCAAAAACCCAATCAGTAAATTAATTAATTAATTACAGGGTTCCCTTGGGAAGCCAGGTGTACGGCCAAAACAATTAGTGAATGCATTAATTAATGAAGCGGGGTATCTCTCTGGGGAAGGGGCCGGTTGGCAAAACAACCAATTAATTAATTAATTCCAGGTCCCTTGGGGAGCTTGTGGATGGGTGAGCTAATTAATTAATTAAGCACAGAGTGCTCTGGTGAGCCGTGATCAATTCTGAACCCTTAATTAATTGCAAGCCCTGATCAATTCTGTGCCCTTAATTAATTAATTACAAGCCCTGATTGTTTCTTTACCTTCAATTAATTAAATACCAGCTCTACACTGATCCCTTCTTTGGCCCTAATTAATTAATCAAAAGCTCTGCAGTACCTTGATCACTTGCCTTTAATTAATTCATTCATTACAAGCTCTGCCTGATCACTTCTTCACCCCAATTAATTAATTTCAGGCTCTACCTTGATCGCTAATTGCACTTAATTAATTAACTGGAAGCCATGATCACACCTTGACCCCAGTTAATTACTTAACTGCAAGCCCTGATCATGTCTTCACCCCAGATAAGAGGGAAACAGACCCAGGGAGGGGACCATGTGGTCCCACTGCTGGAAATACTTCCAGATACTCAACCCTCAACCGGTCACCCCAACCCTCGGCCCTTGGGGCACTGCCACCGCCGGATGCCGAGGGCTGAGACTGAGGAGAAACGGGTGACACTGGGCCAGGGAGGGAGAATATTGAGGCTGAGGGATTTGGGCAACAGGGTCAGGGGACGGAGGTCCCATGGTCAAGAGGCTGACAAGGAAGAGTCATGATCTGCGCCAAACCCACTGAAGGTTGGGGCAAAAGAGGCTGATAATGGGCAAGAATAATCACAATTGAGAAATTAAAAGGAAATTAAGGCTAAAGTATGGGGAAATTAAGGATAAATTGAATAGACATTAAAGGGGAAATGAAGGCACAGCTCTGGCGCAGCAGTAGGTGGTCGTGTCTCTGTCGGGCACAGAGAACATCCTGGAGTGACCGGAGGTGAAGCCGGATGAGTCGCCGCTGGGATTCTGGGAAGAATTTGGGTGAAATTCTGAAGGTTTTGGGGTTTGTGCTTGGAACGAGACCTGGATCTTTGTGTCAGGGCACCAGGGAGATGCTGGGAGGTGGGGACATGGCGATGGGGTGGTGACCACCATCACCACCACCACCTGTGGCGCAGTAGTAGGTCCCCGTGTCATCGTCCTTCCCTGATGATGCGTATCGGGCGTCACAACCATCTCCAGCCCCTTCCCGGGAATCCCCAACGCCCCGGGGTCTCTGATGGTTGGATCAAGAGTGGAACCAGTTGACCCATCTCTTGGGCACTGGCCTCCAGCACTGACCAGTTCCCTCCAACCTCAGCCCTTTTCACCCCAACCCTCAACCTGTCACCCCAACCCTCAGCTGGTCACCCCAACCCTCAGCTGGTCACCCCAACCCTCGGCCCTTGGAGCACTGTCTCCCCTGGGTGTGCTGTTCTGCCCCCAGCTCAGGCTGCTTCAGGCTCCACATGGCCAATGGCCAAGGGCTGCGCAAAGGGCTGAGGGGATTGGTGGGCACCACAGGCAGGTGCTGAACAACCGTGGCAAGAGTTGGGCTGGAAACACTGAGTGATGGTTCCAAAACTGTTGATAATGGGCCAAACTGGTTCTGCAGGGAGGGGGGACACGGGGATGGGGTCGGGGCCACCAGGACCAGTACTAGCACTACCAAAAACACCACCACCACTAGTTCTGGCGCAGTCGATTCCCACTGCTGGAAATCCTCCCGACCCACTCCAGCCCCTTCCCGGGCGCCTGCTGCACCCATCCCATCTCACAGCTGCTGAGGCCTTGCAGAGGAGGGGCAGGGACCCCCCAGGGGTCTGGAGGCCCCTCCGGACTCCACCAGCGTCACGGCCGCCCGCAGCCCTGGGGAAGGAGGAAGGACACCAGGGAGGCGCCCGCTCCCACCACCATCATCATCATCATCATCATCATCATCATCATCTCCATGGCCACGTCCTCAGCACCCCCTGGTTACCTGGGAGGGCAACCAGGAAGAGGAGGATGGGGGAGGCCCAGTGGGTGCCCATGGGGATGGGTGGTGGATTTGGGGAGGGGCTGATGATGCCATGACAGGTTCAGGGGTTCCTATAGGACAGAGGGGTGGGGGGTGATTTGCCTAACGAGGCGGGGAGGGCGAGAGGAGGGTGGGCTCATTAACAACACCTCCTGTGGGTATCGGATCGCTAACGAGCGCACCCAGAGAGTGGTTTGGTTTGACGTAATTAGCCATGGGTTCTCTTGCCCCCTCCTGTTCTCACAGCCATCAGCTCTCCTGTTCCTGCCTACAGACCTGTCTCTGCTCGCTTCCCCAGGCCTGAGGACATGGGGGGCAGCAGGAAGCATGGCAGTGCCACAGACCCCACTCCTCTCAGACCTTGCTACAATGGCTGCCTCATTTCCCCCCAAATTTGGGCTTTGTGTGCAGAAAATTGTCACATTTTGCCCCCAAATTGCCCTTTTTTTCCTCTGTTGCCTCTAACAGGCCAAAAGGCTCTGATGGCGCCTCTGAGAGTCCCACAGGGGAGAAAAGAGCCCGGAAGCAGCTGCATTTTGCCACCTGAGAACGGAGTGCCAACATGTCAGCAGCTGCAGGCACCAAAGGCTGGGAAGGGTGGGGGAGGAGGCGCCCCAGGTGCCAGAGAGAAAGACGCCCCTGCAGCCCCTGGAGAAGCCCATGGGAAAGGCCCAGACCCCACCTGCAGCCCGGGGAGAGGCTCCACGCTGGATGGAGCCGGTGGAGACAGAGAGAAGACGCCGGCACTGACCTTGGGATGAGCCCTGCCAGCACTTGCAGCCCACAGAGAGGAGAGAGAGAGAGGTTTGTGCTGGAACAGGTTTGCTCGGGGAGGCTGCTGACCCCGTGGAGGACTGGGACCGAGAGACAGTGGGATTGATGACTGCCCCCACAGCAGTGACCCGTGCCAGGGCAGCTGGGGAAGAGCTGAAGCCCTCTGGGAAGAGACTGGTGTTGGAGGAGTTGGTGGAGGACTGCCTGGCGTGGGGGGGACCCTGCGGTGCAGCAGGGGGAGGGGGTGTGCAATGGATGCCCCCATCCCGGCCGAGAAGGGAACCAACTGGCGAGGGACTGACCGAAGCCCCATCTCCTGGTCCCTGCCCCCTGTGCTGTGACCGGGGGGAAGAAGGGAGTGAAATCATGACTGGAGTGAAGTCTGCTAAGGAGGGAGCGAGGGGGGGAGGTAGAGGTGATTTAGGATCTGGAAAAGGAAAACAGCTCTTGAGTAAGTGACTGAGACCCCCATTTCCCCAGTCCCTGCCCCTCCTGGGCTGCAAACGTGGGGGAAGAAGGGAGCAAAATCTGACTAAAGCCTGCTGAGGAGGGAGTCGGGGGGAAGTGTTTTGAGCCCTGGTTGAGTTTGGTTTAAGTTATTTGGTTGCACACCTGACTCCGGGTTTTCAGTGTTTCTTTGTCATGTAGTATAATAAATCAGGTAGTTTTCTCTTCTGCGCTCTGTGCTGAGCCTGTTGTGCCTGTGTCGTTAATGACAGGATGATTTCTCTGTCCTTAATTTGACTCTTGAGACTCTTGATATATATTTTGTCCCTTGTCCAACTGTAAAGGGGAGTAATAGACTGATTTTGGTGGGCATCTGGCTTCCAGCCAGGGCTAAACTGCCACAATGAACCAAAGGGTAATGAAATTAAATAAACGGAATTTAAATGAAATAAATTAAATGCAAATATAATAAAAGAAGAAAAAAATAGATATAAATAAATAAAACTATGAAATTAAATAAAGGAAATTAATTTTATTTTATTTCATTTTAATTCATTCCAATCCATTTCAATCAAAATACTGTGACTTATACATAAATAAAATTAACTAAAATGAAATAAAATTAATTGAAATGAAATAAAATAAATTACAATCAATGAAAATACTTAATAAAATTAAATACTTGGAAATAAAATAGATTAAAATGGGTTAAAATGTAATGAAACCAGTTAAATCCCAGTCCCTGGGGCCAAAAGGTGCTGAAGGTCCCTGCTCTAGGCGCAGGAACCCCAACCCTCACCTGGTCACCCCAACCCTCGGCACTCGGAGCCAACACTTGCCTGGCTTTGCCATTGTTTCCCCAGCTTGGGCCACTTTGGGCCAAGTGCTGACCACGTTTTACTCCATGTGACCAACGGCCAAGGGTTGGGCAAAGGGCTCCAGGGGTTGGTGGGCACCACAGGCAGCTTCTGAAGGAGACTGATTAAGACTTGAGCTGAAAAAAGTCAACGACGGGTTAGAAAAGGCTGATAATGGTACAAAATTGTTCTCCAGGGAGGTGGGGATATGGTGATGGGGTCAAGGCCAGCAGCAGCAGCAGCACTATAACCATCAGCACTTTTGGTGCAGTAGTAGGTGGCCGTGTCCCCGTCCCTGAGGCTGTTCCTCTGCAGCGTCACCGTGCTCTGGGAGTTGTCCCTGGAGATGCTGAACCGGCCCTGCACCGATGGCGTGTATCTTGTGTAACCATCGTTATCAATACCCGCAACAGATTCCTGCCCCTTCCCGGGCGCCTGGCGCACCCATCCCAGGCCGTAGCTGCTGAAGGTGAAGCCAGAGGCCTTGCAGAGGA
This sequence comes from Hypotaenidia okinawae, assembly GCA_027925045.1. Classification (NCBI taxonomy): domain Eukaryota; kingdom Metazoa; phylum Chordata; class Aves; order Gruiformes; family Rallidae; genus Hypotaenidia; species Hypotaenidia okinawae. The sequence goes on along the minus strand of BSDF01000046.1, from coordinate 146,390 downwards.
GGCGCAGGGACCCCCCGGGGGTCTGGAGGCCCCTCCGGACTCCACCAGCGTCACGGCCGCCCGCAGCCCTGGGGAAGGAGGAAGGACACCAGGGAGTCGCCCGCTCCCACCACCAGCATCAGCATCATCATCTCCATGGCCACGTCCTCAGCACCCCCTGGTTACCTGGGAGGGCGACGAGGAAGAGGAGGATGGGGGAGGCCCAGTGGGTGCCCATGGTGATGGGTGGTGGGTTTGGGGAGGGGTTGATGGTGCCACAATGGGGTTGGAGGGTTCTTATAGCATGGAGGGATGGGGGGTGATTTGCATAATGAGCCCGAGAGGGTGAAAGGAGGAGGGGGCTCCTTACCTCCCCCTGTGTATCAGATCACTAACAGTGCACCCTCTTGGTTGGTTTGACCTAATTAATGATTTTTTCAGGGAGCAAGTTGCGGCAAAAAATTGACTAATTGGTTAATTCATTCATTCATTGTTTCATTCTGAGGGTCTGGTCTCAGGTGTCCGGTAAAAACAAGGAGTTAATTAATTAAGTATAAATTAATTAACCATGGGAGATGTGGCAGCTGTGTGGGTTAATTAATTAATTATGGGGACAGGCCTGTCAGAAAGCAATTAAGAAATCAGTTAATCAAGTAATTAAAGGGGGTCTACAGGGTGTCCACGGCAGACAAATAGTGAAATAATGAAGAAATCCGTTAATTAATTAATTACAGGGGGTCTCTATGGGAGTCCCCAGCAGGCTCACTGTGATAGCAATTAGGAAATCAGTTAATGAATTAATTACAGGGGGTCTCTCTCTAGAGAACCCATGGCAGGTGCACAGCGAAAGCAATTAAGAACTCAGTTAATGAAGCAATTAAAGGGGGAGGCCCAGCAGGTGCCCATGGTGATGGGTGGTGGGTTTGGAGAAGGGGGTGATGGCAGCATGACGGGGTTGGGGGGTTCTTATAGGGCGGAAGGGTGGGGGGTGATTTGCATAACGAGGTGGGGAGGGTGAGAGGAGGGGGAGCTCGTTAACAACACGGCCCTTGGTATCGGATCGCTAACGAGCGCACCCACAGGGTGGTTTGTTTTGATTTAATTAATTAAGCTCTGGCTTCTTCTTTCAGTGAGGCCTACATGAGCTGGGTGCGCCAGGCGCCCGCGAAGGGGCTGGTGTGGGTCACAGGTACCAACAGTGGTGGTGGCACCGACTACGTGTCGTCGATCCAGGGCCGGTTCAGCATCTCCAGGGACAACTCCCAGAGCACGGTGACGCTGCAGATGAACAGCCTCAGGGACGGGGACATGGCCACCTACTACTGCGCCAAAAGTGCTGGTGCTGGTGATTATGCTGGTGGCCCCGACCCTGCCACTGTGTCCCCACCTCCATGGAGAACACTCTTGTCCTCTTATGAGCCTTTTCTTACCCAGCTTTGAGTATTTTTGCCCCAAATTCTTGCTCACTTTCATTCAAACCTGCCTTTGGTGCCAACTAACCCCTTGAGCCCTTTCCCAACTCTTGGCCATTGGACTCAAGCTTTCCCCAGCCCCATTCAGATGTGACTGTTGCACTCAACCCTCAACTGGTCACCGCAACCCACGGCCCTTGGGGCACTGTCACAGCCAGATGCCGAGGGCTGAGACTGAGGAGAAACGGGTGACACTGGGCCAGGGAGGGAGAAGGTCGAGGACGAGGGGTGGGGAAACAGGGTCAGGGGACTCAGAGATCACTGTCAAGGGTTTATCCATACTCCTCTTCCTCATCACCCTCCCAGGTAACCAGGGGGTGCTGAGGACGTGGCCATGGAGATGATGATGATGATGATGATGATGATGATGATGGGACCATGGGGCGACTCCCTGGTGTCCTTCCTCCTTCCCCAGGGCTGCGGGCGGCCGTGACGCTGGTGGAGTCCGGAGGGGCCTCCAGAAACCCGGGGGGTCCCTGCGCCTCCTCTGCAAGGCCTCTGGCTTCACCCTCAGCAGCTTTGCCATGGGATGGGTGCGCCAGGCGCCCGGGAAGGGGCTGGAGTTTGTCTCATATATTCACAGCAGTGGTAGCTACACAGACTACGCGCCGTCGGTCCAGGGCCGGTTCAGCATCTCCAGGGACAACTCCCAGAGCACGGTGACGCTGCAGAGGAACAGCCTCAGGGACGGTGACACGGCCACCTACTACTGCGCCAAACGTGCTGCTATTGGTTATGGTGCTGTTCCTGGTGTCCCAGACCCCGTCCCCTTGTCCCCCCCTCCCTGGAGAACAATCTTTGCTCATTATCAGCATTTTCTGACCCAGTTTTGAGTGTTTTGGTTAGCGGCCCTTGGAGCGACGCCTCTCCCAGCTCTGCCGTCCTGCCCCCAGCTCGGCCTCCTCCAGCTCTGTCCCAGTTCGGGGTCGCTGGGTGCTGGGAGAGAACGGGGGCTGCAGAAAGTGGCTCCTGCAAGGAGGAGCCAGAAGCTCTCTGCAGGCCCCACAGAGCAACATCGGCCGGGTCAAGGCCGGAGTCGCTGCTGACCAAGGCCGAGCCCATCAGTGATGGTCACAGCGCCTCTGGGAACTACATTGAGGGGGAAAATCCCCAAGCAGCCACTTTTTGTCCCCAGAGAAGGGAGTGAGAAGGTGTGAGGAGCCATATGGACACCCGTCCCCCATTCCACACCCCTACCCATGCCGCAGTGAGGGGGAACAAGGGAGCCTGGGACACTAATTGCAGCGTGATCCCCCCATGCCTTACCTCCACTCCTGAACCACCCAAAATCTGTTTTCTCCCTTTTTGGGCTGAAAATGGGGGTGATAGAGCAGCTTTCCTGAGTGTTTGGCCTCCAGCCAGGGCCAAACCACCACACACCCCAAACTGTGACCCCTGGAGCCATGGCAAAGGCTCAGCCCAGACTTGCACCCCTTGAAGGACGAGGACACGGAGGGTGATGGTTGGACTCACTGGGAGACTCAATGGGCGACTCCCTGGTGTCCTTCCTCCTTCCCCAGGGCTGCGGGTGGCCGTGACGCTGGGTCACACACCAACAGGTCGGAGCCGGAACAGTTGAGGTTTGAGCTGAGACTGCTCAAGGTTGGGGCAAAGCTGGAGGAATCTTTCATTTCTCTTTAATTTTTCCTTAATTTCCCCTTTAACTTCTCAATGTTGATTATTTGATTTCTAAATAGCAATTTATAATTAATTATAATTAACTACATTATATAACATTCATTTATATTCAATTAATTCTCAATTTCTCCTAAAACAGATTTTTACAGATTTCTATAGTTCAATTTTTACCTCTGCAACAACCAAACACATCAAAATCCCCCCAAAAGATCTGTGATCACCTTATTTTTACCCTAAAAATCTGTTTTTTCCCCTAATTTGCCAAAGAAAATTTAATTTTGTTTAATATATTTTAATTTTAGCTTTTTTAATTTACCTAAGTAATATTTCTATTTCTAAATTTTTCAGATCACATTTCCTTGAGGGGATGGGAATTCTTTCCAAAAATCACCATTTCTACTCAACTCAAACCTCCCAAAATCCCAGGATTTCAATTTTTTTCCCCCCTAATGTGAAGAATTTTCCTATTGAATTCCCCAGGATTCAATGTTTCGCCAGCGACTCGCCTACAGATGATTTTTCACCCCAAGAAAATCTGTAAAACTTCAGATTTGGGCCAATATTTTCTCTTCAAAACCCAACGTAATTAACCAAAATTTGTATTCCGCCCTAAAACCTTTTCCAGATTCCCCAAATTTGACTTTTTCTCCTTTTTCTACCATTCCATTGCCTCAGTGTGATTTTTTTGGAGGTGGAAATCACCAAAACACCCTAAAACTTGCCATTTTTGGCCCCGCAGAGTGACCCACCTTAGGGAGAAACCCCCAAGATTCCCCCAAATTCTCCCCAAAAATAGAATTTCTCAACTCCAAATGGAATTCCCCCTGCTCCAAACCCCCACATTTTGACCCAAGAATGGCCTCAAGGGGGAATTTTGGGAGGGGGTAAGGTCGACCCTCATCATCCCCTCCCCCACCAGCTCCCGTCCTGGGAAGGTGAAATTTTGGGGAAAAAAAGGCCAAAATTGGTCCCGGCGAGTTGATGGCGATGAGGACTTACCGGAGGAGACGGTGACGACGACTCCAGCGCCCCACAAATCAATCCATCCAGCACAAGCACTGTGATTCACGCCCGGTGCTTCCCCTCCCAACAGTTTTGGTGTTAAAAAGCCCAACTTGGGGCAAAACAATATAAAATTTCTTTTCCAAGTCCAAAACTCTCCAAAGTTGGGCAGAAATGGGCTGGAAAATGCCAAGAAAAGTAAAAAAATGAACAGAAAGGGAGAAAATCCCCCACGGTCAGTGAAAATTGGGGTAAAAAGGGGGCAAAAATGATGGATTTGGGCTCATCGTAGTGAGGTGGAGAGATGGGGTGGAATGCCCTAACATGGGCAAAAGGTGCCCAAATTTTGGAGGAAATGGGGCAAAAAAAGGTGAAAAAGGTCTACTTGGTTTGAAAATACTGGTTTTTTGGCATTAGAAGTCCATCTTTGGGGACAAAAAATGGCATCATGGATAAAAGAATGTGAAGATTTGGGGGGAAATGGGGCAAAAGTGGGAAAAGAGTTGAAATATTTGGGTCAAACTTGGGTTTCAAGTAGAAAATTCCCCAATTTGGGGTCAAAAATGGAATTTTAGGCAGAAAAAATCCCATACTTGAGGCAAAAGTGGTAAACCCCAGCAATTTCAAGGCAAAAAGTGAAAATTTTAGGCACAGAAAAGCCAAATTTGGGCCAAAATGTGGCATAAATGGTAAAAGACTGGGAAAACCATCCCAAATTTGCCGAGACAGAGGAAGCAACAGGTTTTTGTCACCACCCGTGTCACCGTGAGTAGCACCCCAACCACCAGCAGCACCATGGTGACTCGGGGTGGGGACAAAATCCCCTCTTGGTCAGTGCAGATGCCTCTCCTCACCCTCAGTGCAGATTTGGGTGAAAATTGGCCAAGAGAAGCCAAAGTTAGTAATGATTGGGGTGAAAATTGGGCTAAGGAACTACAGGAACACCAGATTTGGGTCAAAATTGGGCCAAGGAACCAAAGGAACCCAAGATTTGGGTCAAAATTGGCCAGTAGACGAAAAGCTTGAGGAGATTGGGGTCAAAATTGTCCCAAGGAACCACAAGAACAAGAGATTTTGGGCAAAACTGGGCAAAGGCAACAAAGGAACTCCAGATTGGAGATAATACTGGCCAAGAAAGACCAAAGTTTCTCAGGATTTGGGCCAAAAATGGTCCAGGGAACCAAAGGAACATCAGATTTGGGTTAAAAGGGGCCATGAATCCCTGTCATCAACCAGGACCACCAGGTCCTTCTCCACAGAGCTCCTCTCCACAGGTCACCCCCAGCCTGTCCTGATCCCAGCAGTTCTTCCTTCCCAGGTGCCAGACTCTCCACTTGCTTTTGTTGAACCCCATCTGGTGTCTCCCTGCCCAGCTCTCCAGCCTGGCCAGGTCTCGCTGGATGGCAGCGCAGTGTCCTGGGTGTCAGCCACTCCTCCCAGCTCTGGATCAGCGGGAACCTTCTGAGGGTGGATGCTGTTCCCTCATCAAGGTCTCAATGAAGATCTTCAACAGGACTGGACCCAACCCCGAGCCCTGGGGAACACCGCTGGTCACAGGCCTCCAGCCAGACTCTGCTCCACTGATCACCCCCCTCTGAGCTCGGTCCCACAGCCAGTTCTCACCCCACCTCACTGTCCACTCATCTCTCCCGTGCTCTCTCAGCTTTGCTATCAGGATGTCATGGGAGACAGTATCAAAAGCCTTGCTGAAGTCAAGGTAGATGCCATCCACTGCTCTCCCTCCATCCACCCAGCCGGTGATGAGATCGTAGAAGGCTATGAGATTGGTGGAGCACGATTTCCCCTTGGTGAATCCATGCTGACTGCTCCTCATGACCTTCTTCTCTTCCAATTGCTTGGAGATGGCATCCAGAACAAGCTGTTCCATTACCTTTCCAGGGACAGAGGTGAGGCTGACTGGCCTGTAGTTGCTGGGGTACTCCTTCCTGCCCTTTGTGAAGACTGGAGTGACATTGGCTATACTCCAGTCCTCAGGCACTTTTCTGTTCTCCAAGGTCTGTCCAGGGACCTCCAGATACCGGGATGAGGTCGGGGCCACCAGCATCATTATAACCAGCATAACCAGCACCAGCACGTTTGGCGCAGTAGTAGGTGGCCGTGTCACTGTCCCTGAGGCTGTTCATCTGCAGCGTCACCGTGCTCTGGGAGTTGTCCCTGGAGATGCTGAACCGGCCCTGGACCGACGGCGCGTACCTGGTGTAACTGCCATCGCTGTAAATACCCGCGACGAACTCCAGCCCCTTCCCGGGCACTTGGCGAGCCCAAACCATGCTGTAGCTGCTGAAGTCAAAGCCAGAGGCCTTGCAGAGGAGGCGCAGGGACCCCCCGGGGGTCTGGAGGCCCCTCCGGACTCCACCAGCGTCACGGCCGCCCGCAGCCCTGGGGAAGGAGGAAGGACACCAGGGAGTCGCCCGCTCCCACCACCAGCATCATCATCATCATCATCAGCAGCAGCAGCATCTCCATGGCCACGTCCTCAGCACCCCCTGGTTACCTGGGAGGGCGACGAGGAAGAGGAGGATGGGGGAGGCCCAGTGGGTGCCCATGGGGATGGGTTGTGGGTTTGGGGAGCAGGGTGAAAGCACCATGACGGGGTCTGGGGTTCCTTATTATGGAGGGGTGCGGGTGATTATATATATATATTATACAATTTTATATATATATATTATATATATATAATTCTATTATTATATTATATATATTATATATTATATATATTATGTTATATTCTGAAATAAATCTGAAAATTACTGATGTAATTTTCCAGCTCTATCAGCATCAAGTTTCAAAAATGCCAAATATCCAGCACCAGCACCCAAACAGAATCTGTGAGGGATGAAGGATCTGACTGGCCTGAAACCTCCCCAGGGTGTGCACGAGGAGCACCAGGAAAGGTCACCCCCTGCACACACTGCTTGGCCGTAGCAGGCAGCTGAGGAGAGAGATGTCATGGGTATGAAACTGTCTCCTGTGTAACTGCTGTTTGTTGTCAGAGAAATCTGTCCCTGCCTGTGAGCACAGGTGATGCCAGGAAACTCTGCACCCAGAGTTCCAGGGTTTCAGGCTGAGTCTTCTTCTTGGCAGCCCAAACCCCAGAGAGGAGAAACCCCTGAGTGCCTGTCTGTCTGTCCCTGTCCTTCCAGCCTTGGCTGGGGCATTTCTCCCTGTTTCCCCTCTTGTCCCTGCAGCCTTTGTCCCCCAGTTACCTGGGGCTCTGGGCATGTCCACTGGTAGGGCTGGCACTGAGCTGACCCTCACCTCAGGACCCCCATCCGTAGAACTTCCCTCCTCCCAGCAGTGCCACGCTCAAGCCAGCACAAAGCAGACCTCCCAAAAGGGACCTGCCAAAAGTCCTCCTGAATTCAGAGTCATTCTGAGGGCATTGCCTAAGTAGGAGAAGAAATTTTCCTCAAAGGAATTTCCCTAATTTCTCACTGTGCCTTTTCCTCCCTGGACAGGTCTCCACACTGGACAGCAGCAGATGTCCAACAGCAGCAGCTCCATCAGCCAGTTCCTCCTCCTGCCCTTTGCAGACACACAGGAGCTGCAGCTCCTGCACTTCTGCCTCTTCCTGGGCATCTACCTGGCTGCTCTGCTGGGCAACGGCCTCATCATCCTCACCACAGCCTGTGACCACCACCTCCACACCCCCATGTACTGCTTCCTCCTCAACCTCGCTGTTACTGACCTTGGCTGCATCTCCACCACTGTTCCCAAATCCATGGCCAATTCCCTGTGGGACACCAGAGCCATTTCCTACACAGGGTGTGTGGCTCAACTCTTTTCCTTTTTATTTTTGATCATTGCAGAGTTCTGTCTCCTCACAGTCATGTCCTACGACCGCTACGTTGCCATCTGCCACCCCCTGCACTACGGGACCCTCCTGGGCAGCAGAGCTTGTGTCCACATGGCAGCAGCTGCCTGGGCCAGTGGGTTTCTCCATGCTGTGCTGCACACAGCCAGTACATTTTCACTGCCCCTCTGCCATGGCAATGCTGTTGACCAGTTCTTCTGTGAAATCCCACAGATCCTCAAGCTCTCCTGCTCAGTTTCCTACCGCAGGGAAATTGGCTTCCTTGTGTTCAATGCCTGTTTATCTTTTGTGTGTTTTGTGTTCCTTGTGGTGTCCTATGTGCAGATCTTCAGGGCTGTGCTGAGGATCCCCTCGCAGCAGGGACGGCACAAAGCCTTTTCCACCTGCCTCCCTCACCTGGCCGTGGTCTCCCTGTTTATCAGCACTGCTGTTTTTGCCAACCTGAAGCCCCCCTCCATCTCCTCCCTGTCTTTGGACCTGGTAGTATCATTTCTTTACTCAGTGTTTCCACCAGCAGTGAACCCCCTCATCTACAGCATGAGGAACCAGGAGCTGAAGGATGCCATGTGGAAACTGATGACTGGATGTTTTTATGCAGCAATAAACTGCTTGTCTTCTTCTGCATACCACTGACAGTGTCACTCCTGTTATGATCAGTTCATATTTAATGGGGTTTTTAGTTGTTGGGTTTTGGTTTCCCTCTAGCTTGTCTAAGCTATAATAACATGGTCAAGGTTCATCCCATTCCTAAGGCAGTATCTCCTGATCTTCTGCTTAATGACAAGCTCTGCTCTCTGGGCATCATGTCTGCTTCCACAGAGCCATCATTTCCCTCTTTTTTATTTTCCCCTGTTGTTAATGACAATTTTACCAGCACAATTTCATCCCCTGAACAAGTCGAGCACTTGTCTGACATGGCAATGCTTTCCCACCCTGGCAGAACGGGATAAGGACAGTTTACTGACAGAATTCACCCTGACTGTAGAACAGTCACGGCCAGTGGCACTCACACCCAGTGCTAACACAGGGAACTTTATGGATCCGATGTTTGCAGAGTGCTGCGTGACAAGACAGGCAGACCCAGATTGTTCTGGAGGCACCAAGCAAATGCCCTTCCCCAACCAGCCTCTTTGATGGGGAAGTGATGTCAGGTGGTGTAGAAAACAGCCCAGGCAAACTCAGCTCTCCATGACCTTGGCCATTGGCCTCCAGCTTTGACCGATTCCCTGAAAACTAAACATTCCTCACCCCAAGGCTCTAATGGTCACCCCGACCCTCGGCCCTCGGGGCGCTGTCAATAGCTCAGCCCAGACATGCTCCTGCCAAGGGATGATGAGACATATGCAGAGGGCGATGGTGGGACCGGATGACTCAATGGGTCAAAACCAGTTGATGTTGGAGCTCAAAATTGCTCTCCAGGGAGGTGGAGACATGGGGACAGTGTTGGGTCCACCACTACCACAGCCAGCACCACTGGCATCTTTGGCGCAGTAGTAGGTGGCCGTGTCACCGTCCCTGAGGCTGTTCATCTGCAGCGTCACCGTGCTCTGGGAGTTGTCCCTGGAGATGCTGAACCGGCCCTGGACCGATGACCTGTACCATGTGCTGCTCCCAGCACTGTTAATCTGGGTGACCCACTCAAATGTCGCCCTTCCCGGGCTCCTGGCGCACCCACTGCATGGGAAAGCTGCTGAGGGTGAAGCCAGAGGCCTTGCAGAGGAGGCGCAGGGACCCCCCGGGGGTCTGGAGGCCCCTCCGGACTCCACCAGCGTCACGGCCGCCCGCAGCCCTGGGGAAGGAGGAAGGACACCAGGGAGTCGCCCGCTCCCACCACCAGCTTCATCATCATCTCTATGGCCACATCCTCACCACCCCCTGGTTACCTGGTAGAGCGACGAGGAAGAGGAGGATGGGGGAGGCCCAGCGGGTGCCCATGGTGATGGGTGGTGGGTTTGGGGAGGGGGGTGATGGCGCCACTATAGGGTTGGGGGTTTCTTATAAGGGAGACAGGTGGGAGGTGATTTGCATAATGAGGCAGGGAGGGGGGACAGTGGGCTCATTCCCTCCCCCTGGGCATCCGATCACTAAGGAGCTGTTGCAGTTCTGAGGAGCTGTGCTGCTGAGATGGCTTCTGCAAGCAGCAGCCACAGCTCTCTGCAGGCCCCAGGCAGGAAACAGCGGCCAATTCAAGGCCAGAGTTGCTGCTGAGCAGGGCCCAGCCCATGGGAGATGGTCACAGCGCCTCTGGGAATCACAGAGAGGAGAGAAAAGACTGCTGGCAGGGGCACTTTGCCAGCGGAAAAGGGAGTGAGGAGAGGGAACAGGCTGTGTAGACACCAAGGGCAGGCCCAAGGAGATGGGGTGGGCAGGGGAAGAATGAGGCCAGAAAGAGAGTCTCCCCTGCAGCTCGTGGTGAAGCCCATGGTGGAGCGGGTGTCCCCTCACAGCCCCTGGATGAGGACGGGGAGCAGAGACATCTACGCCCTGTGAAGAGATTGGTCCAGGCCTCAGCAGGTTTGCCAGGGGACTTGTGAATTTTGCCAGGGGAGCCCAGGGGGCTCAAATGTCGAAACCCTATGGAAAGAAGTCCTGCTGAGAGGCCGGTGGTGAGGAGGTGACTCCTGATGGAGAGGACTCACGCTGCAGAAGTTCGTGGATACGATTTCTGGAGTGGGTGGGACCCCACGGCGCTGTAAGGGAAGAGAGTGTGTGTGTGTGTGTGTGTGTGTGTGTGTGTGTGTGTGTGTGTGGAATGCCCATTCCCCCAGCTGAGACAGAAGACAGCTCGGGCGAAATGGACTGAAACCCCCCACTCCCCATTCCCTGCCCCTCCTGGTGCTGCAATGGGAGGGAAGAAGGGAGTAAAATCGTGATGAGGTTTGAGTTTGCTAAGAAGGGGAGGGCTGGGGGAAGGCGCTTTAAGACCTGGCTGCTTCTTACTTAGTTGGAATAAATCACTTTTCTTTCCTTTATTCTGTGCAGAGTCTGTTTTGCCCATTGCACTAACTGGAGAGTGATCCCTCTGGCCTTATCTCATGGCCTGAGCCCCCAAAAACATCTCTTCTCCCCTTTTCGGCTGAAGGGGGAGTGAGCGAGCAGCTTGGTGGGCATTTGGCTTCTAGCCAGGGCCAAAACCACCACAATTGCCTTTGCCTACCAGCCAACATGGCCTCCAATTACCTGTTCTCACGAGTCCCTGGGGAGGCTCAGCCAGCAATGGCTCTCAGTGGGACTCATTAATACTTCAGGGTACTTTGCCTTCTACTTCTGACATGGAGTTCTTTGTGCCATTTCCTCTCAGTGCCTGAGCTTCAAGGACTCAGCCCCAAATGCACCCCAGGGATCATTAAAAATAAAAAGCAAGCCCTAACGAGCTCTGTCTCTTTGTGTAATTATCTTCAAGTCTTCAAGAGATGGACAGAGCATTGAAGCAGTTTCAAAGGGAGCTCATAGTAAAACTGATTTATTTTTAAGGGTGTAGGTTATGATTCTCACTTTAGAGGAGAGGTGATAGCCTCTGACTGAGATTGATCCAGGGAGTCTCCTAAGGAGGTCTGGCCTGGTCTGAAAAGGGTCCCTTGAAGCAGTGGGGACAACCTTACTCCACATCTCCACACACCCACCATGACTCTCACCAGCCAACTGGGACTTGCATCCCTTGTCCTTACATCAGGTATCTCTGCTGCACTCCACAGTGGGGTGTTACAGCCCCTCTGTTCCAGCTCCCCTGCTTTCCTTAGACAACTGGCTGCACACAGGCAGCAGAGAGGGAGTCAGTTCCCCAACAACAGCAGAAACCTGACAAGCTTCACCATTAACTGAAACACTCCTCACTCTGTGCCAAGTGCAATCTGCACCAATGAGCTTCACCTTCCACAGAGCTTAACCATGGGAGAAATGTTCCAGTGAGGAAGGAGACTATGGAATCACTGCAACTCAAGAGCTGGCTAAGGACAGAATGAGTCAGAGAACTGCCAGGAAGGCAGGGGTTTAACTCCCTGAAACTCAGAGCAGCAGCTGGAGGGTTGAGAGGTGTCTGAATGGTCCAAGGGGAAGGGAAATGTAGAGAGCAATCATGAGTGCTGGTGTGCAGATCCACTGCCAAGGGGTGATTTCAGACTCAGGCATAGAATCTCCTGAGTTGGAAGGGACCCATAAGGATCATCAAGTCCACCTCCTGGCTCCTCACAGGGCCAGCCAAGTCAGAGCACAGGACTGAGCTCATCATCCAAAGGCTTCCTGAACTTGGCCAAGCTCAGGGCTGTGACCACTGCCCCGGGGAGCCTGTTCCAGGGCCCGACCACCCTCTCAGTGAAGAAGCTCTCCCTAATAGCCAACCTAACCCTCCCCTATCACAGCTTCATGCTGTTCCCTCAGGTTCTATCACTGGCCAGCAAAGAGAGATCAGTGCCTGCCCCTTCGCTCCCCCTCCTCAGGGGTTGTTCCTCCTGGCTGCCTGGGCACACTGCTGGCTCGTGTTTAACTTGCAGTCAACCAAGACCCCCAAATGCCTCCAGCGTCCGACCCCCCAGTCTGAATTAGCAGCCAGGGCTGCCCCTTCCCAGGCGCAGGGTCTGGTGCTGCCCTTGTTAAACTTCATGGTGTTGGGGACTGCCCAGCTCTCGGATCTGTCCAGGTCTCTGCAAGGCTTCTCCACCCTCAACACACTCAACAGCTCCTCCCAATTTGATGTCATATCCAAACTGACTGCAGACACCCTCTAGCCCAGTTGTCTGGTCGTTTATGGAAACATGAAAAAGAATCAGAGAATCACAAGTCTGGAAAAGACCTTTAAGATCAAGTCCAACTGTTCCTGTCCTGTGCTAAACGGTATCTCCAAGTCCATCATGTGTCCTTTCTTTAAACACACCCAGGGTTGGGGGCTCAACCCCCTCCCTGGGCAGCCTGTGCCAGGCCCTGACAACTCTTTCAGTAACAAAGTTTTCCCTGCCCTGGCACAGGTTGAGGCCATTTCCCCTTGTCCCATCTCCTTTTACTTGGCTGAAGAAACCATTGCCCATCACCCTGCACCCTCCTGAAGGTAGTTGTAGGCAGTGATAAGGTCTCCCCTCAGCCTCTTCTTCTCCAGGCTGAACACCCCCAGCTGCCTCAGCCGCTCCTCAGAGGATTTGCCCTCCAGCCCCTTCCTCAGCCTGGTTGTCCTTCTCTGGACTAGCTTGAGGACCATCCAGTCATCAGTTTCCACATGGCATCCTTCAGCTCCTGGTTCCTCATGCTGTAGATGAGGGGGTTCACTGCTGGTGGAACTACTGAGTAAAGAAATGCCAATAGCAGGTCCAGAAGTAGGGAGGAGATGGAGGGGGGCTTCAGGTGGGAAAACATGACAGTGCTGAGAAACAGGGAGACCACGGCCAGGTGAGGGAGGCAGGTGGAAAAGGCTTTGTGCCGTCCCTGCTGCGAGGGGATCCTCAGCACAGCCCTGAAGATCTGCACATAGGACACCACAAGGAACACAAAACACACAAAAGCTAGACAAGCTCTGACCACAATTTTACTGAGGTAGGAGCATGAGAGAGCTTGAGGATCTGTGGGATTTCACAGAACTGGACAAGAGCATTGCCATGGCAGAGGGGCAGTGACAATGCACTGGCCGTGTGGAGCAGAGCATTGTGTAGAGCAACTCTGTGACAATATTTTTAAGAAGGGAAATAAAAATCAGCAGCTGCTTTTTGCCACCAGAAAAAGGAGTAAGAAAGTGTAAGGGACATTACAGACAACCAGGTCGGTGAGGTAGGGGGAGAAGGTCCTCCAAGGCCCATAGCAGAGATTCCCCCGCAGCCCATGCAGAAGAGCATGGGGAATGAGCCTCTTCTGCTGCAGCTCATGCTGGATGGGGTGGGACAGTGATTCTACCTGCAGCCTGTAGATGTCCCCACACTTGAGCAGGTCATCTCGAGGATGCTCCAGAATGCCTTCTAAAACATCATCCTCTGATGATGGCAGAGATGATCTTTCATGTCATAGATGATCTTTCAAGTTCCCTGCCAACTCCTAACCTTCTGTGATTCCCCCCCAAGGGAATGGTCCTAAAAGGTCCTGATGCCATTTTCAGGCTCTACAAGTGTCCAGCTTAGAAACTGCTAAATGCCCAGGTACAGCTCCAAAACAAAAGCTTGGAGTGCTGAAAGAAGTTCCTGGCCTGAAACCTCCCCAGTAGGTCACTAGCAGCCCCAGTAACCTTCGGGCTCAGGGCTTTCATAGACAATGTCTTTTTCCTGCTCCACCAGCCCTCGCTTTCAAAACAACTTTAAAAGTCCTGCAATAGCTCCCAGAGAAAATGCTTGAGGTGTGAAAGGTGTTCCTGGACTGAAACCTGCCTAGGTAGTTCACTAGCAGCCCTAGTAACCTTGGGGTCAAGGGTTTCCTGACAAAGCAAACAGTACTAACAACGCTTGATGACACTTCTGGGCTCTACCAGTATATTTCTTCCAACTGCTAAACGAAGAGCAACAGATCCTTAAACAAAGTTGTGAGGGAAGAAAGATGTTCCTGGCCTGAAACCTCCCCAGGTAGCCCACTAGCAGCCCCAGTAACATGGGGGTCAGGGCTCTTGTAGCCATGGGAGTGGATGTAACTCTGCCTGACATCATTTTCCAGGTCTAACAGTGTCCAACTTCAAAACCACTAAATGTCCAGCAATGGCTCCCAAGCAAAAGCTGTGAGGGATGAAAGATGTTCCTGGCCAGAAACCGCCCCAGGTAGCACACTGGTGGCCCCAGTAACATTGGGCCTCAGGGCTTTCCTTGGCAGGAGATGCTCGTAAAATTCCTTGACGTCATTTCAGACCAGTGTCCGACTGGAACATGCTGAACAGAGAGTAACAGCACACTAGAGTCTACTGGTCCTCCTTCAGAATGGGTAAACGTCCAGCAATAGCTTCAAACCACAGGTGTGAGGGATGAAAGATGTTCCTGTCCTGAAACCTCCCCAGGGAGCGGACAGGAAGCTGCAGATTCCTACACCGGGAACGACCCTCATATTCCTTGACACAATGTTCAGGCTCTCCCAGGATCCACCTTCCAACTTCTTAAACATCTGGCAACAGCTCCTGGAGAAAAGGTGTTCCTGGCCTGAAACCTCTGCAGGCAGCACACCAGCAGCCCCATTAACCTCAGCTATGGACAAGCTGAACTTGTGACATGTGGTGGCTTTGCCCCAGCTGAGAGCCGGGCACCACGCAGCCACCTGTTCTGTAAGAGGGAGTGGGGAGGGAGGAATTGAGGGAGGGGGAAAGGGAGGGAGAAGGGACAACAGTGAAGCCAAAACTTTGAGGGATGGGCTAAGGACAGTTTACTGGGACAGCAGAGAGAGAAAAACAACAACAATAGTTCTTTGCAGTAAAATGCACAAATCTGGGGACACACAGTGTGGTTTCTCACCGAACTGCACAGCTCAGGCTGCACAGCTCAGAGACATCCCAAAAATGGACCGTCCCCAAAACCCTGTGTCCTGGAGCTGCCTCCTCCTCCCCCCACCAACCCCCCTTTCTGCAGAGCATCTCACAGTTGGAATGGAATCCCCTCTTTGGCCAGTTCAGAGCACCTGTCCTGGCTGTGTCCAGTCCCTTCTCCTTAGCAGGGAAATAGGAACAACTGAAAAGCCCTTGATTGCCTGGCAACAGCTAGAAACATCCAAGTTTTATCAGCACTGCCTCATCCCAACACCCAAACATGGCATTCCATCCATTATTGCAAAGAAATTAACTCCATCCTAGCTGAAACCAGTGACAGTGATACACAGAAGAAGATGAGCAGTTTATTGCTCCTTAGAAACATCCAGTCCTCAGTTTCCACATGGCATCCTTCAGCTCCTGGTTCCTCATGCTGTAGATGAGGGGGTTCATTGCTGGTGGAACCACTGAGTAAAAAAATGCCAATCCCAGGTCCAGAATAAGGGAGGAGATTGAGGGGGGCTTAAGGTTGGCAAAAACAGCAGTGCTGACAAACAGGGAGACCACAGCCAGGTGAGGGAGGCAGGTGGAAAAGGCTTTGTGCCGTCCCTGCTGCGAGGGGATCCTCAGCACAGCCCTGAAGATCTGCACATAGGACAGCACAATGAACACAAAACACCCCAAAACTAAACAGACACTGAGCACAATGAGTCCAGTTTCCCTGAGGTAGGCATGTGAGCAGGAGAGCTTGAGGATCTGTGGGATTTCACAGAAGAACTGGTCAACAGCATTGCCATGGCAGAGGGGCAGTGAGAATGTACTGGCTGTGTGCAGCACAGCATGGAGAAACCCACTGGCCCAGGCAGCTGCTGCCATGTGGACACAAGCTCTGCTGCCCAGGAGGGTCCCGTAGTGCAGGGGGTGGCAGATGGCAACGTAGCGGTCGTAGGACATGATGGTGAGCAGAAAGTGCTCTGTGGAGAACAAAAATAAAAGGAAGAAGAGTTGAGCCACACACCCTGTGTAGGAAATGGCCCTGGTGTCCCACAGGGAATTGGCCATGGATTTGGGAACAGTGGTGGAGATGAAGCCAAGGTCAGTAACAGCGAGGTTGAGGAGGAAGAAGTACATGGGGGTGTGGAGGCGGTGGTCACAGGCTATGGTGATGATGATGAGGCCATTGCCCAGCAGAGCAGCCAGGTAGATGCCCAGGAAGAGGCAGAAGTGCAGGAGCTGCAGCTCCCGTGTGTCTGCAAAGGGCAGGAGGAGGAACTGGCTGATGGAGCTGCTGCTGTTGGACATCTGCTGCTGTCCAGTGTGGAGACCTGTCCAGGGAGGAAAAGGCACAGTGAGAAGTTAGGGAAATTTCTTTGAAGAAAATTTCTTCTCCTACTTAGGCAATGCCCTCAGAATGACTCTGAATTCAGGAGGACTTTTGGCAGGTCCCTTTTGGGAGGTCTGCTTTGTGCTGGCTTGAGCGTGGCACTGCTGGGAGGAGGGAAGTTCTACGGATGGGGGTCCTGAGGTGAGGGTCAGCTCAGTGCCAGCCCTACCAGTGGACATGCCCAGAGCCCCAGGTAACTGGGGGACAAAGGCTGCAGGGACAAGAGGGGAAACAGGGAGAAATGCCCCAGCCAAGGCTGGAAGGACAGGGACAGACAGACAGGCACTCAGGGGTTTCTCCTCCCTGGGGGTTGGGCTGCCAAGGAGAAGACTCATCCTGAAACCCTGGAACTCTGGGTGCAGAGTCTGTGCTGGGTGGCAGAAACCAGGGGCTCACTGTGGGAAAGGGTCTGCACTGTGGGGGATGTCAGGGAGGTGCCAGATCCCCAGTGCCAGGGCATTGCTGGGAGCAGCTCCTTCTCCCTCCCTGACAATGTCTCTGCTGCCTGGAGCTGTCCCTGCAGCTGCTGCTCTTTGCCCATGTCCCCTCCTGCTCTGTGCTCACAGACCTCATCCCACCTGCCCTGTGCTCAGCTCTGCTCTGCAGACCCCTCCTGGCACCAGGGCACTGCCCAGGGAACCTCTGTGTGTGCAGGGCTCAGGAGATGCTCTGACATCTTCATGACAATCAAGGTTTCACTGCATATTCTCAAGGGGAGAAATCAATTCTCATCTGCCACAGTCAGCACAGCCACAGGAGAGGAGAAGTCAAAGCAAAGACTCTGCCTGGCAGGAAAATGCTTCCTTGATGTTGTTCTTCAAAGTCCCTTTGGAGTTTCTCCAGGATCAGCTGGAGCTGGGAGCAAAGCTGACCCAGGCAGCACCTGCTGGTCCTAGAGAGAACCTGTCCTCCTGACAGAGCCCACACACTGTCCCATGTCCCAGCTTCAGGAGATCCCTCCAGGAACAGAACCTGCATTGCCCTGCACCCACAGACATACCAGGGAGAGGCTGTGGAGATTTCTCCTCCTGTGAGCTCTCAGCAGCCATCAGCTCTCTCAGCCTCACAGGTCTGCCCTGGGTGCCTGCAGGCAGTGTCCCCAGCCCTGTGTGCTTGGCAGAGGAGCTGCTCCTGCCCACAGCTGTCTCTCTGCAGTGCTGCTGGGTTGCCATGAGCTCCCTCAATGTCTGAAGTCCAGCCCAGCTCAGCAGGAGACCAGTTCTTCTAGGCTCCCCCCTGGTGTCCCAGGGCACATGGGGATCACGCTGGGATCTCATCTCTGACATTCTCAGGATCTCCCTGCCCAGGGGCTGGGGGTCAGCGCTGGGCTTTGCTGCTTCATCAGCCCAAGCCAGGGTGTCCTCAGCATCAGAGCTGCCTGCGCTCTGCCTGTGTGTGTCCTCATGGCCTCCAGTTGGCTGCTCTAAGGAGCCCATGGGGAGGCTGTGTCAGCAATGGCTCCCAGTGGGGCCCGTTACTGCTTCAAGGTGCTTTGGGCATCACTCCTGACTTCACTTCTGCAGAGGTTTCTTCACTCTCCTCCTGGTATCTGAGGTCTGTGGACTCAGAAGAAAACACACCTTGGGGATTTTTTTAGGTATTTAATGAGGAAGATTTCAATGGTATAATTCAATGGAGGATGTTTTTCCTTCACCTCCATTTTCACCCATGGCTCAGTTGATAGAAGCAGTGACAGCAGCATCCTGTGATGGATATGGGTCTGGACAGGCAGGAGAAGCAGTCTCTTGAGATCCAACCCTGCCTGGAGAACCTTGCTCTTCCCCCAGCCCAGCAGCTCCCTCGCTGGCCTCCTGGGACTGCCAACGCTTTTCCTGGCATCACCTGTGCTCACAGGCAGGGACAGATTTCTCTGACAACAAACAGCAGTTACACAGGAGACAGTTTCATACCCATGACATGTCTCACCTCAGCTGCCTGCTACGGCCAAGCAGCGTGTGCAGGGGGTGACCTTTCCTGGTGCTCCTCGTGCACACCCTGGGGAGGTTTCAGGCCAGTCAGATCCTTCATCCCTCACAGCTTCTGCCTGGGTGCTGGTGCTGGATATTTGGCATTGTTGAAACTTGATGCTGATAGAGCTGGAAAATTACATCAGTAATTTTCAGATTTATTTCAGAATATAACATAATATATATTATATATAATATAATATTATAATACAATTATATATATATATGATATACATATATAATTGTATAATATATATATATAATCACCCGCACCCCTCCACAATAAGGAACCCCAGACCCTGTCATGGTGCTTTCACCCTGCTCCCCAAACCCACCACCCATCACCATGGGCACCTGCTGGGCCTCCCCCATCCTCCTCTTCCTCGTCGCCCTCCCAGGTAACCAGGGGGTGCTGAGGACGTGGCCATGGAGATGATGATGATGATGATGATGATGCTGGTGGGACCGAGTGACTCCCTGGTGTCCTTCCTCCTTCCCCAGGGCTGCGGGCGGCCGTGACGCTGGTGGAGTCGGGAGGGGCCTCCAGACACCCGGGGGGTCCCTGCGCCTCCTCTGCAAGGCCTCTGGCTTCACCTTCAGCAGCTACGGCGCCCATGCACTGGGTGCGCCAGGCGCCCGGGAAGGGGCTGGAGTGGGTCGCGGGTATTACCAGCGGTGGCAGCGCCTACTACGCGCCATCGGTCCAGGGCCGGTTCAGCATCTCCAGGGACAACTCCCAGAGCACGGTGACGCTGCAGATGAACAGCCTCAGGGACGGTGACACGGCCACCTACTACTGCGCCAAACGTGCTGGTGCTGGTTATGCTGGTTATGCTGGTTATGCTGGTTATTATGAAGCTGGTGTCCCCGACCTCATCCCGGTATCTGGAGGTCCCTGGACAGACCTTGGAGAACAGAAAAGTGCCTGAGGACTGGAGGATAGCCAATGTCACTCCAGTCTTCAAAAAGGGCAAGAAGGAGGATCCCAGCAACTACAGGCCAGTCAGCCTCACCTCTGTCCCTGGAAAGGTAATGGAACAGCTTGTTCTGGATGCCATCTCCAAGCAATTGGAAGAGAAGAAGGTCATGAGGAGCAGTCAGCATGGATTCACCAAGGGGAAATCGTGCTCCACCAATCTCATAGCCTTCTACGATCTCATCACCGGCTGGGTAGATGGAGGGAGAGCAGTGGATGGCATCTACCTTGACTTCAGCAAGGCTTTTGATACTGTCTCCCATGACATCCTGATAGCAAAGCTGAGAGAGCACGGGAGAGATGAGTGGACAGTGAGGTGGGGTGAGAACTGGCTGTGGGACCGAGCTCAGAGGGGGGTGATCAGTGGAGCAGAGTCTGGCTGGAGGCCTGTGACCAGTGCTGTTCCCCAGGGCTCGGTTTTGGGTCCAGTCCTGTTTAACATCTTCATTGAGACCTTGATGAGGGAACAGCATCCACCCTCAGCAAGTACCTGCTGATCCAGAGCTGGGAGGAGTGGCTGACAGGCAGGACACTGCGCTGCCATCCAGAGAGACCTGGCCAGGCTGGAGAGCTGGGCAGAGAGAGACCAGATGGGGTTCAACAACAGCCAGGGGAGAGTCTGGCACCTGGGAAGGAATAACTGCTGGAATCAGGACAGGCTGGGGTGAGCTGCTGGAGAGGAGCTCTGTGGAGAAGGACCTGGGGGTCCTGGTTGATGACAGGGTTTCCATGAGCCCGCAGTGTGCCCTGGGTCTGAGAGAGACAAGGGGATCCTGGGGGCATCAGGAGGAGTGTGGGCAGCAGGTGGAAGGATTTTTAATGTGCTGTGAGAGGCTGCTGATCCAATGCTCGTCCTTTAATTTGAAATTATAAACAAAGAGAAAGTTATTTTTATCCTGAATGGGTTTATTTAGAAAAGATTATCCCCACCTTACTGTTCTTGCATAGCAATCTTGAGTAACTTTGGGATTCATGTCCCCTTTTAATCCAAATCTGGTGTTCCTTTGGTTCCCTGCACCAATTTTGGCCCAAATCCTGAGAAAATTTAGTCTTTCTTGGCCAGTATTATCTCCAATCTGGAGTTCCTTTGTTGCCTTTGCCCAGTTTTGCCCAAAATCTCTTGTTCTTGTGGTTCCTTGGGACAATTTTGACCCCAATCTCCTCAAGCTTTTCGTCTACTGGCCAATTTTGACCCAAATCTTGGGTTCCTTTGGTTCCTTGGCCCAATTTTGACCCAAATCTGGTGTTCCTGTAGTTCCTTAGCCCAATTTTCACCCCAATCATTACTAACTTTGGCTTCTCTTGGCCAATTTTCACCCAAATTTGCAGGGTGAGGGGAGGCATCTGCACTGACCAAGAGGGGATTTTGTCCCCACCCCGAGTCACCATGGTGCTGCCGGTGGTTGGGGTGCTACTCACGGTGACACGGGTGGTGACAAAAACCTGTTGCTTCCTCTGTCTCGGCAAATTTGGGATGGTTTTCCCAATGTTCCAGGGTTTTGACTCAATTCTGGTCATTTTTGACCCAAATTGAGGAATTTCCCTCTTTATACCCATTTATAAGACAAATATTTAAACTCTTCCGCCCCTTTGACCGATTTTGCCCTAAATCTTCACAGTCTTTCACCATTTATGCCATATTTTGGCCCAAATTTGGCCTTTCTGTGCCTAAAATATTCACTTTTTGCCTTGAAATTGCCGGGTTTTACCTCTTTTGCCTCACATATGGGATTTTTTCTGCCTAAAATAGCCATTTTTGACCCCAAATTGGGGAATTTTCTATTTGAAACCCAAGTTTTGACTCTTTTCCCACTTTTGCCCCATTTCCCCCCAAATCTTCACATTCTTTTATCCATGATGCCATTTTTTGCCCCAAAGATGGACTTCTAGTGCCAAAAATCAGTATTTTCACACCAAGTAGACCTTTTTTCACCTTTCTTTGCCCCATTTCCTCCAAAATTTGGGCACCTTTTGCCCATGTCAGGGCATTCCGCCCCATCTCTCCACCTCACTACGATGAGCCCAAATCCATCATTTTTGCCCCCTTTTTATCCCAATTTTCACTGATCGTGGGGGAATTTTCTCTTTTTCTGTTCATTTTTTACTTTTCTTGGCATTTTCCAGCCCATTTCTGCCCAACTTTGGAGAGTTTTGGACTTGGAAAAGAAATTTTCTATTGTTTTGCCCCAAGTTTGGCTTTTTAACACCAAAACTGTTGGGAGGGGAAGCACCGGGCGTGAATCACAGTGCTTGTGCTGGACGGATTGATTTGTGGGGCGCTGGAGTCGTCGTCACCGTCTCCTCCGGTAAGTCCCCATCACCATCATTTCACCGGGACCAATTTTGGCCTTTTTTGCCCCAAAATTTCACCTTCCCAGGATGGGAGCTGGTGGGGCAGGGGATGAGGGTTGACCCCACCCCCTCCCAAAATTCCCCCTTGAGGCCAGTCTTGGGTCAAAATGTGGGGGTTTGGAGCAGGGGGAATTCCATTTGGAGTTGAGAAATTCTATTTTTGGGGAGAATTTGGGGGAATCTTGGGGGTTTCTCCCTAAGGTGGGTCACTCTGCGGGGCCAAAAACGTCAAGTTTTAGGGTGTTTTGGTGATTTCCACCTCCAAAAAAATCACACTGAGGCAATTGGATGGTAGAAAAAGGGGAAAAAAGTCAAATTTGGGGAATCTGGAAAAGGTTTTAGGGCGGAATACAAATTTTGGTTAATTACGTAGGGTTTGGAAGGGAAAATATTGGGCCAAATCTGATTTTTTACAGATTTTCTTGGGGTGAAAAATCATCTGTAGGCGAGTCGCTGGAGAAAAATTGAATCCTGGGGAATTCCATAGGAAAATTCTTCACAGTATTTGGGGAAAAAAATTGAAATCCTGGGATTTTGGGAGGTTTGAGTTGAGTAGAAATGGTGATTTTTGGAAAGAATTCCCATCCCCTCAAGGAAATGTGATCTGAAAAATTTAGAAATAGAAATATTACTTAGGTAAATTAAAAAAGCTAAAATTAAAATATATTAAACAAAATTAAATTTTCTTTCTCAAATTAGGGGGAAAACCAGATTTTTAGGGTAAAAATAAGGTGATCACAGATATTTTTGGGGGATTTTGATGTGTTTGGTTGTTGCAGAGGTAAAAATTGAACTATAGAAATCTGTAAAAATCTGTTTTAGGAGAAATTGAGAATTAATTGAATATAAATGAATGTTATATAATGTAATTAATTATAATTAATTATAAATTGCTATTTAGAAATCAAATAATCAACATTGAGAAGTTAAAGGGGAAATTAAGGAAAAATTAAAGAGAAATGAAAGATTCCTCCAGCTTTGCCCCAACCTTGAGCAGTCTCAGCTCAAACCTCAACTGTTCCGGCTCCAACCTGTTGGTGTGTGACCCAGCGTCACGGCCACCCGCAGCCCTGGGGAAGGAGGAAGGACACCAGGGAGTCACCCGTTGAGTCTCCCAGTGAGTCCCACCATCACCCTCTGTGTCCTCGTCCTTCAAGGGGTGCAAGTCTGGGCTGAGCCTTTGCCATGGCTCCAGGGGTCAAGGTTTGGGTTGTGTGGTGGTTTGGCCCTTGCTGGAGGCCAAACACTCAGGAAAGCTGCTCTATCACCCCCATTTTCAGCCCAAAAAGGGAGAAAGCAGATTTTGGGCGGCTCAGGAGTGGAGGTAAGGCATGGGGGGATCACGCTGCAATTAGTGTCACAGGCTCCCTTGTTCCCCCTCACTGCGGCATGGGTAGGGGTGTGGAATGGGGGACGGGTGTCCATATGGCTCCTCACACCTTCTCTCTCCCTTCTCTGGGGGCACAAAGCGGCTGCTTGTGGGATTCTCTCTCCCTAAATGTGGTTCCCAGAGGCGCTGTGACCATCACTGATGGGCTCGGCCTTGGTCAGCAGCGACTCCGGCCTTGACCCGGCCGATGTTGCTCTGTGGGGCCTGCAGAGAGCTTCTGGCTGCTCCTTGCAGCAGCCACTTTCTGCAGCCCCCGTTCTCTCCCAGCACCCAGCGACCCCGAACTGGGACAGAGCTGGAGGAGGCCGAGCTGGGGGCAGGACGGCAAAGCCGGGCGAGGCGTCGCTCCAAGGGCCACGGACCAAAACACTCAAAAATGGGTCAGAAAATGCTGATAATGAGCAAAGATTGTTCTCCAGGGAGGGGGGGACAAGGGGACGGGGTCTGGGACACCAGGAACAGCACCATAACCAATAGCAGCATGTTTGGCACAGTAGTAGGTGGCCGTGTCACCGTCCCTGAGGCTGTTCCTCTGCAGCGTCACCGTGCTCTGGGAGTTGTCCCTGGAGATGCTGAACCGGCCCTGCACCGACGGCGCGTAGGCTGTGTAGCTACCACTGCTGTGAATATATGAGACAAACTCCAGCCCCTTCCCGGGCGCCTGGCGCATCCATCCCAGGCCGGTGCTGCTGAAGGTGAAGCCAGAGGCCTTGCAGAGGAGGCGCAGGGACCCCCCGGGGGTCTGGAGGCCCCTCCGGACTCCACCAGCGTCACGGCCGCCCGCAGCCCTGGGGAAGGAGGAAGGACACCTGGGAGTCGCCCCGTGGTCCCACCATCATCACCCTCCACATCGGTGTCCTTGTCCTTCAAGGGGAGCACGTCTGGGCCGAGCCTTTGACAGGGCTCCCAGAGCTGAGGTTTGGGGTGACCAGCTGAGGCTTGGGTGGAACAGGCACGTCTGGCTCCTTGGACAGTGTCCCTCAGGCCTCAGCCCTGTTTGCCCCAACCCTCGCCTGGTCACCCCACAAACCTGGGCCCTTGGAGCGACCCCTTGCCTGGATCTGCCCTTCTGCCCTGAGCTCAGGCTGCTTCGGGCCCGACCGGGACCAGATTTGCCCCAACCTGGAGTGGTCTCGGCCCAAACCTCGACTGTTTGGGCTCCTTCCTGGCGCTGTGTCACCTGCAGCTCTTGACCCTTACACCCTGACCCTCGGTGGTTCCAGCCCCACACCCCAAATCCCCCAACCCACCTCTCGTTCCCCCCAGCCCTGGACAGTCTGGGCCAAAGAAGGGATCAGTGTAGAGCTGGTAATTAACTAATTGAAGGTAAAGAAACAATCAGGGCTTGTAATTAATTAATTAAGGGCACAGAATTGATCAGGGCTTGCAATTAATTAAGGGTTCAGAATTGATCAGGGCTCACCAGAGCATCCGTGCTTAATTAATTAATTAACTCACCCACCCACAAGCTCCCCAAGGGACCTGGAATTAATTAATTAGTTGGTTGTTTTGCCAAACGGTCCCTTCCCCAGAGAGATACATTAATTAATGCATTCACTAATTGTTTTGGCCGTACACCTGGCTTCCCAAGGGAACCCTGTAATTAATTAATTAATTAACTGATTGGTTTTTTGGCTGTGCACCTGCTGTGGGTTCCCTGGGGGGAACTCTCAGGTCTGTCAATCAATCAGTTAGTTAATTAGCCCAACGGATTCCACAGAGAGACCCACAGACACACAGAATTCATTAATTAATTCGACTGGTTTCCCACCAACAGAATCATTGAATTAATGAATTGACTAATTGTTTTTCACCAGAGATCCCCTGCAATTAATTCATTAACTGATTTATTAACTATTTTTGACATGCATCTGTCATGGGCTCCCCATACACCTCCTATAACTAATTAATGAACAGATTTCTTAATTACTTTCACAGTGTGCCTGCTGTGGGCTCCCCTAGACACCCCCTATAATTACCTAATTAACTGGTTTTGCCATGCACCTGCAATGGTTTCCCCAGACTCCATATAATTCATTAATTAACTGATTTCTTAATTACTTTCACCGTGTGCCTGCTGTGGGCTTCCCTAGAGACCCCAGTCATTCATTATTAAAACATTTCTTAATTACTTTTGCCTTGCATCTGACATGGGCTCCCCAGAGACACCCTTTAATTAATTAACAACATATTTCTTAATTGATTTCACCGTGTGTCTGTTGTGAGCACCCAATAGACCCCCTTTAATGACTTCATTAACTTATTTCTTAATTCCCTCCCACCATGCCTCTCTCCATAAGTAATTAATGAACCCTAATAGCTGCCACGTCTTCCCTGGAGATTTTATAATTAATTAATTAACTCCTTGTTTTGACCAGACACCTGAGACCAGACCCCTGTAATTAATTAATTAACTAATTAATGAATTCTTCCCCACACCTCTTTCTCTGGAGAACTAATTAATTAAGTCAAACCAAACCAAGTGGGTGTGCTCGTTAGTGATCCAATACCCAGGGGGAGGTAACGAGCCCCCCCTCCCGCCCCGCCTCGTTATGCAAATCACCCCCCACCCCTCCGCCATATAAGAACCCCGACCCCGTCGAGCCCAGGGGCAGAGCTCAGTACCAGCCCCGTGATGGGGTCATAATTACTTAATTAAGGGGAAAGAAGGGATCAATCACAGCCAGTAATTAATGAATTCATTGGGGGATGGTAATGGGATATGGAAATTATGGTAAGTAATTAACTACTTAATCAGGAAGAGCTGGTAATGAATTGCAGTGAAGTAATCAGGGCTTGCAATTAATTAATTAAGGGCAAAGAAGTGATCAGGACTGGCAGCTAATTATTTAATTGGGGTGAAGAGGTGATCAGAGCTTGCATTTAATTAGTGAAGGAGATAGAAGGGACCAAATTAGAGCTTGATAATTACTTAAGTGGTGTTAAGAAGTGATCAGGGATTGCAGTTAATTAATGAATTGATTGGGGTGAAGTGATCAAGGATAGCAGTCATTAATTAACTGGTGTGAAGATGTGATCAGGGATTTATTAATTAAGGTCAAAGAAGCAGTCAAGGTATAGCTTGCAATTAATTAATAAGGTTAAAGAAGTGATCAGGCAGAGCTTGTAATTAATTAAAGGCAAGGGATCGAGGCACTGCAGAGCTTGTGATTAATTAATTAATTAGGGGCAAAGAAGTGATCAGGGCTCACCTTAGCATCTGCACTTAATTAATTAATTAACTCCCCTGGGTGACCCAGAATTCATTAATTAATTGGCCGTTTTGCCAAACGACCTCTTCCCCAGAGACACCCGTTACTTAATGAATTCATTAATAGTTTTGGCCATATGCCAGGCCATGGCCATCCCCAGGGACAGACACCCCTATTAATTAATTGATTAATTCACTGTCTTTTGGCCGTACACCTGCTGCGGGTTCCCTGGGGGAAACTCTCAGGCCTGTTAATTAATTAATTAATACATTAGGCTGATGGATTCCCCAGAGAGACCCACCACCGTGTGTTAATGATTAATTTTATCAGTTCCCCACCAGGGAAATCAATTAATTAATTGATTACGTGGAGGGAGACCTCTATAATTAATGAATTAACATATCTTTAAAATACTTTTCCATGTGTCTCCCGTGGATTCCCCTGGAGAACCCCTAAAATTAATTAATTAACAGATGACTTAATTACTTTTGCCCTGTATCTGACATGGGGTCTCCAAGAGACCTCCCATCATTAATTAATTAACAGATTTCTTCATTGCTTTCACCATGTGCCTGCCACAGGCTCTCACAGAAAACCCTTTTCATTACTTAATTAATTGATTTATTAATTAGTTTTGCTGTGAATATGACATGTAATAATTAACTAAATTATTTCTTAATTATTTTCAACATGCACCTGCCATGGGCTCCCCCAGAGACTCCCTATAATTACTTAATTAACAGATTTCCTAATTGCATTCTGCCACCCATCTCCCCATAAATAATTAATTAACTCCTACAGCTGCCATGGCTTCCCTGGAGACCTTCTAATTAATTAACTAAACCCTTTTGGCACAGTAATGGGGTGATGGAGCCACAATGGGGTTGGGGGGTTCTTATAGGGTGGAGGGGTGGAGAGTGATTTGGATAATGAGGCAGGGATGGCGGGGTGGGGGCTCGTTACCTCCCCCTGGGTATTGGATCACCTACTACTGCACCAAAAGTCTTCCTGGTGGTGGTTCTCTTAGAGGCCCCGACCCCGTCCCCACGTCCCCACCTCCCTGGAGAACAACTTCAAGCTCCAACATTGACCTTTTTTGACCCCTTGAGACGCCCAGTCCCACCATCACCTTCCTCATCCACATCATCATCTCTCAGGGGGAGCAAGCCTGGGATGAGCTACTGACAGTGCCCCAAGGGCCGAGGGTTGGGGTGACCAGTCGAGGGTTGGGGTGCAGTACCCCAGCTACAAGGAGAAAGCATCCCTCTGCTCCAGAGAGAGACTGGAGAGGGTACACGCCACGACTCATGCAGGGTTTGTACCCGTGTGACAACAAAAAACACCCCTCCAAAAACCCCCCAACAAACCCCAGGGGAAGAGGAGAGAATGATGCATCCAGCTTGGTCTGAGTGTGCCTGGCAGCAAAGCCACCGGTACCCAAGAGGGGCCTTGGCCAACTCCTCATGGGGGGGAAGCCATCCCTGCTGTGGAATGCCATGCCCCCTTGGTGTGCTGAGGGGCGGGGCAGGATGGCCTTAGATGGTATGACCATATATGGTAGAGACAGACCATATAAGGCGATACTGTCCTTATATGGACAGACCAGGTAAGGCCACCTGGTGAAGACAGACCATCTAAGGCCATCCTGCCCCGCCCCTTCATTGTGACATCAGCGCCAGGACCCCTCTATAAAGGCCACCCCGGCTGAGGCAGAGGCACTCTGTGCTTCTGCACGGGGACAGAAGGCAGCGGCTGCCGCAGGGTCAGGGGGTGCTGCCCCTCGCAGACCCAGCACACGCAGCTGTAGGCGACCTTTGGCAGCAGCCTTTGGGAGCCAACACCATGACACGCAAAGCCGTGGGCCAGGGGCTGCTGGGCCAGGGGCTGGGGGCACCAAGCTGTGCCTCGGCCCGCCGCAGCCCAGCGCCAGCCCCCGGCAGCCTGGCGCGGGAAGAGGAGCGGCAGAGGAGGGAGCTGGAAGCTCTGAGGGCTGAGCTGAAGGCAGAGCGGCTCCGCAACCAAGAGCGGCGCCGCCGCTTCGCTGCCGAAACCCGGGAGCTGAAGGCGGCTTTGGCCAGGGAGCGGCAGGTGCTGGCGCAGCGGCTCCAGTCCCAGTGGGAGCAGCGACGGGTTCTGTCGGAGCAGCAGCTGCAGGAGAGGAACCAGCGGCAGCGGGTGGCGGAGACCCGCCAGCTGCAGCGCTGGAAGGAGGCTGAGCTCCGCCAGACGCGGGCGCTGATGCAGCGGGAGTGCAGCCCTGCCGCTCGCCAGGCTCGCCAGCTGCAGCAGGCCCTGGCCCAGGAGATGCTGAGGCCCGTCAGGAGCAGGCGGGAGGCCCTCAGCAAGCTGCGGGACGTGGTCAGCCGGCTCCCGTGGGAGAGGGATGGCGACCAGCCCGCCCGGATCCGCATCCTCCAGAACCGGCTGCAGCTGGAGAGGGAACTCTTCATGTCCTTCCTGCAGCGCTTCCAGGGGGAGCTGCCCACCTCCCCCGGCACGGCCCAGCCCAAAGGCCCTTCTGGGCACCAGGCAGATGCGGAGGAGCAGAGCTCCTGCTCCTCTGGCAGAAAGGAGCCCCAGGCCCTGGCAGCACCACAGGAGAGTCTGCCGGGAAGCCAGGGCGCCGGGCACCTCGCACCAGGCAAGGCTGTGGCAGATGCTCAGCTCCAGGTGCCGGAGGGGGAAGAGCTGGTGCTGCCTGGCAGCCTACGCAGCCAGCTCCTGGAGAAGAAGACCTGCCTGCAGCGACTTCTCCAAGACCTGCAGAAGGAACGGCGTGCCATTGAGATGAAGACCACCCAGCTGAGAAAGGAAGGCTCTCCAGAAGCGGGCCAGGAGGCAGAGAAGCTGCAGCAGGCAACGGCCAAACTCGCTGCCCTTGCCATGAGGCTGGCTGAAAAGTCCAGGCACCTGGAGCAGACCATGGATCACCTGGGCAGGACTCGAGTGCCACGGACCATCCACAGCTCCACTGAGGAACTCTGCACGGCACCGGATCCTCAGCAGTGGGAGGGAGCAATGGGAGAGCCTGGGCAACTGACCCCAGTGTCAGAGGAGCCAGACTCTGCCTCCCAAGCTAACAGCTCTGTTCCTACCCAGCTGGAAGAGGCAGATTCCAAACTGGAAGCCCAGAGAGAAGTGGCAGAGAGGAGCCCACAGCTGGAGAAGGAAGCAATGGCCACAATGTTCGTGCTCCCGAGGAAAGGCAGGCGTTTGTGGAGGGCTGAGGCGGAGCTACTCAGGCAGCACAGACAAATCCTGCAGGGCTTTCAAGCCTGCTTGGGGGACCTGAAGGATCAGCTGGGGAAGCTAAAGGGACGCCAGCAGCTGTGTCAGGAAGGGGAACAGCTGGAAGGATCCAGCCGTGTCAGTCCCAGGCAGCACCAGGCTCCCCGTGACAAGGAGTCCATCCTCCTGGAGGCCATGAGGAAACAACCGGCCCAGCTTCGAGCCTTCGTAGCTCGACACAGCTACGACCCTTCCCATGGCCCCAACCAGCGGCCGGAGCTGGAGCTCCCTCTAGTCGCTGGGCAGTGTGTTTACATCTATGGAGATGTGGGTGAGGACGGCTGGTACGTGGGCGAGCTGACAGACGGCACGCGAGGATTCGTCCCCTCCAACCTGGCTGAAGAAGTCTCCCATGATGGACAAGACAGCGGAGACTCTGCAGAGGGCAGTGCCTGGTCCTTTCTCCACACACCTTCTCCATAAAGCTTTTCCTGACCATCTCTCTGTGGAATCTCAGTCTTGCCCCTCTGTGGGTGTGAATGGAGAAAGAGCTGTCCTCACACACAGGACACTGCTGCAGGGAAAGGGTTTCTAGTGCCCTGGGGGCTGAGAGAGCCAAGGGGATCCTGGGGGCATCAGGAGGAGTGTGGGCAGCAGGTCACAGGAGGGGATCCTCCCCCTCTGCTCTGCCCTGCTCAGGCCCCACCTGGAGTGTTGTGTCCAGTTCTGGGCTCCCTGGGATCAAACAGCCAGGGATGTCCTGGAGAGAGTCCAGAGGAGGGACAGGGAGATGCTGAAGGGCCTGGAGCATCTCCCCTGTGAGGAAAGGCTGAGGGAGCTGGGGCTGTTCAGTCTGGAGAAGAGAAGACTAAGGGGGGACCTAATTAATGTTTATCAATAACTTAAGCATGGAATGCAGGGGGAAATGGGCAGCCCCTTCTCAGTGTCTGTGGGGACAGGACAAGGGGCAATGGCTGCAAGTTGGAGCACAGGGAGTTCCCCCCAATGTGGGGAAGAACTTTTCCCCAGTGAGAGTGAGGGAGCCCTGGGC
Organism: Hypotaenidia okinawae; assembly: GCA_027925045.1. Taxonomy (NCBI): domain Eukaryota; kingdom Metazoa; phylum Chordata; class Aves; order Gruiformes; family Rallidae; genus Hypotaenidia; species Hypotaenidia okinawae. The sequence continues at coordinate 115,493 of BSDF01000046.1, read as the reverse complement.
CAGGCTGCCCAGGGGGTGTGGAGTCTCCTTCTCTGGAGAGATTCCAGCCCCGTCTGGACACAGACCTGTGCAATATGAGCTGGGAGCTGCTTTGGCAGGGGGTTGGACCCCATGAGCTCTGGAGGTCCCTTCCCACCCCTGTGATGCTGTGATTCTCTGAACCCTTTACAAGCATCTTGTTAGCAAGTCCCCTTTATCCCAAGCAGCAGTAACAGCAAGAGGGGCAGTATTTCACGATGCTGGATCCAAGGTCACGTGGATCCCAGAGATCTCACAAAACCACCCCCCAAAATGCCCAGGAAATGCTCCCCCCTCTCTGTTTTCCACTCCCCAAGGGTGTCAGGTTGGCACGACACACGTGTGGACGTGGGTGAGAAGCTGGTTGACAGGACGTAGACACAGGGGGGTGGTCAGTGGGTCTGTGTCCAGGTGGAGCCGGTGACAAGCGGGGTCCCCCAGGGCTCTGTCTTGGGGCTCTGTAACATCTGGATCAGTGACATGGGTGATGGGATTGAGTGCAGCCTCAGCCAGTGTGTGGGTGACACCAAGCTGAGTGGTGTGGGTGACACACCAGAAGGAAAGGAGCCATCCAGAGGGATCCTGACAGGCTGGACAGGTGGCTCTGGGTGACCCTGATGAGGTTCAACACTGCCAAGTGTCAGGTGCTGCACTGGGGCTGGAGGAATCCCAGCCATAGACACAGCCTGGGAGAAGAGCTCCTGGAGAGCAGCCCTGCTGAGAAGGACCTGGGGGTTCTGGGGGATGAGGAACTTCCCCTGAGCCAGCAGTGGCTCTGGCAGCTGGGAAGGGCGATGGGATCCTGGGCTCCATCAGCAGAGGGGTGGCAGCAGGGACAGGGAGGGGATTGTCCCTCTCTGCTCTGCCCTGGGGAGGCCACAGCTGGAGTCCTGTGTCCAGAGCTGGGGCCCCAGCACAAGAGAGATGTGGGGCTGGTGGAGAGGGGTCAGAGGAGCCAGGAGGATGCTCAGAGGGCTGGAGCAGCTCCCCTCTGGAGAGAGGCTGAGGGAGCTGGGCTGGGTCAGCCTGGAGAAGGGAAGGCTGTGGGGGGACCTCATTGCAGCCTGCCAGTCCCTGAAGGGAGCAGAGGAACAGGAGGGGAATCAGCTTGTTCAAGGGCAGAGCCTTGTTCAAGGGGGCTGGAGTGAAGCTGGAGGAGGGAAGGGGGAGAGGAGAGATTGGGGGGAAGTTCTTTCCAGAGAGAGTGGTGAGGGGCTGGAACAGGCTGCCCGGAGAGGGGGTGGGTGCCCCGTGCCTGGGGGTGTTGAAGGCCAGGTTGGCTGGGGCCCTGGGCAACCTTGTGTAGCTCCAGGCCTGGAGGTTGGTGTCCCTGCCTGTGTCAGGGGGTTGGAGCTCTGTGATCCTTGGGGTCCCTCCCAACCCAGACCAGGCTGGGATTCTAGGATTCTATGATGGAAAAGTCAGTGGTAATTCAGTGTGAGCCTGGAGAGGGGAAACCATGGCCAAGAGATCATGAACACCAAGTCCCACAGGTGGTAGGAAGAGGTCTGCCCAGCATCCAGAGCCCATGTCAGTGTGCCCTAATGTGCCCCTCTCTGGGGGCACGTGGTGGGTGCCAGGGGATCTCCTTTACAGATCACTGCAGGAGTCTGGACTCCCTCAGCCACTCTCTTCATGGGGGTGAAGACAGAGAGGAGCCCAGAATCCAGGATTGGCAGAGGAAATGGACATGGACAGGGACACACAGACACAGGCAGAGCAGGGCTTTGCTGAAGGGGTTTATTGATCATTGGAGGGAAAGGGCCCAGGGCTCCCAGGGGATCGGGTGGGGTGATCCAGGGGTGATCATCTCCTCATGCCTCTGCAGGGGAGGACAGGAAGGAACCAGCTCCAGTCCTGAAAGACACAGACCAAAACGTCACCCCCAGCGCTGCCTGGGCCATGTGAGGGGCCTTGCCCCCAGCATTTCTCTCTGCAGAGACATGGAAGGAGACAGGACCTGGAGCCCACAATACCCCTAGGACAGGACTTGGCTCTCCTGAGCTCCACGTGGCACCCAGAGCCCCTTGCCCAGTGTCACATTACCCAAGATGCCCAAAATCTCTCCGGGCACAGCCCAGCCCTGAGGGTGATTCTGAGGGTTCCTCTGGCACCAGATGCCCTGCCTGGCCTGCACGGTGACCCTCTGGGTCCCTACAGCCCTACTGGGTGCAAGGAAAGGCAGGGGACAGGTGGGACCAGCTCATTCTGGATCATGGGATTCCCTGTCCCTGTGTTTCCCTCTCCAGTGCCCCCACTCTGCCCACCCCAGAGGGCTCAGGGGTGCAGGTGCCCTGGTGCTGCTCACCCAGACATCCAGAGATGCAGCCACGAGTTTCTCCTTCATCCTTGGATGCCTCCAAGTCCAGCCCACTACTCACATCCAGGACCTCATCTCCCCTTCCTTCCAAGAGTGCCTAGGGAAGAAGAGAGAAGCTGAGACACAAAAGTTTCCAGTCCCCCAGGGCCATGGCTTCCCCCTGCTCTGAGGGGGAGAATTCCCTTTGCTCCCCACCAGCCCCATTCCTCCACCTTTCTCCTGGGATCCCTGTTCAGGAAGGGACCAGGGCTGGGGATGGAGACAAGGGCAGTGGGAGGAATTCAGGGTGTCCAAAGAGGATGGGTGTGAGTGTCAGGGAACCCAGAGACAGGATCTGGGATGGATTTACAGACCAGCAGGGACTGGGCTGAAGGGCTGCACTGGACAGGGCTGTGTGGGATGCAAGGGAGGGGGAAAGGATTCCAACTGGAGAGGAGAGAAAGACTTGAAGCAAGGTGGTTGATGGGGACTGAGGAAGAGGACAGTAGAGGACAGAAACCAGGGCACTGGGGCAGTGCTTGCAAGTGGGGGTTCAAGGAAAGGGAGCTGAGAAAAGCATGAAAGGGACAGGACTGAGGGCAAGGACAGAAGAAAGGCACTGGGAAGGATGAAAGCTGGAAACTGGTGCAGAGCTGTGATCATCAGCCTCAGGAATCACACGCTGCCACTGGCAGCAAGGGGGAAATTGGACCAGAGAAACACCCTGAGGGTCCCTGACTGGAGAGATTGATCCCCTGAGAATCTATTGCCTCTTACTCCTACTTGGAGACTTTTGTACCCAATGGAACTGCCTTCTTCTCTAGCCAAGCTGTGCTGCTCTGCAGGCTCTGTGCTCCCCCAGCAGAACAGAAATGCCTCACCCCAATCAGCCTGGAGAAAGGGGCTTGTCATACCTAATCCTGCCAAACACACAAAAAGGACCCAGACCAGGTCAAACCCTCCTGCACTATAAAACCATCCCCACACAAGACATTTGCTAAGCATTATTACTTCCTCACACTCTTGTTTTCTCTCCAGTCCCCTCAGCTCTGTCACATCTTCATCACCAGCTCTGAAGGAATAAAGCTCCCCTGAGTGAACACCCTTTGGCCAGGGATGGGCTCTTGCACTGAATTCAGCATCTCCTCAGCTTCTGACCCTCAGTCTGGCCTGAGCAAGTACAGCTGCAAGAAAGAGAGACCCACTGGCTCCCAAAAATGCCAGTTACTGGGCATGGTGCAGGAGATGCAGAGCCCTTCAGATCAGGCCTCAGCTGGCTGCTAAAGGGACTGAGACTGGAATGTGAAACACAGTCTCACACACAAGCTGCTTCCAAACACAGGCTGCTGCCCTGTCTGCTACATAGAAAAGGGATTTTCAGTGCTATAGAACTTCACATTTCTTTTCCCTTCTGAAGGAGATTTGGATTTGGCCATTGGCCATTCTAAGGGGTTTAACCACTGGTGCCATCTCACCCACAGCCCAAAGTTGCTGGCTGGGTCTCAGGAACATTATAAAGCTGGATCATTACTGGTATCTGCTAAGCAGATTAGGGTTCCCAACAAAGGAATCAGGGTTATAGACACTGCAGGGACAATTAACAGCCTTTTGAAATCATTCCCCTGTCAGTATTGTCCCTCAGAGGGGAACATGAAGGCAGAGTCAGTTCATTCTGCAAACACACCAACCCCCATCTGCCCAGCACTCCACAAACCTCAGAAAAGAGATGTCTGCCCTTTTCAGAACCCAACCTGACTTCCAGCCAGCTTTCTGTCCCTCAGAAAGAACTTGACCACATCCCATGGTCACCACCCAAAAGGAACCTGTTATTTTTCCCTCACTGGAGCAACACTGAAATATGTTTTTAGGGGTGAAATGTTCCTTATGGAATGTTTACAGATTTGTTCAGAGCACGAGGAGATACAGCACTTTGGGGTCCTTCCATCACCCCACAGCACAGGATTTCTATCAGACAGGTTCAGCTCAGGAGCAGGGGCAGCTCCAGCAGAAGGAATCAGCAGAGCAAGCTGCTCCTCCACCCCTCTCTTAGGGACAAGAAAAGAAACTGAAGAACAATTCCTTGGCAGAAGGTGCACCAAAGAGCCTCAGCCTGCAGAAGAATCCCTGCCCCACACCTACAAGTACCTTTCCATAGGACTACTGCCCACTGACTATGGCAGCAGCTTCTGGTTTCATGTCCTTCCCTCCTCATCCTTATCCAGAAGGACCATCCTAAATCTTCCCCTGATCTTTCTGTGCTGAGACACTCCTGGTTTTGACAGGGAAACTAACCTCAAACTGCACCAACACCACTGAGTTCATCAGCAGGAAAGACTGGGCTTTTTATGCCATTAAACACTCTCCTACCAACCAGAGCAGAGCGACTCTGACAGACACCAGTCATGCAGGAAAACCTGACCCCAAACCCTGCTGCCCCTTTCAACTGGATTCTGTTAGAATACTACTAGTCTGAGACCGCCCTTTTTAGCAGCAACAGGAGGAGGAAGAGCTCCCCAAAAACCAGAAGAGAGCAGAAGGAAGCAGCAAAAGGGGACAAGAAACAACCAAACCCACGAGAAGGGAGCAGGAGGCAGTGAGAAAAGGGGAAGAAAAAGAACCCAAATGGAGAAAAGAGCAGAAAGAAGCAATGAAAAAGGGTAAAAACCCCTCAAAACGAGGAGAGAGAAGAACAAAGAGACACGAGGGGAAACAGACACAACACAAAGAATTAGAAGAGTTCAGAAGGAAGGGATGGAATGGGAAAAAACTAATCCAAGGAACCAGAAAAGAAGGAAGGAACAAACGGGAAAAAGCAACCCCAAAAAAGAAAAGAGAGCAGAAGGCAACAAGAAAAGGGGAAAATAAGAAGGAAGTCACTTGAGGAAGTGACTAAAGGGGGGAAAAACATCCCTAAAAATCTGGAAGAGAGCAGAAGGGAGAAACAGCAGGGGAAAAATAGACCAAAGAAAATGAGAGTGGAAAGAAACAATAAAAAGGGAAAAAAGCCCCCCAAAAAGCCAGGAGAGAGCAGAAAGAAGCAACAAAAATGAAAAAAAAAAAACCCCAAAACAACCCCAAAAAAGAGGCAGCTCAGCCCAACTCACTTTCCCTTGCAAAAAGCTGTGCAGCTCAGAGGAGAAAACCTACCTTTGACCCTGGGATGCACAGGTACGTCAGAGCTCAGACCTGGAACAGCAGGACAGCCTGGGCACGGCTCCTTTCTGCTCTCTCACACCTGTGTGTGTGCTGGGACATCCTCGTTTCCCTCAAGTCTTCCCAGACAGACGGGGAAGTGGCTTCTGTCCAGTCCACGTGCCATGAAGAGAAGCACTTGTGACCACTAAGGGGGGAGCAAACAACTGTGTGAGCAGCAGCAAAGCTCCACTTTGCCTTTGCAGATCCCCACAGCTCCCTGACACCCAGGAGCCCCTGGCACACCAGCATTTGCTTGGTATTAAAGCCCCGTGGGGGCTGCCAGTGCTGGGGAGCCCCACGGCCAGAGGGACACTGCTGAGCCCCCATGGGAGGAGTGAGGAGGGCTCTGCTCTTCCAAATCGACACAGGAGGAAGCCCAGGGTCAGGCCGGGCAGGGCCATGTCTCCTCCGCAGCCCCTGGGAGAAGGCCAGGCCTGAGGAAGGCCCTGGGTGCCAAACTCAGCACGGGCACTGTCACCAGGGGCAGAGCCCCGTCTCCTTCCCCGTGCTGGCCTGGCTGATGGGAGCGGCTCCCAGCACGCAGCTCCACTGGCCCAGGGCTGTGGCTGCCAGCACAGACAGGCCCACGCGTCTGGAAGCACCCTGGCTCCAGAGCAAAGCCAGACCAGCTCCCCTCCTGCCCCTTCCCCGTCCCTCCTCTCCTCTCCCCTGCCCTCTCTGCCCCGGCCCTGCCCTGCCCTGTCCCCCTCCCTGAGCAGGCCCAGACCCGTGAGCAGACCCAGGCCCGGCAGAGCCGCGCACACCCCCGGCACTGCCCAGAGCCGCTCCAGGGGCAATGGAGCCTCACCAAGGCCTCGTCTCTGCACAGGCCCAGCCTCACCCCTCCTGAGGAGCAGCACCCAGCTCTGCACACAGGCACAGGCCCCTGCCCTCCAACAACCCCACACCCCATTGGCCACAGCTCAGCCACTCGGCAGCGCTGCAGGAGGCCTGTCAGGCCCGGCAGCCTGAGGGGCAGGAGGGGGGGCAGCCAGGCTGGGGGGCAGGGCCGGGGCCAGCACCGGGCTCAGGGCCTGGGGGCTTCTGCCGCCCCTCCCCTCCTTCACATCCCCTTTCCCTTCCCTTCTGCTGGCCCTGCCTGGGGAGCTTGGTTGGGGCCCTGCCCCAGAGCTGCCCCAGCCCAGCTCGCCTGCCAGAGGCTCTCCTGGGCTGGCAGTCAGTCCCAACCCCAGTCCTGACAAAAGATCCCAGCCCCAAATCCCAAATCCCAACCCCAATCCCAGCCCCAACCCCAGCCCCAATCCCAGACACAATCCCTACCTCTGTCCCAGTCCCAATCCCAAATCCCAGCCCGAAATCCCTACCCCAATCCCAAATCCCAGCTCCAAACTCCACCCCTAATCCCACCCCAACACTAACCCCTCCCTAATCCCAACCTTCCCCCCCTAATCCCAGCCCTGACAAGTGTCCAGTTTGTAACCTCCCCCCACCCTACAACCCCCATAGGCCTCCCCTCCCCCATTCACCCCTTCCCACACACACATCACTGGGGGCTACCAGAACCCAACCAGGGGCTTCCAGAGCACCATGAATCCCTTGATCTTGACCCCCAAACCCCCCTTGATCCCCCCTTCACCCTGCCCTCCACAACCCCCCTGTACATATCTCAGTGGGGACCACCCAGCCAGCAATTTAGCCCCAAAACAGCCCTGAACACCCCCCCCCCCCCCTTTCCTCCCCACCATGTTTCTCAATCCCCCTCCCTCAATGAGGGGGGGCTCCTCCAGCCAACCTCCCCCCTGGGATTCAGCAGCCGGTGCCAGGGCTCTTGGCAGAGGCTGAGGATTTTGGGGTGCAGAAGGAAATTGGGGAGTGTGGGGGGTAGAAAACGTTGGGGGGTCATGGAAAATTGGCGCCAGACCCAGGGATGTGGGGGACCCCCAAAAAGCTTCAGGAAAGGGGAGCCCAGCTGTTTTAGGGAGTAGAGGGGGAGGGTGGGACTGGCCAGACCCATGCATGTCTGGGAGGGGGTGTGGAGGAAATACAGGGAGGGGGATTGTGGGTGCTCCCACCCCCCTTATCCCTGCACATGGGCACACATGAACCTGCATGGGGGGAGCCGCGTTAGTCCCCACCATGATACACCCCCCTACTGGTATAACCCCCCATCCCACTAATACACCCCCCACCCCACATCACTTCCCCACCTGCCACTTCCCAGCCCTGGACACATCAGTGGAGGTTCCAGAGGGGTTTTGGGGGATCCCTGGGGGGTCCCAGGACAGCCCCTCGGTGGTGGAGAAACACTGAATCACCGATCTGGGATTAAATGACCTGGGATTAAGTGATCTGGGATTAAGAGATGTGGGACTGAAGTAATCTGGGATTAAAACATTCCAGGATTTATCAATCTGGGATTTCTGGATCCGGGATTTATTGATCTGGGGTTTAAAAAGTAGGGGGATTATGAGCGTGGGAGAGAGCGTGGTGAGGGGCTGGAACAGGCTGCCCAGAGAGGGGGTGGGTACCCCATCCCTGGGGGTGTTCAAGGCCAGGTTGGCTGGGGCCCTGGGCAACCTTGTGTAGCTCCAGCCTGGAGGTTGGTGTCCCTGCCTGTGTCAGGGGGTTGGAGCTCTGTGACCCTTGGGGTCCCTCCCAACCCAGACATTCTGGGATTCTATGATTCCCTCTCTCCACACGTCTCTCTCTCACTCCCTGCCCTGCTCTGTCTCCCGTCCATCCTTTCCACTCCCCTCAGCCTCTTCTCTCTCCATGTCTCCCCATCCCGCTCCCTGCCCTGGCCTGTGTCACCCCGTCCCTCTCCCAACTCCCGGCCCTGCTGCTCCTCTGGGCTGCTGCTTTCGTTGGGCACCCGCCCTCCCCTGCCCCTCCGCCTCCTTTCTGATCTCTGCCTCTGCTGCCATCTCTCCCAGCTTCTCCCTCCCTCCCTCTGCTCCCTGCCCCTCTTTCCACCATCCCTCTGTCCTTCTGCTGTCCCTCTGTCCCTCTTGGGCCCCAGGAGGCAGCCCTGGGGCCTGTGGGGGCAGGGCCGGCCCAGGGGACGGTGTCCCCACATGGAGCCTTGGCAGGAATGAGTATCCTGGGCACGGACAGAGCTGTAGGCCCGAGGCTGCCGGGCGGCCATGGGGCCTGGACAGGCCCAGACTCTGCTCCAGCTGCGGCCAAGCTGAGGTGAGGCCCGGGGTCCCCGTGAGGCGCGGGGGGTTCTCCTGCCTGCTCACTGCACAGGGATGTGGGGGGAGCTCCTGGCATGGGCAGATCCAGGCAGCCGGGGGAGATTCCTGTCGGGAGCTGCCTGGCAGAGCTGAACCCCCTTGGCCAGGGGTTTCAGGCCCAGTCAGCCCGGCCGGGGGCTGGCAGGCAGAAGGCAGCGCTTCCCTGCAGCCCTTGCTCTGAGGGCCATGGGAATCAGCATGGGAAGTGTTGGTGAGACAGGCATCAGCCTGGCTCCTTTGCCCCAGAAGGTACTGATAGGGGACAACTCTGGGAGTGGTTCATTCTGAGTGTGCCTGGTGTGGGAGAGCAGCTCCTCCAGCCTCCTGACCTACTGAACTAGGAGAGAAGAAGGAGTGTGAGGTCAGGCTGGTCACGCTGCATTAAGTGCTGATGGTGTGTAATCGTGTAACTCAGACTGGAATGCAAAGGAAGACTGACTGTGCCTGCCAGAGAATGGGGAGAGCTGTCTGTGCTTCCCAGAGGGAGCAGGCAAGCTGTGGGGGAGGTCTGGTGGACTTGTGGTCCGTGGAGCATGAGTGCCAGGTGAGCGACAGCCGGGTCTGAGGAGGGGTGAGAGGGCTTCTGGCCCCCTGGAAGCGACTGCCAGAGCACTGAGGGTACTTCTGAGTGGACGTGAGCTTCCAAATTCATGGCCCCAAGGCACATGTTATCCTCTCCGTGCTGCCCTGCCCAAGGGCTGCTTCCCCTGAGGAAGGAGATGGGGGAGAGCCCCCCACTGCCGTTGCCTGCCCCGCTGGTAGTGACTTGGCCCTGGGGATGGCTCACTGCCCTTCAGAGATTGCCATGTGTGACTTGGGGCCTCAGCAGGGCTTTTGCACCTCCTTTCTGCAGGTTGGGACAGTGGCAGGTCCATCCCAACGGTGTCTTTGAATGTCGGGATGGTGTTGGCAGGCTCAGGGAAGCTGTAGTTTGGGGTGAGCAGGTCCTGGGGCAGTGGTTGTTCCTCCACAGGGGCTGCTGTGCCTGACACGATGCTTTGGGCTCCCTGGCCCAAGACAGGCTGGTCATCGGAGCTGGTTGTGGGAAGAACCAGAGAGGTTGGGGCCAGTGCACTCCCCTCCCTCCTGGTGCCTCCAGACTGGACTCCCTGGCTGTGCCCTGCTTCAGAAGCAGCTCTGCCCAGGAGATCCCCCAAAAAGAAACCTCACAATCCTATTTAGAATGACTTCATTGGAAACATTTCCACAGTGGCAGACACGGCTCATTTCTGTCTGTTTAAATAAGTGTTTGGTTCATTTCTGAGTAAGAGTTGTGTTCTCTAAGGAAATCAGACAGAATCCTGATACTTGGCAATGAACCCTGGCATTCTGGCCACGCTGGCTGCAGGGGCAGCAGCCACAGAAGTGCAGTCAGGGTCCCTAGCTGGGAATCCCTGATGTTTGGTGCTGGCTGTGCTGTGTGCCGTCTCCTCCCCTCCTCAGGAAGAGAGCTCCCTGAAGTGTCTCTTCCCCTTGTTACTCCTCAAGTTCTTCCTTGAAATCCTGGTTTCAGTGCCGTGCCTGGGAAACCAGTGCTCATCCTGAGCTCCTACCAGTTGGTCAGTCTCCCTGGGCAGATTTCTCCAGGAGCCAGTCTGTGTGGATGGCATGGAACAGACCGTGCTGCGTCTGCAGTCTCATCCTCACACTGACCCCAGTCATTCATTCAGGGACTCCAGTGACACCAAAAGCCTGTATCGTGTGTCCCTGGAGCTGGGGGTGAGAAAGAGGTTCTCACCCAGCTCCCTGTTTTTACCCTGTCAGTGCAGAGCCAGGCACAGAGTCTTCACTCACTGCTGCCTGTATTGCAGGGCAGCCTGCAGTGTGTTCAGAGGGATTCTGCTCTGGGGTGACTCACTGGTGTGTCACAGAGTCGAGTTGTGCTGGGCAGGACAAGACAGAGTGCTGCCCATGCCAGGTACAGATGCTGATCCTGAGGTGAGAGAATGCTGACAAGGGCAGCTCTCAGCAGGAGGATAATCCTTCTGGGTTCAGGAATTCAGGGTTGCATTTCCTCAAGCTCTTGAGGCAGCACAGCTGGATTTTATGCTGTAGTGACTGCACCCCAGGCAGTCTTCATACATGACAGTGCTGAAACCCCCATGTGTTGTTTAAATGTGATGCAGAAGGTTATTGATGAGCCCAGAGAGGTTGGCCTTGCCCAGAGTGCAAAGCTGCAGCCTGGTTTGTAGCTTTGCGTGGCTGAGTTCTGGTGGAGAAGGGGCAGCTGCAATAGACTCACTGGAAGAGCTTCAGGCAACACAGCCTGGGCTGCAGGGATCATGAGCTGGTGGGGTTCCCTGTGCTGAGGCGTGTGAGCCACATGACAGGGGGAGTCAGGACCCTGACTTTGAGGAAGGCTGAGCTGCAGCTCTTGAGGGGGAATCACTGGAACCCCCTGGGAAATGGCCCTTCTGACAGACTCCCAAATCTAAGTGATGGCCTCAAAGCACATGAAACAGAGCTTGACCAACACACCCCCATCAAGCAGCATGAGCTCCCAGTGCAGGGTTCTCTAAGATTAACCCCTAATGTAATGAGTCAGGTCAGCTGGAGGCATCCTGGCTGATGCTGTGAGCCACAGGATAAGGTTCTCCCTCAGCCCCTGTGCTGAGGGAAGGGTGGGCTGTATACCCATCCTGGTGCTTTCTGTGAGGACTTTAGGGAGGGCTGGGTGGTGCTGTGATGTTCTGCCTCTTGGTTGGTGCCTGTAGCTTTCTGCTTGTGGGGAAGCCTGAGGGGAGGCTGTGCTGAGCAGTGCACAGAGGAGCTGGGGCAGTGGAGTGCTGTACCAGCTGGGGTGTTTCCCTTTGAGGTGCCTGCCAAGGTAGGGGTTCTCTGGAGTGAGCCTAAGGGTGAAGGGCTGTTGGTATCTGTTGGTGTTTGGGGTTAAGAGCAAGAGCCTGGTGACTGAGTGTAGCTCTGGTGGTGCTGAGGCCACCTGAGGAGTGCTGTGTGCAGGGCAGGTTAGTGGGAACGCTGCCCCCCAGGAACCCCTTTCTGCAGGTGGGTTTTCAGCTCTGGGTGAGTTCCTTTTATCCCCTGAGGGCAGGAGAGTTCCTCACCTGCACTGCCAAGCCTCTCACTGCCTCTTTTCTCCCCTGCCCAGCCGAAAAGGGGAGTGATGGAGGGGCTGTGGGTGCCTGGCCTCCAGCCAGGGGCTGAAGCTCCACAGGCAGGTGGTGTTTTTATTGCAAGTACAGGTGACTGAGGGACGTCTCTGTCAGGAATGGGATGGTGGAAGGGAACTGCTCTGGTGGCAGGGTGTGCTCTGCAAGTGCCAGTTCCAGTTCCAGTTCCAGGAGAGACCCTGGAACAGGCTGCCCAGGGAAGGGGTGGGCACCCTGTCACCCCAGCTGCGTGGGACCTGGAGCAGCCCTGGTGCTCTGGGAGGTGTCCTTGCCCATGGCTGGGGCCAAGGTGCTCTCTCAGGCTGCTTCCCACCCAGACCATCCAGTGATGCTCTGGACGGGCTCTCGCTCCTCTCTCTAGGGGCTGGAGCCACACTCTGGGCACCCACAGCCTCCTTCCCCGAGCGGGGCCCCTTGTTGGGAGGGTCCAGAGCCCGATCTGTACGGCCTGAAGCCTGAGTCAGGCCAGGCCCCTGCCGTGCAAGAGGCCCGAAGCCTGAGCCAGCCCCCGCTTCTCCCGGGCCCCCCATCCCTGGGGCAGCCGGGGAGAGGAAGGTCCCGGTGCTTCCCAGCCACTGGGACCTCCCCCCGGGGACTGGGTGGGCTTGGCAGCCCTCCCGTGCCAGGACCAGCCTAGGAGCCCTCCTCTGTGGAGACCCCAGGCAGCAGAGCTCGCCCAGGAGCACGGGCCAGGCCCCTTCTCCTCATTTCTAGTTTCTTCTCCTGTTTCCCCAGCAATCCATTCCATTTCTGGGGTGAAAAGCCACCTGTCCCAAAGCACCAAAGGTCTCAGAGGCTCCAGTTCCTAGAGCCCCACGGTCAGGGCACACACAAAGCCCCTCTGTAAGGCCCAAATCCCTGATCTGGAGGGTCCCAGCTCTCCTTTGCAGCGCTCTCAGCCCCCACACAGTGCCCAGAGCCCTGTGTTTGCCAGGACACGTTTCTTTCTTGGAGCCAGGGAGGAACCTCCTGGTGCAGGATCCAAAGCAGCTCTGCAGCATCTCTCCAGGCCCTGCCCAGCACCTCGTTTTGGAGGCTGAAACCCTCATTTTAAAGGTCCAGACCTGTCTCTCATTCCCTGCAGCTGTCATGTTGTTTGTGGAGGGGGGAACTGTGCTGGTTTCCCGTGCATGGCTGGGTTCTGGTGGAGGAGGGGGGCTGCAGGGGGGGCTGCTGCAAGAAGCAGCCAAAATGCCTCTGCAGGCCCCACAGAGCAAACAGCAGCCGGCTCAAGGCCAGAGTCACTGCTGGCCAAGGGTGAGCCCATCAGCGATGGGCACAGCACCTCTGGGCATCACAGCTGGGAGGAAGAATCCCCGCAGGCAGCTGCTTTGTGCCCCCAGAGAACCACAGGATCCCAGAATGTCGGGGTTGGGAGGGACCCCAAGGGTCACAGAGCTCCAACCCCCTGCCACAGGCAGGAACACCAACCTCCAGGCCTGGAGCTACACAAGGTTGCCCAGGGCCCCAGCCAACCTGGCCTTGAACACCCCCAGGGACGGGGCACCCACCCCCTCTCTGGGCAGCCCCTGCCAGCCCCTCACCACTCTCTCTGCACAGAACTTCCCCCCAATCTCTCCTCTCCCCCTTCCCTCCTCCAGCTTCACTCCAGCCCCCTTGTCCTGCCAGGCTCTGCCCTTGAACAAGCTGATTCCCCTCCTGTTCCTCTGCTCCCTTCAGGGACTGGCAGGCTGCAATGAGGTCCCCCCACAGCCTTCTCTTCTCCAGGCTGACCCAGCCCAGCTCCCTCAGCCTCTCTCCAGAGGGGAGCTGCTCCAGCCCTCTGAGCATCCTCCTGGCTCCTCTGACCCCTCTCCAACAGTTCTGGGCCCCAGAGAAGGGCGTGACAAGAGGAAAAGAGCTGTGCAGACATCAAGGGCAGGGGAGGAGAGGGGGAGGAGGTCTGCTGGGGACAGGCAGGAGATGCTGTGACCCACGTTGGAGCCAGCCCCTGCCAGCACTTGCAGCCCGTGGGGAGAGACAGAGACCCAGAGAGGAGCCAGGGGGAGATTGGCGCTGGGGGGAGAGGTTTGCTGGGGGGAGGCCGGTGACCCCGTGGGGGGACTGGGGCTGAGGCACTGAGACTCACTGTGATCACGCCTGCTGCCAGCGCAGGGACCCAGGCTGGGGCAGAGAGCTGAAGCCCCGAGGGGAAGGAGCTGAAATCGGGGGCTGCCGGCCCTGGGGGTCTCTGCCCCCGGGGAGGGGGAGAGCGGGAGGAGGGGGGTGCTGGCACAGGGGGGTTGAGTCTCCACCCCGGCCTGAGCACTGGGTTCAAGAGATAAATCCGTTCATTCTCCCACAGCCGGACCCGAACCGGCCGGGATCGACCCCCGGCAGGATGCCAGGGGTGCGCCCTGCCCCCCCCAAATCCTGCGTGGTGGGGAGCCCCTTTAATCCTCCCCCATACCCTACATGAGGGCCAGCCCCTTCCCTCCCCCCAACCCCATATCCGCTCCGGTCTGGGGCATGAGGGTGTCAGACCCCCCTTACCCTCCCATTTTTGGGGAGAGACCCCCCATTTGTTGCAGGTACCGGGAAGAAGGGGGGAGGGGTGTGTGTGCTGCCCAGTCCCCCCCAGGCTGGGGGCATCTCTCAGCATAAAGAGAAGGGGGGGCTGGTGTGTGTGATTAACTCCCCCTCTCTCCCCCTGCCCAAGGGTCTCCCATCCGCAGTCCGTGGGGGGGTGTGTGGGAGCCCCCCGCCGGCGGCTGCCCCCAGATGTGGGTGAGTTTCTCAAGCTTCAACTCGCTTGAACTGCCGCTCCCTGCATCTGGGGGGGTGGGGAGGGAAATGGGGGGGGCACGGGCCGGGCCCGAACGGGAGGCCTTTCGGGAGGGGAAGGGTTTAGAGAAACCACGACAGAGGGATACAGATCCCCAGCAGTCTGAGAGCTAAGTGGAGGGCTGGGGACCAGGGTGGGAGAGGGAGGAGAAGGGGAGGAGGGTGGGGGTTAGGATACACACCCCCTCTCAGCCGTAGCAGACTGCAATTCAAACCAAAGCAGCCTGGACTGAAAGAATTATACCTATCCAGGAGGGGTTTTGTGGAGGTCTGGGATGTTTTGGGGTGGTAAGTGTGGCTGAGAGGGGTCTGGGGGAGTATAGGGGGCCTAGGAGGTTCTGGGGGAGGGTCCTGGGAAAGGGTTTTGGCGTTATAGGAGGAGTTCTGGGGGGGTTGAGGTTCGTGGAGGGAGGATGAGTGGGGTTTTGGGGGGGTGCAGGGGGGCTGTGAGGCGTTTTGGGGGGGGTAGAGGAGGCCTAGGAGGTGCTGGCAAAGGTCCTGGGGATCTGGGGGGAGTTTGGGTGCGTAGAGAGGGGTAGGAGGTGCTGGGGGGCTTGGGGGAGGGTCTGAGGGGTGGGGAGGGTGTTTTGGGGGGCTGGGGGGTTCCTGGGTGTGGGGTTTGAGGGAGGGCTTGGGGGGTTTGGGGAAGTACAGGGGGGCTGTGAGGGGTTTTGAAGGGGTATGTAAGCATAAGGAGCCCATGGGAAGATCCTCTAATCCTGGGGGACAGGGATATCCACTTCTGGGGAACCTCTTTAATACTGCTCCCCTAGGGAATTTTCATGGCCAGAGCTGGTTCTGAGGCCAGAAATGAGGTTTCAGGCAGAATGTGTCTTTCAGTCCTGGCTGCTCTGGTTTGGAGCTACTGCTGGATGTTGAGCATGGTTGGAAGGAAAGGTCACTGCGACTGAGAATAATCCCTAGGGAAGGGGAATTAGGAGAGTTCCTTGGGAGTGGAAAACACTGAGAACAAGGGCTAGGAGGGCTGCTTGTAGGTGCCATGGGATAGGTGTAATTCTTTCAGTCCAGGCTGCTTTGGTTTGAATTGCAGTCTGCTACAGCCGAGAAAAACACCTTAGGAGGTACCAGGAAGGGTCCCTCTTCCCTGGCAAAGGAAAAGGCTGAGACCCGGTGTTGCAGTTTTGCACAGTTGGCTACTGAGAGAGAGGTCCAGGGGCTGCAGAAAATGGCTGCTAGAGTCTTCTGCAGGCCTGCTTACAGCACCTCTGAGAATCACATATAGGAGACAGACTCCACCAGAACATGAAGTTCCAGGAAGGCTGCAATTTTGGCCATTAAGGGCATTGATATGTATGTTTGCATATAAATGTAAGCAGTTGGCAGACACAAAAGGCTGGGAAGGCTGGGGGAGGAGGCCCCAGGTACCCAGGAGAGAGATGCCCCTGCAGCCCGAGCTGAAGCACGGGGAGTAGCCGGAGGAAAGGAGCCATGGAGGAGGCAGAGACCCGACCTGCCCGGGGGAGAGGCTCCACGCTGGAGACACAGAGAAGATGCCGTGACTGACGTTGGGATGAGCCCCTGCCAGCACAAGCGACCTCCAGAGATGAGCCAAACAGGTTTGCTGGAGGAGGCATCATAGCCCCGTGCAGGACTGGGACTGAGAGACACTGGGATTGATTGCTGCCTGCCAGAGCAGAGATGAAGCCCGGCGGGAAGAGGTTTGCCTTGGAGAAGGTTCCTGGAGGACTGGGTGAGATCCTAGGGTGCAGCAGGGGGAGGGTGTGTGGGATGGATGCCCCCATCCCGGCCAAGAAGGGAACCATCTTGCAAGGGACTGACCGGAGCCCCCATCTCCCAGTCCCTGCCCCCCGTCCTGTGCTGCGAGCAGGAGAGGGGAAGAAGGGAGCAAACTCCTGGCTAAAGGGCAGTCTGCTTTAGAATGGAGGGGTGGGGGGAAGGTGTTCCCCAGACCCCCATTTCCCCAGTCCCTGCCTTTTCCAGGCTGCAAACAGGAGGGAAGAAGGGAGCAAATTTCTTACTAAAGCCTGCTGAGGAGGGAGTGGGGGTGGGAAGAGTGTTTGCCTCGTTGCATTTGTTTCAAGATTGTTGGTTGCACTCCTGGCTCTAGTTTTTTTCACTGTTTCTCTCAAGCATAATGTAATAAACCAGTTAACTTTCTCTTCTGCACTTTGTGTTGAGTCTGTTTTGCCTGCATCATTAACCACTTTGACTCCTGAGCCACCCAATTATATTCTTTCTCCCCTGTCCAACTAAGAAGGGGAGCAACAGACTGATTTTGGTGGGTGCCTGGCCTTTAGCCAGGACTCAGCCAACACATTGAAGTTTGTCCTAACCCCTTCCCCTTCCTGATGGATTGTAAGAAGAGCTTCCTGCCCTTTGTCCTTGATTTCTTCTAGTATTTGTTGTAAATCTTCACGTTTCAATAAATTTTCTATACTCTTGATGTTTAATCCTATGGGGGCAGGAGATATTGTCTTTAATAGGGTAATACCAGACCTTAATAGTTGGTAAGTAGGTTTTGGGGCTGCATAGCTGAAATCACAGCCTGTGGTAGCAGTAGAGTTACAAATGCAATAATTCAAGTAGTCCTTTGTTTCTTTGAGCTGTTATGGTATTGCTTTCTCAGAGGAAGCCTTGCTGTTCTCTCATAATACAGGATCCAGCTGTTTGCCACTTATCACCCGTTTTCCTGGCCCAAGTTCTGTGTTCAAAAGGGTACAGCAGAGTGCCCCCATGGTTAATCCTGAGGGATTAATGGGGTGTATGGTGACTGCTGCTGTGTCATGTATTGTTAACACAAAAGCTGTGACAGAATGTGAATTAGGGTCATAAGTGAAGTTGACCATATTCCACCATGACTGGAGTTTCCTTTCCACTTCTGTAGCACTATCCCAGACCTGAAATCTTCCTGATTTCTGTAGGGAGCATGCCTTCCTCTCCTTCCCTTATTATGGATGCAGTCTCGTTCCTCAGTGGTACATAATTTGGTGCTCTCAGGGGTAGGAATAATTGATACTGTAATTTGGGATGCCTTTTTATAAGTGGTGCCATTAATTAATCAGCATCCTATTCCCATCTCCTCCCCTATCCTCCCTTGAAGCTGGTAAATGTCTTGTCCTGAGTCTCTGCTCCATTCTCCTCTCCTATACACCTGATTCCCATGCACGACCACGGTGGACAGGTTTCAATCTTCTCGAGCTGGATATTCCCCCATGGACCCAGTGCACCCAATACAAGCTTGGCACCATGGCAAGCTAATATTTTCTTGGCCCAGAATCCTTTCCCAAGATTGAATTATGATTAGGATTGTGAGAAGCATCCCATAGAGGTCTAAGTGCTTTCTTACACGTGCTATTGCTATTCAGAAGCAGGTTATAATGATAGATTGAGTCATGAACTACACTTCTACGATAGACACACAATTCTTTTCTTACTCTAATTGTTCTTCAGCTATAAAGAAATTAATTTTCTTTAAACATTACAAATAGGATGCAGACTGCACTGATGACAGGTTGGGTGAGGCTGGTTCTGCTCTGCTCGCCTGAGGGAGCAGCCGTGGGGTGATACCGTTCTGCCCTTGAATTGCTGCCTTTTACATTTCCCTCCAGTTAGCACGAGCTTATCACAAGCCCTCTGGTGTGAGAGAAAAACCAGACTTGCCATGTCCCCCTGCCCCAGGCCATTCCACACGATCATCTAGCTAAATTCTCCTGAAGAGTGTGGGGCTGTTCTTAAACCCCTGCATCCACGTGAGCTGGTTCTTTCAACCGCTTCTGGGGTTTTCCCATTCGAAAGCAAACATTTTCTGGCTGACCTCGTGGACAGGGAGGCAAAAGAAAGCATCCTTTAAATCTAGGACCGTGAACCAAGTTTAACCCAGAGTTAATAGGGTGTAGGGGCTAGCTACCACCAGCTAGAGAGATCAATGTCCCTACTACAGGCGTATTAACCAGAGATGTGTTGGTGATCACTTACCTCCAGAGTAACTTTCCCTTGCTTAAATTTAATTGTGGCTTCTAATTGCTCTAATAAATCCCTACCAAGGAGGGCCTTTGGTGCATTTGGCATATGTAGAAATCGGTGGATCTCTGCTTGTTTCCCCAGTTTGTATTTTAAAGGTTTGCACAAGTAAGCCTCCTCAGTCTGGCTGGTTAGTCATTTCTTCTGTTTTTATGTGAGCTGTGGTTTTTTTTCTTGATTATTGCTCCATCTGGTGTCACTTTGGCTCTCTGCTCAGAGGTGTTAGCCCCTGAGCTGCTTTAGCTTTAAGGAAGCAGGAACACTGCGCTGCCATCCAGCGAGACCTGGCCAGGCTGGAGAGCTGGGCAGGGAGAAACCAGATGAGGTTCAACAACAGCAAGTGCAGAGTCTGGCACCTGGGGAGGAACAACCGTTTCTATCAGTCCAGGCTGGGGGTGACCTGCTGGAGAAGAGCTCAGTGCAGAAGGACCTGGGGGTCCTGGTGGGTGACAGGGTGGCCATGAGCCAGCAGTGTGTCCTGGGGCTGAGAGAGACAATGGGATCCTGGGGGCATCAGGGGGAGTGTGGGCAGCAGGTCACAGGAGGGGATCCTCCCCCTCTGCTCTGCCCTGCTCAGGCCCCACCTGGAGTGTTGTGTCCAGTGCTGGGCTCCCTGGGATAAAACAGCCAGGGATCTCCTGGAGAGAGTCCAGAGGAGGGACAGGGAGATGCTGAAGGGCCTGGAGCATCTCCCCTGTGAGGAAAGGCTGAGGGAGCTGGGGCTGTTCAGCCTGGAGAAGAGAAGCCTAAGGGGGGACCTAATTAATGTTTATAATTATCTTAAGCAGGGGATGCAGGGGGAATTGGCCAGCCCCTTCTCAGTGTCTGTGGGGACAGGACAAGGGGCAATGGCTGCAAGTTGGAGCACAGGGAGTTCCGCACCAACATGGGGCAGAACTTTTCCCCAGTGAGGGTGAGGGAGCCCTGGGCCAGGCTGCCCAGGGGGTGTGGAGTCTCCTTCTCTGGAGAGATTCCAGCCCTGTCTGGACACCTATCTGAGTGAAATGTCCTAGGGAGCTGCTTGGGCAGGGGGTTGGACCCGATGATCTCTCGAGGTCCCTTCCAACCCCTACAATTCTATGATTAGCCCGCGGCAGCCAGGGCCAAAGGCAGGGTGTGCGCTGGGATCGGGGTGCCTTCCTTTCCCCTAATTCAAGTCTTTCTTTGCACCTTGGAATAGTGCTTTCCCAGCGGGGTTCTGGAACCTCCCACAAAGACGGTATTCTCAATTCCCAACCACAGAATACAGCTATTACCTGGGTTTTCTCTGATCTGCAGGTGGGATCGAGGCATTGGGAATTAAGCTGTGAATGTTAAACACCAGGTGGCACCCTACACACTGGGTTTTAAACCAAGCCCCCTGCCCTTTGCCAGGGATGATGTTATTAAAGCTGCTGATGTTGTTATTAAAGCTGCTGCTGTTATTATTAAAGCTGCTGCTGTTATTAAAGCTGCTGATGTTATTATTAAAGCTGCTGATGTTATTATTAAAGCTGCTGATGTTATTAAAGAGGGGGTTGGGGTTTTGGGGGAATTGTACAACTCACACATCAATGCC
Organism: Hypotaenidia okinawae; assembly: GCA_027925045.1. Lineage (NCBI taxonomy): Eukaryota > Metazoa > Chordata > Aves > Gruiformes > Rallidae > Hypotaenidia > Hypotaenidia okinawae. The sequence goes on along the minus strand of BSDF01000046.1, from coordinate 95,309 downwards.
AAGGCCTGGAGAGGTGACTCTGCCCCTCTACTCCGCTCTTCTGAGACCCCGCGGGGAGTGCTGCACCCAGCTCCGGGATCCCCGGTACAGGAGGGACATAGAGCTGTTGGAGTGAGTCCAGAGGAGGCCACGAAGATGATTAGGGGGCTGGAGCACCTCTCCTGTGAAGACAGGCTAAGAGAGTTGGGCTTGTTCACCCTGGAGAAGGCTCTGGGGTGACCTAATTACAGCCTACCAATGCTTAAAGGAACTCCTACAGGGAAGTGGGAGAGGGACTGTTCACCAGGGAGTGTAGTGACAGGACAAGGGGCGATGGCTTCAAGCTGAAAGAGGACAGGGTTAGGTGAGATGTTAGGAAGAAATTCTTTCCTCTGAGGGTGGTGAGGCCTTGTGGAAGCCTCTGGGAGACGTTGTGGAAGCCTCTGGATCCCTCAAAGTGTTGAAGGACAGGTTGGGTGAGGCGTTGGGCAACCTGATCTCTTGAAGGGTGTCCCTGCTCAGGTAACTAGATGATCCTCGAGGTCCTTCCCATCCCAAAGCATCCCATCATTCTGTGGTTAAATGCTTTACAAGGAGGGTGACAGAGCCTTGGGACAGGCTGCCCATCTCTGGAGACGTTCAGACCCTGCCTGGATGCTGTCCTGGGCAGCCTGCTCGAGGTGACCCTGGCCTGGCAGGTGGGTTGGACCCCTTCCAACCCGAAACAGGACGTGACTCTGACACTCGTGGCCCTTCCCTTCTCCACTGCTGCAGGCACCTGCCCGAGGTGGAGCCACGCTGGCTGTGTCAGACCCCCTCCCTGTCCTGCCACCCACGCTCTGTGTGACCCCTCTGTGCCACAGCCCCTGGTTCCTGGCCCCCACTGCCCCCCCCCCCCAACCCGTGAGGCTCAGCAAACCCCGACCGGGTCCAGTGGGGCTGTGGAACCCGGGGCATGGAGGGGTTGGGGGGGGGGGGCGGGATTGTGTCATCATCATGCCCGTTCCCGGCCTCCCCTACTCCCCCCAAGAATCAGTGGGACCCTCCCGCTCCCATGGCAACGGTCACCCCGGACCTGAGCGGTGCCCGAGGGTGGCAGTCCCGCGGCTGCGGCTGAGCGCAGCGGGCGGGTGTCCCCTGTCCTCCTGTGCTCAGCGGCTTCGGGGCGAGCGGAGCAGCGTGTCTCCAGCCTATCCTGAAAGAGAGAAGCACCTCACTGTGCGCGCCCCAGCTCAGCCCAGCCTCAGGTAGGGGTGGCACCAGGTCCCCCCGGGGGCGAGGAGGGAGAGGAGACAGAGGGGTCCCTGCAGAGGAAGAGGGAGTCGGCTCCGGGGCGAGGAGGGCTGTTGGGGAGGGGCTTGGGGCACAGCCTGCTGAGTGGCATGAGGCTGCACCAGGGGAGGTTTAGCCAGGACAGGTGTTAGGAAGAGGTTCTGTCCTGAGAGGGGGTCTGGCGCTGGCACAGGGCAGCGGTCACAGCCCTGAGCTTGGCTGAGTCGGGGAGGCGTCTGGATGGTGCGCTCAGTCCCCTGCTCTGGCTTGGCTGGTCCTGAGTGGAGCCAGGAGTTGGACTCGCTGATCCTGACGGATCCCTTCCAACTCAGGGCTCTGGGATTCTGTGGCCTGGGGGGCTGACACTGGGGCGCTTTGTGACAGCCTGTGTCCCCTGGCCCGACCTGTCCCCCCACCCGCAGTGTGGGGAGGACAGTTCTGGGACAGAGTGGGAGTGAAGAGCCCCCCTGAGCACAGCCACCTCTGCCCCACCACCCCTAGCAGGGCACCCCTAGGCTATGGTGTCCCCATCACCCCATCCCTCCCTCTACTTTCCCTCACGCAAAATGATGGGGGGAACCCCCTCAGAATCCCAGGAGGGCCTGGAAGGAGGAAGTGTCCCAGTGCTGTCCCAGCTCCCAGCTCAGGCTGAAGGCCAACAAGCCACCACGAACCAGTGAGTGTGTGGGTGCTGCGGGCAGGGGGATGCCCACCCACTCTGCCCCCTGCCCCAGGTCTGCATCCCCCAGCAAGGCTGGCATCAGGGCTCCCATGTCACAGCGGCCAGGGAGGCAGCCCATCTCGGTACCCTGGGACAGGGACCTTCCCTGCTCCCCACCCAGTGCCAGCACATCCCTCACCCAGGCACGCTGGGGCCCCCTCCCTGTGCTGCTCCCCAGCATTGTGTCCTCATCCCTGGGGCTCAAAGGGGAAACCAGTGACTCAGGCTTGAAACCAGATTGGTGACATCAGCAGGAGCTGGGGAAAAGGGCTTGGGTTGCCCCACCTGCCCCCAGCCCTGACTGCTCTCTCTTGGCCAGGTTTGGGCTGCTCCAGCATGGCCATGTCCAGGGAGGAAAGGCAAGCCCTGGAAAACATCCAGTCCTTCCTCAGGAGCAGACCAGAGGTACCTGTGGCCGCTTCTCCAAGGCTGCCTCTAGCTGGCTTCCAGCTGGTCTGTCTGTCCCCATCCTGTGCTGAGAGGCTTACGGGGGCTGCGCTGGGCAGCCCCGCACACACTGTCTCTCTCCTGACCCCGTCTGTCCCCTCCATGGCTGGCAGGAAGAGGCCCAGAAGCTGAGCTTTCTGGACTCCATCGAGACCATCTGCAGCATCACCAGGAGAAAGCCCCCTGCATGCCACCGGCTGCACTTCCTCGAGGAAGAAATGGTTGGGGCCATCAAGGTGAGAGTAGAGCGGGCCAGGACGCAGCAGGGACACAGCCCTGGGGGCAGAAGAGGACTTGTCTGGGTGTGGACACACACACACCCACCCCCCAGAAGGGACAGGCAGGAGGAGAGCCATTCCAGGCCTTCCATCTGCCACTCTAATGCCATCTGGGTGGCCCAGCTGAAGCCAGGGCTGGCACCAAATGACGTTGGCAGTCTCCCGGCCAGCCTGGGCTCTCTGATGGGCTCAGCCCCTCCCACTGCAGGGTACTGGGTTGGGGATGGGGGTGCCAGGATGTGGGCACCAGGGCTCTGTTAGCCCCACAGGCCCTTGCTGGGAGGAGACTTCCCCATCCCAACCCGTCCCACCCTGCCGTGCTCCCCAGGTGCTGCTGCAAGAGGAGCCTGCTGCCCGCCTGGACACCACGGTGCGGCAGCAAGCCATGCTGGCCATCACCAATATGAGGTACCTGCCCCAAGCCCCAGCGTGGCCTCCCTGGTGCTTGGGTGGCCCTGATGGCACTGCTCCTGGGTGGGGGGCATCTGCAGGCCCGAGGTCAAGAGGAAGGCCGAGAGCAGGGCAGGGGGTTCCGCGGGGTTTTCCCCTGCAAGGCCAGTGTCAGTGTCACGGGGTTGAGATGTCCCCGGCAGTGTGGCCGGGTCTCCAGCCCTGGGCTCTGCCTCCTCCTTGCTGGGTCTGAAGAGCACCTCTCTGTCCCCACAGCAGAGCGGGGCTGCTGCTGCAGGAGAAGAGCAGCTTCCTCCACACCTGCTTCTGCAGCACCTTCCACCTGCCTGCGCAGGAGGATGCCCAGGGCCCCACAGCTGACCTCTGCTCCCAGGTACGTGCTGAGGTGAAGCCCGGCGGGAGGGAGGCCCCTTCCTGGGCACTGCATGGCCACGGCCACCTCCCCCCGGCTTCCTGAGCCGCCCCTGAGACTCTGTATCCCCTCACAGACCCTGGCTGCCATGGATGGGATGCTGCAGGCACTGGTCAAAAGAACTGGCACCCTGGATTTCCTGGAGCTGCAGAACATTTTGGAGGTCTGGCCTTGGCACAGGGTCCCCATGGGCAGTGACCCCCAGCTTGAGTGGTGCTGCCCCCCTGTCCCAATGCCTGGTGCGAGTTGGGGGGCAGAGAATGTCCCTCCTTCCCCACCATGTGTGTGTCCCCCCTGCACTGCCCAGCAGCCGGCTGCCTTCAGTCTGCTGCCAGAGCCCCTTCTCCTCCTGCCCCAGCCCAGCCCAGCAGCCTTGCCCACAACTTGCCCCCAACATTCCCTCCCCGATGGACCCACCTGTCTGGCAAGGGGACCCCAGCCCTGGGGGTCTCTGGCTTCACCAGGGGCCGTATCCCAGAGCTCCCACTGCAGGTTCCATGGGGTTGTTACTGCAAAGCGTTGGGGCCCTAGGGTGGGGGGCAGAGGGATGTTTTTGGGGGGATAGTGACCAGGAGGCAGCAGAGGCAACAGCAAGGTGTGCCGTGCTGTGCCACCCCACTTCCCTGGCACACCAGCAGCTTTTCTCCTCCCAGCTCCTGCTGCCCTTCACCCAATCCCAGCCGGCAGTGGTGCAGGAGAGGGCCACGGCACGCATCGCCAGGCTGACCCGCTTCCTCACCACCTCCAGCCTGCCGCAGGTACCGAGCTCCGGCTCCGGGGCAGCCCCAACTCCCCATCCCTGTGCCCCAAAACCCCTGCCCTGCTCTGGGAGCAGCCGGGGCTCCCCTTGCACCCACCCTGCCTCTCTGCCTCAGGTCTGCCCCTGCTTTGGAGATGGAGTCCTCGCGCACAAGTGCCAGGACGCCCATCATTTTGTGGTGCTGGGGAAGCTGGTGTGGCACCTCACCCTCTGCTGCACCTCCCAAGACCAGGGCGCCCACCGGAAGGCTGCAGAAGCTCTCCACAACCTGTACACCTTCATGCAGCAGATGGGAAGTAAGAGCAGCTGTGTTGGGCTGGCTCCCTGCAGGCACAGGCAGCCAGGGCCGGCTCTCCTGCCAGCCAGCCTGAAAAGCCATTTCCCCTCACCCCTGCTCACGAGAGCCCTGCACCTCCCTGGCTGTCGGCTCCCTGCACCTGGCCGGCCGCCCTCTTTCTATGCCAGGGACTTTGCTCCCTGGATTGCACCTCCAGGTCTGTCCTCTCTCCCTAAGCACCCCGTTTTTCTCCCCCCAGGCAGGCAGCACTGGCTGCAAGACAGGGAAGGGCTCCAGAAGGGCTGTCGGCCCCAGATGCTCAGGCTGCCCCACCAAGCCAAGGAAATCATCTTGGTAAGAGGTGCTGGCGTCTCTCGGCCAGGGGGTTTGGGAGAGTGAAGGGAGACCCAGCACATGGGGCTGTTGGGGTTCACACTTCTCCTGAGCAGGGACTAGACCGAGCCCCCCAGCCAGCTCCTGTTCCCCACGGGACCCTGCTCCCCCCAGCTCTGCTCCCTAGCGCAGCCTGGCTCTGCGCCCCGCTCTCCCCGCGCAGCTGAGGTGCTCTGGGTGACGCTCTAGATGACAAACGTCCCTTCTGCTCCTTCCTCCTGCAGACATTCATGAAATACCTGCCTACCTCAGACCGGGCAGATGTCGTCCTCCTGGCCATGGAGAGCCTGAGAGCCCAGGGTGCCTCCAGCATCCAAGCGGCTGTCGACATGGTGGATGTCCTGGTGGCAAACTCTACCTTCCAGCCAGAGCAGGTGAGGACCCTGTGGGTGGCAACAGCCCACCCAGGGCCTGTAGTTTCCCTGGCAACGCGCTGGGCCAGCCCTGACGCAGTCTCGTGCTGGCAGCATCCTGCAATGGGAATGGAAGCAGCTCCCAGCAGGAGCTGGGGAAATGGCTGCGCTCACCCTGTGACACCCCCACTTCCACCCGTGTCTCCCCTCCAGGTGGAGAACATTGTCAGGGCCATCTACAGGAACCTCCTTGTCCCTGGGGAGACTTTAGCCCTCAACAGCTTGAAGAGCGTCCTACAGCTGCTGGCAGGCAAACACCCCAGGGTGGTGGTGGTCGTCCTGCTGCAGTGCTCCCCGATGTGCAGCCAGTATGCGTCCCACCAGTCTTTGGGGTTCCTCTCCTGCTGGGAAAGGGGCCTCCAGTCCCTCCCGAGGGACTTGAGCCTGGCCACCCTCCAGTGGTGTCCTACTGACAGAGCCCTTGGTCCCTGCAGGGTCGCCGTGGCCATGTGGGAAGTGATACTCTCCTGCACCCCGGTAGCGGAGAAGGTGCTGCAGGAGCTGGTCAGCGTGCTGCTGATGCGGTCGCCGTGGGAGACCTTCGCCTCCTCCAAGGACAACCCCCATGTCCTCTCCCTGGCTGTGAGTGATGCTTTGCTGACCCCCAAGGCTGCTCTCAGCCCGACCCCACTTCCCTGCCTACACTGAGCCTTGACCTTCCCGGGGGCCATGGCGACATCTCAGCGTCTGGGTGTCTTCTGCAGGCAGCCAGGGCAGTATATGAGATCCTCCTGCAGCGTGCCTGCCTGCCACAGGAGGTGGGCGCAGTTTTGCCCCAGCTTTTCCTGGGTCTCCTCTTCCAAATGTCGCTCACCAGGGAGCTGACGTTGCAGGAGGTGCAGGTCTTCTGGAATTTGAAGCAAGGGCATCGGCTCACCCCCATCAGGTGCTCCATCCCTGCCCTCTCGTCCCTGCCAGCTGCCCAGCGCCGGGCCCGTGGGAGCTGAGCACTTCTCTCTCCTTGCTCAGGTCTGCGGTGCAGGCCATGAAAATGCTGCTCTGCCGCCTGGGCTGTGAGAGCGTGGTGCAGGCCATCGAGGCGCAGGGGGGCTGGGATGCTCTGCTCAGCACCCAGACCCACCTCGAGGGAGTGGGCACCGTGGCCAGGTGAGAGCCCCTTCTCCGTGCTCTGTGGGACCAGGCACCCCACGCCACCCCCTCTCTTGGGGCTGATGGCAGGGGGTCCCTGTGTCTGCAAAGCAGCGCTGCAGGCTGGTGACATCCAGGCTGGTGCAAGCCCCAAAGATAGGTGCCCAGCCAGCTCAGGCCTGACAGTGCCTCCTTCCCCCTGCCAGGGAGATGAGGAACGCCCCAGGACCCCTGCTCTCCACCATTGCCTGCCATCTGGTACAGCTCCTGCGGGTGGAGGACCCCACCAGGGGCAGGGTGGCAATGGCCTTCCTCGTGGAGGTGAGCCCGACGGCAGCGGCCCCAGCTCCCTGCAAGGCTCGGCTCTGCCCTGCCATGCCCGCAGCTGCCGGAGGGGCTGGGGCAGCGGGTGGGCTCTGGCTGGAACCGTGGAGCAAGCAGTGGCATGTGGCGTGAGGCCCGGGGGCTCTCTGCCATCCTGCCGCCTCTCTCCGGCCTTGCTCTTTTCCCCGGCACCTTTGCCCTGAGCTGATGGCTGGAGCCAGCACCCACCTCAGCAGCTCCCGCCTGTGTTTCAGATCCTGGGCTGCACCGACCTTGAGGATGAGCCAGACGGGGTCCAGGAAATCTTCACCAGGTGTCTGCGGAGCCGGTGCCTGGGGATGTCCAGTCTGGTGTTCAGGGGCATCCACACCCTCATCCAGAGGCCCAGCACGGTGAGCAGGGGACAGGCAGGACAGCAGCCCCCACATTGGAGCAGTGGGTAGCAGGGCAGCTTTTCCCAGCCTCGGGAGCTGTGCCAGCTGCTGCCAACCCCCCTGCCCACCCGACCCTCTGATCCATGGCTGTGCTGGGTGAGGAGAGGTAGCAGTGCCGAAGGGAACAGGCTCCCGCTGCTGCCATCTCCTGGCAGGGATGCTGGTAGCAAAGCAAGTGGCCCGAGTGTGGGATCTGCAGAGCCTGGCCATGGCGGGGGCTGAGCCCCTGGGGCCAGCCTTCCAGGCACTGCCAGCCCCCCACCAGCCCTCCCAGGGGTCTGCTGGAGAAGGGGACAACTGAGGAACCGGTGCTAGGTGTCCTCCCACTCTGTGCCCTGCTCTTCCCGTGGCCACAGGGGTGCGCCCTGTCTGCTGGGACCGTGCCCTCCTAACCCCTGCTGCCTGCCCAGGAGCCAGGCAGGCAGGGGGAGGGTTTCCACCCTGGCCACCAGCTGCTGCTTCACAAAACGCTGATGGGTGTCTCTCCCAGGCAAGGAAAGTCCTCATCCTGTTGCCGTGCGTTGTGGAGTGTCTGGAGAGTGCTGACAGTGACGACGACGCTACGGCCCTGTCTGTGCTCTGCCAAATGCTCCTGCTGCTGGAGGGGAAGATGCCCAGCCCCACTGCCCTGGCGCTGGCCCGCAAGCTCCACCTGCTCTTTAACAGCGTAAGGCTGGGGAGAGCCCCGTTCCCCCAGGCACCTCCACCTGTGCCCCCCACCGCCACCCCTGCGCTCTGCAGGGCAATGCTTTGCTCCCAGCCCCCCTCACTGCTGCCCTCAGCGGCTCTGGGCTGTGTGTGTCCGTCCCCGTTCCCCCACCCACAGGGACTCACCCTGGCTTGGGGAGGGGGAGGGAAACAGCGGTGGCAGGATGGTGGCGAGTGTGCTGAGCCCCCCTGATGTGCACCCTGCCCTGGCAGCATGCCCCAGCCCTTCGCAGGGCCCTCCTCTCTGACCCCCAGTCCCCTGGGCAGACCTGCTGTGTGCCACAGCTCGCTCCCTTTTGGAGCAGGGCTGCCTGCAGCCCTTTGGGGGATGTCCATCCCCAGGTCAGGCCCTTGCTGGCCATGGGCTGGGGGCTGAGGCCCTCCTCCCCTCCTCCCGCAGGAGCTGGACACCGTGCGGAAGCTCTCCATCAGTCTCTTCAGAACCGTGATGGAGCAGGTGGTGGGAGATGAGAAGAGGCAGATGGAGGAGGAGGTGTGGGACAGCCTGCTGCTGCTGCTCTTTCACCTGCACGACCAGGAGCAGAGCGTGGCCCAGGTGAGATTCTCGACCCGAGCGCTCCTTTGGGCAGGACACTGCCGGCCCGGAGCCTTTCGAAGGCGTGTCACTGCGAGGTGTGGCTTGCCCAGTCCCATGGAGCAGGCAGAGCCCCCTCCCTGCCCACTGGTGCCTTTGTGCACAGCCCCTGCCTGGGCTTCCTGCAGCCCCAGGGACTCAGGCACTGCTCTGCAGCAGCCTGGGGCCACCAAGGCCCAACCGCTGGAGTGCTGCCGGGCTTCCAGGCAGAGAGGGCGGTCGCCCCCTCTTCCCCCGCGGGGCTGCACCGGGCGGCAGCATCGCTCCTCAGCTGGTGCCTCTGCCCTGCACGGGCTGGGACGGGCCCTGAGCCCGGCCAGGAGGGGGGACACGGGGTCCTGTGTCCCTGGCCGGCGGTGGTGGTGACATCTCTGCTGCTCCCCAGGCCTCCCTGGAAGCCCTCCGCACTGCCGGCAGGTTCCTGAAGTGGAGGCAGCTGGAGAAGCTGGAGCAGCCCTGGCAGGGCTGGTGGATGACAGAGTGCCTGGTAAGCACAGCCCCAGCGCCCCGGGATCTGCCCCGGGCCAGCCCTGCCCTGTGCCCAGCAGTGTGGGGACACGGAGGGCTCTGCTGCAGGCTGCCCTCAGCCCTGGGCTCCCAAAGGGGAGCCTGACACTGGGATGGCCTTCTGGTGTCCCCAGGAGCCCTAAGCAGGAGGTGGCCTGACTAGGGGACAGCTCTGTGCCCAGCCTGTGCTCTTCTCCTCTCCCCAGCTGTCCAGGCAGAGGAGCAGGGCCGACTTCTACCTGCAGCAGAGCCTGGCCTACCTGCACAGCCCACAGGAGCCCCTGCGTTGGGAGGCTGTCAGGTTCATTGGTGAGCCACGAGCCCGGGGTCCCTTCCTGTCCCGGGGTCCCTTCCTGTCCCGGGGTCCCCTCCTGTCCCGGGGTCCCCTCCTGTCCCGGGGTCCCTTCCTGTCCCAGGACCTGCGGGATGCTCTTTCCCCATTCCCCACCCTGGCTGCGCAGGTGGGGCTGGAGGGAGGCTCCTCTGTTCCCTCCCTGCTGCTGCCCCCCAGGGCCAGCCCTCCCCAGGGAGCTGTGGGGGCTGGGTGGCAGGGTCCCCGGTGGGCAGCGGGGTCCCTGACACTCTGTGTCCATCCCCCCAGGGCTCACTGGACGGCAGGTGGTTGAGCCCGAGAAGAGGAACCACATCATAGCAGGTGAGTGAGGGCAGTGCGGAAGAGGAAGGTGGCTGGCATGGGACACCTCCCACAGCCCCAGTGAGGGGAGATGTGCTCCCAGCATCTCTCTGGAGGGAGTCATTCCTGACCAGCAGCTTCCAGCTGAGCCACCTGTCCCCTGGCTCCCTCTTGGCCCTGGGAATCACAAGGGGCCCTGCCTGGAGAGGACACGGGGCTGTTACCACTGCCACTTTTGTCCCCACAGTCTTGCAAGGTGCAAAGAGAGACTCCAGCTGCTTGGTCTCCAGCTTGGCCATTCAGATGGCTTTCGCTATCCACCAGCAAAGGCCGAAATCAAGGTCCATCCTGCCACAGCTGAGCTTACGGCTGCCAAGGGCATGGCTGAGGTGACGTGGAGGAGTGCCCCCACCCAGGTTGGTGCCTGCAGTCCCCTCCCGTGCTGTCACGGGCTCCTGCCGAGTGCCTGGGTGTGTGGGGGGCAGCGCAGAAGTGGGCAGAGGATCAACCCTTAACCCATCTCCTTCTGTCCCCTCCCAGCACCTCCACAACTCAGCTGCCTCCACGGGAAAGCCCGGAGCCAGCTGCGCGATGAGCGGGCAGGCGTGCTGCTGTGCCGGGCAGAGCCCCCAGCCCACCTGGGCTGCAGAGCCAGAGCTGTGAGGGGCTGAAGCATTTGCTGTGGCACCATGGGGATGCCAAGCCTTTCGAAGCATTTGCTTCAAAACCTCCTTTCTCCCCACAGAGTAACGTTGTCTCTAAGAGCAATTGGGTCAGTTGAACCCCTCGCTCCTTCAAGATCAGCTGCCACATGAAGAGCACCAAACGCTCTCCCTTGGTGTTGTTCCCTCCCCTGCAGCTCACCTCTCCCGGGTGCCTCTTTCCAGGACCCCCATCAGCTGCAGCTCTCCCTCCGCTCCCAGCTCTGCTGGGACCATCCCCACAGCTTCCTCCCCGTCCCTGTCCTGTCAGTGCGCGCCGGGGGCACCAGATGCCGCTGTGGAGACGACAAAGGACAGGTACAAGAGCCCCAGGCAGAAGCAGAAAGCACAAACCCCACTGATTTCTGTGTCCTCATTGTTACACCAAACTGTGTGGCCTTCTGCTGTTGGCCTCTCAGGTACATGCTAATCGCCGACGATCCAGAGCTGGGAGGAGTGGGGGACACCCAGGACACTGCGCTGCCACCCAGAGAGACCTGGCCAGGCTGGAGAGCTGGGCAGGGAGAGACCAGATGGGGTTCAACAACAGCAAGTGGAGAGTCTGGCACCTGGGGAGGAACAACCGTTTCTATCAGTCCAGGCTGGGGGATGACCTGCTGGAGAAGAGCTTAGTGGAGAAGGACCTGGGGGTCCTGGTGGGTGACAGGGTGGCCATGAGCCAGCAGTGTGCCTCGGTGGCTGAGAGAGCCAATGGGATCCTGGGGGCATCAGGAGGAGTGTGGGCAGCAGGTCACAGGAGGGGATCCTCCCCCTCTGCTCTGCCCTGCTCAGGCCCCACCTGGAGTGTTGTGTCCAGTTCTGGGCTCCCTGGGATCAAACAGACAGGGATCTCCTGGAGAGAGTCCAGAGGAGGCTCTGGAGATGCTGAAGGGCCTGGAGCATCTCCCCTGTGAGGAAAGGCTGAGGCAGCTGGGGCTGTTCAGCCTGGAGAAGAGAAGACTAAGGGGGGACCTAATTAATGTTTATAATTATCTTAAGCAGGGGATGCAGGGGGAATTGGCCAGCCCCTTCTCAGTGTCTGTGGGGACAGGACAAGGGGCAATGGCTGCAAGTTGGAGCATAGGAAGTTCTGCACCAACATGGGGCAGAACTTTTCCCCAGTGAGGGTGAGGGAGCCCTGGGCCAGGCTGCCCAGGGGGTGTGGAGTCTCCTTCTCTGGAGAGATTCCAGCCCTGTCTGGACACCTATCTGAGTGAAATGCCCTAGGGAGCTGCTTTGGCAGGGGGTTGGACCCGATGATCTCTCGAGGTCCCTTCCAACCCCTACAATTCTATGATTCTATGATTCTAACATACAACTGCCTGACATTCCAGGCTTGGCTGACAAGGCTGATCTCTTCCCAGGTTCCTCTGTCTGCGGTCAGCAAATCCCTTAAAACGGTTTTCCTTCCCCAGATATTCTGCGCTGTCTCCTCCTCACGCTTTGGTATCCTCAAGGCCCAGCTCTGCGTTTCCAACCCAGGGGTCTCCAGGGCGGCCGCAGCCCCTTTCTCCAAACCAAAGGCACGAGGACTGAAAGACATTCCTGGCTGTCCTGGTTTCAGTCAGGATAGAGTTAACTCCATCTGTAGCAGCTGATGGGATGCTGTGTTTGGGAGTTCCAATGAAAGCAGTGCTGAGAACACCCTGATGTTCTGAGTTGCAGTCAGACAGCCAAGGACTTTCTCAGCTTCTTCCTATTTCTCTATTCAGGAGAAAGGAGGGGCGAAGCCAGGACAGGTGACCCAGATGGGCCAAAGAGAGTATTCCATGGCAATGACGTCCTGCCCAGGAGAACGGGGGGCTGAGGGGAGGAAGAAGAGGGGCGGTGGCGGGACGCGTGCTGCTTGGGGGGACGGTCGGGTTCCGGGACAGCTCTGGGTGGTACCTGAGTTGTGTGGGTCGGGGAGAAACTGCAGTGGGGATCAAGAGTTTCATCTTCTTTTGCTCTAAAGTCCTGTTAGCATTGGGATATTTGATCTTTCTGTTCTCTCAGTAAACTCTCCTTATCCCAACCCACGGGCCTCTTAGTTTCTTGGGTTTGGAGTTATTTCCCCTTCCTTTTCCCTTCCCTTGTTTCCCCCTTTTCCCTCTTCCCCTGCTCTTTTCCTTTAAGGAGCAGGCAGCTGCCTGGATCTCGGCCCGCAGCCTGGGTGAAGCCACGACACTGGCCCACAAGCAAAACTGCCCATGAGCAGCCCCTCTGAGTGGCTCAGGGCGTTTCTTCCCAAGGGAACAGTCCTACCAGTGCCCTAAGTCGTTTCTCAGCTCTACTGGTGTGGTGGTTCAGGCCTTAGGCCTGGCTGGAGGCCAGATGCCCACCACAGTTGGCCTGTCACTCCCCTTCTCAGTTGGAGAGGGGAGAAAAGAGACACTCTGGAGTGGAGGTAAGGCCAGGGAGAGACCATCCTGCCACCAACCACATGGGCAAGACAGACTCACCACAGACTCTCTGGTTTATTACAGTGAAACCAGGGTCAGGCAATGAGAAGCATGACTGGATCCGAGAGCCTCTTCCCCCCTCCCTTCTTAGCAGACTTTAGTCATGATTTCACTCCCTTCTTCCTGCCCCTCACCCCCCCAGCCCCGTTGTGGCACAGGGAGGGGGTGGGACTGGGGAAATGGGGGCTGTTATCAGTTCCTCTTCAGTTGGTTTCCTTCTGGGCCAGGGGTGGGGGCAGTCATTCCTCACCCCCTTCCCCTGCTGCACCCTGGGGTCCCACCCACGGCAGACAGTCCTTCTCCAACGTGAGTCCTTCCCCAGGGGGCTTCAGCTCTTCCCCAGCTGCCCCAGCGTGGGTCACTGCTCTGGGTGCAGCCATAAATCACACCGTATCTCAGTCCCAGTCCTCCACAGGGTCACCAGCCTCCCCCCAGCAAACCTGTTCCAGCACAAATCTCTCTCTTGCTCATCTCTGTGTCTCTGTCCCTCTCCAGGGGCTGCAGGTGCTGGCAGGGGCTGGCTCCAACGTGGGTCACAGCATCTCCTGTCTGCCTCCCCCTGCTCCAGCCTGGGGCCTCTCCAGGGGCTGCAGGTGGGGTCTGGGCTGGGGGGGACCCCCACTCCACCATGGGTTTCTCCAGGGGCTGCAGGGGCGTCTTTCTCTGCGGTACCTGGGGGGCCTCCTCCCTCCCCCTCACCAGCCTCAGTGCCTGCACGTTTTCTGACATCCTCTCACTCCCTTCTCTGGGGGCAAAAAGCAGCTGCTGGTGGGGGCTTCTTTCTTCTGTATGTGATTCCCAGAGGCGCTGTGACCATCAGTGGTGGGCTTGGGCCTTGGTCAGCAACAACTCTGGCCTTCGATGAGCCAATGTTTGCTCTGTGGGGCCTGGCTGCTCCTCACAACAGCCATCCCTGCAGCCCCCTTCCTTACCAGTACCCAGCTACACAGCAGCAGCCAGCACTCACATGCAAACCTGCTAAACATCCAGCAGTATTCCAAGACCAAAGGAGCCAGGACTGAAGGGACTACCTGGCCTGAAACCTCCCCATGTAGCCCACACACACGTCCCACCAACTTTGGGTCTCAGGGCTCTCATTCCCAAGGGAGCCATCCTCCTACCAGACTCCTCCCTGGAGACATGCATACCCTCTTCCAGCCTTTTCCCTCCACTCTCCATACCATCACCCAGCCTCGCTCACCCTCCCTTGGTGCATCCAACGTCCTCCTTCAACAGCACTCCCTCCTTGGCTCCCCACAGCATCCCACAGTAACTATCAGGAGCCACAAGACAGCCCTCTCTCCTCCAGCTGGCAGCTTCTGTGGAGTGGGCGTCCCCATCAGCCTCATCCTCATCCCCCGGGGGCTCATCCAGCCCACCCGCTCGCCCCCAGCTGCAGCTCAGAAGGACCTGGGGGCAGGGACTGGGAAGGGCACCTACAGCTGCAGTGGGTCATCCGTGGCTGGGTATCAGATGACCAAGGGAATCCCCTCAGATCCTGGACCCCAAGGCTTTCCTGAGCCTTGATGGTGGCCTAACCTCCCCCCCCCCCCCACCATGGCCCCTCTCATTTTCCCATGTCTTCTCCAGGGTTTTTCCCCCATCCTGGTCATGGTTTCACCGATTATCCCACTCCCCCAGTGACCCCAAATCCCTTTGGACACCACCAAATCCCCTCAAGGACCCCAAATCTCCGCTTTCCCCCCACCTTCAAATCACTGTAGGACCCTCTTAAGACCCCCCAGAATTCTCTGGGGTAAAAGCTTTAACGTTTGGGTCAAGAATTTGATATTTTTGGATCAAGAGTTTGAGATTTGGGTCAAGAACTTGATGTTTTTGGGGAAAGAATTTGACGTTTGGGACAAAAACGTGAGGGTTTGGTGCAAGACTTTGAAGTTTGGGTCCAGAATTCGAGGCTTGTGTCAAAATTTTTGACCTTTCAGGGCAAACATTTGAGGTTTTGAGGCAAGAATTTTGAGATTTGGGGCAAGAATTTGCTGGTTTGGGTCAGGAATTTGATGGTTTGGGTCAGGAATTTGATGGTTTGGGGCAAAATTTGATGGGTTGGGTCAGGAATTTGATGGGTTGGGGCAAAATTTGCTGGTTTGGGTCAGGAATTTGATGGTTTGGGGCAAAATTTGATGGGTTGGGGGGTGAGAATCTGACATTTCAGCCAAGAATTTCTCCCCAGAGCATGGGAGAAAAATACAAGGCAGCAGAATTGAAACCCCCTCTGTGGTGGTTGTGGGGGTTTTGTTGTTTGTTTCTCTCTTGATTTTCTCAGGGGGTTGGGGAGGGGGGGGGGGATGTCCTGGAAAGTGGTGCCACCTGCGCTTCTTCCCTGTTTCTGCCCGAATTCACCCTGTTTCAGTTTCGAAAATAACAAGTGAAAAAAGAGAAGTGGGGCTTCCCCCCCCCAGCCCCCCCAATTTCCTCTTTTTTTTTTAAAAAAACTATATTTCTTCAACATTTTTGCTGCATCCTTGAGAACTAAACCAGAAATCTCCATTTTTGACCCGTTCCCCCCTGAAAAACCCACCGATTCCACCAAAATCCTGGGGTTTTTTTTGCTCCTGCCAAAAAAAAACCCCACATCTTTCCTGTTTTGCCCCAAAATCCCTATTTCTGCCCCTCCCCCCAGCTAAAAAAATCCTGGTTTGGGGAAAAAATCCCTCATTTCTCCCCCATCCTTGAAAAAAATCCCTGATTCCCCCGTTTTTTACCAAAATCCCTTTGTTTCAACCCCCCCCCCTCAAAATCCTTATCCTCCCACCTCAAATGTAATGCCCCCACCCCCCGTGGCCTCTAATTACCCAATTAACTCATATACTTGGGGAGGAGAGAGTGGATACTCCTAGGAGTAACCTTGGGGTGGGGGACACCTGAATCCTCCTGGGAGTAACTGGAGGGGGGGGGGGCATGATGGTGTACATACTCCTAGGAGTAACTTGGGGGGGCTGCATCCTCCTGGGAGGAATCTGGGAGGTCACCACGGGGCACATACTCCTAGGAGTAACTCTGGGGAATGGGGGGATGCATCCTCCTAGGAGCAATTTGGGGGGGTCACCATGGGATATGTATACCTAGGAGTAACTCGGGGGGCTGTGTTCTCCTGGGAGTAATGGGGGGGGTATCACCATGGGGTACGTACTCCTAGGAGTAACTTGGGGGGGCTGCATCCTCCTGGGAGGAATCTGGGAGGTCACCACGGGGCACATACTCCTAGGAGTAACTCTGGGGAATGGGGGGGATGCATCCTCCTAAGAGCAATTTGGGGGGGGTCACCATGGGATACGTATACCTAGGAGTAACTCGGGGGGGGGGGCTGTGTTCTCCTGGGAGTAATGGGGGGGTATCACCATGGGGTACGTACTCCTAGGAGTAACTTTGGAGTGTGGTGGGCGTCTGCGTCCTCACTGGAGGAATCAAGGGGGGTCACCATGGGGTACATGCTCCTAGGAGTAACTTTGGGAGTGTGGGGGGGCGTGCATCCTCCTAGGAGCAATTTGGGGGGAGGGAGGGGTTGTAATAAGGAGGGATGGATTCTCCTAGGAGTAACTTGTGGAAGGGGGATGCATCCTCCTGGGAGTAATTGGGGGAGGGTGTCACCATGGGGTATGTTCTCCTAGGAGTAATTTTGGGGGGTGTCTGCATCCTCCTCGGAGTAATTGAGGAGCGGTGTCATGATGGAGTACCTACTCCTACGAGTAACTTTTGGGGGGGGGTGGTGGGGGTCTGCATCCTCATCGGAGGAATCAAGGGGGGGTCACCATGGGGTACATGCTCCTCAGAGTAACTTTGGGGAATGGTGGTGGGGGGGGGGGATGCATCCTCCTAGGAGGAATTTTTTGGGGGGTGACCATGGGGTATGTACTCCTAGGGGTAACTCTGGCGGTTGTGCACGGGGGTTGTCGTGTTGTTTGGGGGGGGGGGGTGGGGGTAGGATTGGATTGGTTGTGGTTATTTTCAGGTGGCGATGACTCAGAGCGACGCCGGTAAACAGGATGCACCTGGCGCCAGATGGTCCAAAACTGGGCAAAATCACCCCAAAATAATAAACAGCAAGCTCGATGGGGTTTGGGGGGGTCTACTGGGGGGTCTGGGGGGGAAATGGGGGGGGATTTGTGGAGAAATTGGGGGTTTTGGGGAGCTTGATTGGAATTTGGATGTTCTACTGGTGGGAAGTGGGGCTATTTGGGGGGAATTTAGGGGGAAATTGGGGTTTTTTTTGGGTCTTGATGGGGTTTGGGGATGGTCTGCTGGTGGGAAACAGAGGGTTTAGGGGGGACACAGGGATTTGGGGAGAATGGGAGGTTTGGGGGGAGAAACTGGGGGTTGTTTTGAGCTTGATGGTGTTTGGGGGTGGTCTACTGGTGGGAAACAGGGATATTTTTGGGTGAAACGGGGAGATTTGGGGGGAAAATGGGTTGGTTTGAGGTGAAAATGGGGGTTCTGGTAGCTTGATGGGACCTGTGTTGGAAACTGGTTTATTCCTTAGCCCTCCCCAACCCCCCCCCCCAGGAACCCCCCACGGATGAAGCTCTTCACCCTTTGGCCGCAGTCACAGGACCTGTGTGGGGTGGGAAAGGGAGGTCACCTTCAATAACCAGTGTTGAATCCCACCCCCACACGTGTCCCCCCAACCCCCCAGCCCCTCTTCTGACCTTGAAGAGGGTGACGCCGGTGCTGTAGCAGAGGCTGAGGAGGAAGAGGATGACGAAGGTCATGGCCGTCCAGAGGTCGGTGGTGTCTTCTTCCACCTCGCCTTGGTGGGGGTCAACGCCGACGGTCACCGGGCTGCGATCTGAGGGGGACACGGGACAGGGGGGTCAGTCACCCAACATCTCCAGTGGCCAACATCTGCAAGCTGAAAGACCATGAGGGCTCTTGATGCAAAAAGACACATTTTTGCCCATTTTCTACCCAATTCTTGGCCAAGGACCAGCTATGAGTCAAGAGACCATGAGGGTTCTTGATGGGTGTCACCAAAAAAGCTATTTTCATCCATTTTCTACCCAATTCTTGGCCAAGACCAGCTATGAGTCAAGAGACCATGAGGGTTCTTGATGGAAGTCACCAAAAAGACACATTTTTGCCCATTTTCTACCCAATTCTTGGCCAAGACCAGCTATGAGTCAGGAGACCATGAGAGTTCTTGCTGGGTGTCACCAAAAAGACACATTTTTGCCCATTTTCTACCCAATTCTTGGCCAAGGACCAGCTATGAGTCAAAGGACCATGAGGGTTCTTGATGGGTGTCACCAAAAAGACACATTTTTGCCCATTTTCTACCCAATTCTTGGCCAAGGACCAGCTATGAGTCAAGGGACCACGAGGGTTCTTGATGGGAGTCACCAAAAAAGCTGTTTTCATCCATTTTTCACCCAATTCTTGGCCAAGAACTGGCTCCCCAAGATCACAAGGAGCTTTGCCACACGCCACCAGACATTTTCACTCATTTTAGCCCTTTTCCACACGTTTTCCACCCAAGAATCCCACCCCACCCCAGTAACACCAGGGATTCACCCCCAGCCCAGTTGAACCCAGTCACGTTTTGGGGTCAGAAAACGACTGATTTGGGAGTGTTTAGGAGATGACATCGCATGGCCAGGGGGGAGGTTCAAGGGGGGTTTTTGGGGTGCTTTGGGTGGATTTTGGAATCGTTGAGGGGGTTGTTGGGGTTTTTAGCAGCTTTTGGGGGCCTCTGCAGGGTTTCTGGTGTTTCTTCAAAGTTTTGGGGGGTTTTTCAGCTTTTTGGGGAGTGGTTCAGCCCTTTTTCTGGTGGTTTCAGGGGGGTTGGGTGGGTTTTAGGGTCTTTCTGGTGGTTTTCAGAGATTTGGGGGGGGGGATGGGGTAACCTTTTAGCATTTTCCAGGTCTTTTTTGGCCTTTTCCAGGGGGTTTGGGTGTTTCCTTCAGGATTTTTGGGTGGTCCTCAAGGGGTTTAGGTGTTTTTCAGGTTTTTGGGGAGTTCAGGGTGGGGTTTTTTTGTGGGGTTTAGGGGTTTTATGGTGGTTCCCAGTGGTTTTATGGCATTCTTTATGGGGTTTTGGTAGTTCTCAGGGGTTTTACGGAGTTCTTTACGGTCTTGTGGTGTTTCTCGGGGTTTTTATGGAGTTCTTTCGGGGTTTTTGGTGATTCTCATGGGTTTTATGGAGTTCTTTTTGGTCTTTTTGTGTTTCTCATGGGTTTTATGGAGTTCTTTCAGGGTTTTTGGTGATTCTCAGGGTTTTTATGGAGTTCTTTCAGGGGTTTTTGGTGATTCTCAGGGTTTTTATGGAGTTCTTTCAGGGGTTTTTGGTGATTCTCAGGGTTTTTATGGAGTTCTTTCAGGGTTTTTGGTGATTCTCAGGGTTTTTATGGAGTTCTTTCAGGGTTTTTGGTGATTCTCAGGGTTTTTATGGAGTTCTTTCAGGGGTTTTTGGTGATTCTCAGGGTTTTTATGGAGTTCTTTCAGGGTTTTTGGTGATTCTCAGGGTTTTTATGGAGTTCTTTCAGGGTTTTTGGTGATTCTCAGGGTTTTTATGGAGTTCTTTCAGGGTTTTTGGTGATTCTCAGGGTTTTTATGGAGTTCTTTCAGGGTTTTTGGTGATTCTCAGGGTTTTTATGGAGTTCTTTCAGGGTTTTTGGTGATTCTCAGGGTTTTTATGGAGTTCTTTCAGGGTTTTTGGTGATTCTCAGGGTTTTTATGGAGTTCTTTCAGGGTTTTTGGTGATTCTCAGGGTTTTTATGGAGTTCTTTCAGGGTTTTTGGTGATTCTCAGGGTTTTTATGGAGTTCTTTCAGGGTTTTTGGTGATTCTCAGGGTTTTTATGGAGTTCTTTCAGGGTTTTTGGTGATTCTCAGGGTTTTTATGGAGTTCTTTCAGGGTTTTTGGTGATTCTCAGGGTTTTTATGGAGTTCTTTCAGGGTTTTTGGTGATTCTCAGGGTTTTTATGGAGTTCTTTCAGGGTTTTTGGTGATTCTCAGGGTTTTTACGGAGTTCTTTCAGGGTTTTTGGTGATTCTCAGGGTTTTTACGGAGTTCTTTCAGGGTTTTTGGTGATTCTCAGGGTTTTTACGGAGTTCTTTCAGGGTTTTTGGTGATTCTCAGGGTTTTTACGGAGTTCTTTCAGGGTTTTTGGTGATTCTCAGGGTTTTTACGGAGTTCTTTCAGGGTTTTTGGTGATTCTCAGGGTTTTTACGGAGTTCTTTCAGGGTTTTTGGTGATTCTCAGGGTTTTTACGGAGTTCTTTCAGGGTTTTTGGTGATTCTCAGGGTTTTTATGGAGTTCTTTCAGGGTTTTTGGTGATTCTCAGGGTTTTTATGGTGTTCTTTTTGGCCTTTTTGTGTTTCTCAGGGTTTTTAAGGTGTTCTTTCAAGGTTTCTTGGGGATTCTCTGGGGCTTTTTTGACATTTCTCAGGGTTTTGGGGTGGTTTTCAGGGTTTTTTGGCGGTTCTTAGCGGGGTGTGTGATATTTTTAAGGCTCTCCTTTTGCCCATCTGTCTACTTTTTGCTCTCTTCATGTTGGGTTTGGTTTTTTTTTTCTGTGGTTTTTATTCACATGCGACATCACGACCCACCCAGCCCCACACCACCTCAGTAACAAGTCATGTCAGCGTCGGCGAAGACCACCGAGACGTTGACGGCGGCGGGTTTACCGACGCTCTTGTCCAGACTCCTCTGGATGAAGTTCATGGGGACCCCGTCGTGCCCGACAACGCAGGCGAAGGCGTCGCCGCGTCGCCAGTCGGCAGCCGGGACGGTCAGCTTGCTGTAGAGCGAGTAGGAGTCACCGTCTTCCCGAGGGCCGAAGTTGGTGAAGCTTCCAGAAGAAACGGGGCGGTCTTCTTGCGTCCAGGTCACCAAGACGTCACTCGGACGGAAGCCCAGGACCAAGCAGGTCAGGGTGGCCGACTCCTGGCGGGCCAGCTCCTCGGCCGGCGGAGGGAAGACGTAGACGGATGGCGCCTTCACGGAGACGGCTGCGGGGTTGGTCAGAGGGAAAAGGTCAAGGGGCGGCGGGGAAGGACGGACGGACGGACGGGCAGTGTCCAGTGAGATCACTTCCACCTTGAGACCAGCCCCGTGAGCTGGACCTTGCCAGTTGGCTATAATCTTCCTGTAGACCCTCCCAGTTGAACTTCTCCAGGAGACCTTTCCAGTAGACCAGCCCGGTTGACCTCTCCAGTGGAGAAGGCCCTTCCAGTAGACTAGACCCTTCCATCGGGTAGTCTTTTCCAGCAGACCCTCCCAGTTGACCCACCTCGGGGAGAAGACCCTTCCAGTTGGCTACGCTCTTCCAGCAGACCCTCCCAGTTGACCCTTCCAGTATACCAGTCCCGACTGACCCATCCAGCGGGGAGAAGACCCTTCTGGTTGGCTACACTCTTCCAGTAGACCCTCCCAGTTGACTTCTCCAGGTGACCCTTCCAGTAGACCAGCCTGGTTGACCTCTCCAGGGGAGAAGACCCTTCCAGTAGACCAAACCCTTCCGGAAAACCCTCCCAGTGGACTTCACCCATGGAGGAGACCCTTCTGGTGGACAAGTTCTCCCGAGAGGACGGGATTTGGGACGGGACAGGAGGTTCAGGTGCCTACCTATGTCTTTCTTAATGGACTTGGTGATGGATTGGCCGAGCTCGGGGACGTTGACGGTGCAGGTGAACTTCTCCCCGGAGTTCCACTCGTCGGCACAGATCTTCAGGGTGCTGGTGAGGCGGTAGAGACTGTTGTCCAGCTTCTCTGCCGTCCCAGGCGTCACGTCCAAGGCGCTACCTTGATCCCGGCTCCAGGAGAACTTCACGTCCTGGTAGGACTTGAGGTTGGTGGCCACGCAGGTGATGCTGGCGTTCTGGCTGAGGTAGAGATCCTCCAAGGACGGGGGGATGATGGTGACCTCGGTCTTCGGTTTGTCATCTGGGTGGGGTGGGAGGGGCGGGGGTGGGGGACACTATTTCAGCCCCCAGAAGATGCCTTCTCCCACCCACCCCCACCTGTCGCTGCCACCACGCTCCTGGCAGCGCTCCACCGTATCTCGGGGGGCTTTACGGGGCGACGGAGGGTGGGGAGTGGAGGGGGCCAAGTGACGGCGTGTTGGGGTCTGCACCCACCCCTCCATCCACCCAGTGGGTTCGCCGACCTCCTCCACCTCTAGATGCTCCAACCACCTCCCCACCACCCATCCATCCAGCTGGTGGGTCCATCAACCTTCTCCACCTCTCAGCGCTTAGACCACGTGCCCATCAAGTCTCCATCCATCTCAACCATCCATCCAGCGGGTCCACCGGCCTCTGTCCACCTCTAGGGGCTTCAACCGCCTGCTCACCACCCCTTGCTCCACCTCTACATTCTCCACCCGCTCGACCAACTGTTTTTCAACCAACTGGTCGTGTCTACGTGTCCCCAGGGACCCAACCAACCCCCTCCCGATGTCCACCCACCCCAAGACCTTCAGGGAGTCGTGGTTCCTCGTGCCCACCTGTGCAGTAGGTGCTGATGTTGAGGACGGCGGGGTCCTTCAGGGACGGGTGGGTCACCTTGCAGGAGAACTCTGCTCCGTGGTCCCAGCTCTGCCGGCTGACGTTGACCTTGCTCATAAAGGTGCCCTTCTTATTGGAGCACTGGTCGCAGGTGGAGACCTCCTGTTTCAGGTCTGACACCTCGTGGTTCACCAGCCACTGCACCGTGGCTTCACCAGCCCCGCTTCCCTCGACGAGGCACACCAGGAGCACGTCCTGCTCGGGGTGGTCCTGGTGTGGGTCGCTCAGGAGCTTTGTTTCCACAGTTTGGGCACGGGATGAGGATCTGCAGAACAATGACATCAGAAGTCGCGCAAGATGGCCAGGCAGAAGCCCCAACCCACCTTGGTGTCCACCAAGACCTCACACAAGACCAGGACCAATCCAACTTGGTGTCCCAAGACCGGGACCAACCTCAATCCCACCGCTGATGTCCACCAAGACCAGGACCGACCTAACTTGGTGTCCCACCTTGGTGTCCTACATCTGAGCCCAACCCCAACCCAACTTGGTGCCCACCAAGACATTGCACAAGACTAGGACCAGCCCAACTCAGTGTCCCAAGACTCTGCCCAACCCCATTGGAGCTCCCAGACATTGCCGACTAGGCAGCCCCACGCAGGCCCAGACTTGCCCATAACTTGATGCCCACCAAGACATTGCACAAGACTAGGACCAACCCCACTCAGTGTCCCAAGACTCTGCCCAACCCCAACCCAACTTGGTGCCCACCAAGACATCACACAAGACCAGGACCAACCCCACTCAGTGTCCCAAGCCTCGGTGTCCAACATCTGAACCCAACCTTGGTGCCCACCTAGACATGGCTACCAAGACTAGGACCAACCCCACTCAGTGTCCCAAGACTCTGCCCAACCCCAACCCAACTTGGTGCCCACCAAGACATTGCACAAGACTAGGACCAACCCCACGCAGTGTCCCAAGACTCTGCCCAACCCCAACCCAACTTGGTGCCCACCAAGACATTGCTACAAGACTAGGACCAACCCAACTCAGTGTCCCAAGACTCTGCCCAAACCCCAACCCATACTTGGTGCCCACCAAAGACCTCACACAAGACCAGAACCCACCCAACGTGGTGTGTCTCCCCCCCAACCCCGTCCCTTCTCCTCACCTGGTGGCACGGGCTTGGTGACGGTGGTTCCCGTGGGGCTGTGACTCACCCTACACTCGAAGCTCGTTGTCCAAGCTACCCACCGGGACGGTCAGTTGGGAGCTGAAGGTGTAGAAGCTGTTCTGACCTTGGACGACGGGGTAGGTCAGGTTTTCCCCCACCCTGCTGGGAATCCAGGCGACGTCGGCGGGCAGAGGGAAGAACTCGCTGACCAAGCACAGGAAGGTGGCGCTCTCCTCCACCCCCTCGCAGGAGAGCAGCGGGTAGACAGACGGCGCGTGGGCTTCCTCTGCGGGCGAGGAGAGGACAACCCCACCGGCGGGTGGGTTGGTTGGTTGGTGGGACCCGGGGACGGCCCGACCACCCCGACTTCCCCAGAGAGAGGCAGAGAGAGGAGAAAGGTGATGTGAAAGCGCCGGCGGGGAGGAGAAGGCCACGAGGCCGCCGCCAGGAGGAGGAAGTTCAGCGGGGTGAGGCGGCCACCCGTGCACCCTTCCCCTGGGACGTCAAGGCCAGGGTAGGCTCAGCTTTAGCAGGGGAGGGGCTGAACGCCACAGCAGCAGCTTGGTTTGTGGTGGAGAGGCAGGGGGGAGTGTTGAGGAGGGGAGCAGAGCGTAAAGCTGGGCTTTGTTAGGCAGGTTTGGACCTGAGCTCAGCTTGGACAGGGCTGGAGAAGGGGAAGGATGAGCGGGGATTGCCCCAAACTGGGCTTTGTGGGGCAAGGCTAAGGATTCACTGGTCTTGAGCTGGCCTGAAGAGGATTTGGGTTGAGCTGGGATGGCTTTAAGCCAGGCTTTGTGGGGTGAGACTAAGGCTTCTCCAGGCTTGAGCACATCTGAAGGGGATTTAGGCTGAGCTGGGCTGGCTCTGAGCTGGGCTGGCTTTAAGCCAGGCTTTGCAGGGCAAGGCTAAGGCTTCTCCAGGTTTGAGCCTGTCTGAAGGGGATTTAGGCTGAGCCAGGCTGCCTTTAAACCGGGATTTGCAGGGCGAGGCTAAGGCATCACTGGGTTTGAGCTGCTCTGAAGGGGATTTAGGCTAAACCAGTCTGGCTTTAAGACAGGCTTTGGGGATGAGACTAAGGCTTCTCTGGGCTTGAGCCAGTCTGAAGGGATTTTTGGGCTGAGCCAGGATGGTTTTAAGCCACGCTTTGCTAAAAAAGCTCAGGTCCAAGCCTTGTTTTTAACGCCTTGAAGTTGAGCTTCTCTAGACCTGCCTTGAGCCAGGCTTTCCCAGCTAAACTCCAGACAAAGCTTTGCCAAGCCAGCATTTACTAATCCAGAAACAGAGCTCTCCAAGAAGAGCTGGGGGAAGCCCGGCTTTCTTAGGCTGGGCTTAAATCTGGGAGGGGTTTTGCTTCAGAGGATCTAAGCTTTTGAGTTGACCTGGGGCTAAAAGCCTCTAAACTGAGCTTTTCCTGGCGGAGAGGATGGCATTAAACTGGGCTTCCCCTGGTAAGATTAAAGCTGCAGGGTCTCTAGGACCAGCCTCAAACTGGGCTTAAGGGAGACGGCACCGCTTAAGCCAGGCTTAGCTAGGCAGAACTGAAGCCGGCACGGCTGGGTGAGCCTAGTGCAGCTGTCCGTGGCTTTCAGCTGGGTTTAACTAAGGGAGGACCCTGGGGTGG
This sequence comes from Hypotaenidia okinawae, assembly GCA_027925045.1. Taxonomy (NCBI): domain Eukaryota; kingdom Metazoa; phylum Chordata; class Aves; order Gruiformes; family Rallidae; genus Hypotaenidia; species Hypotaenidia okinawae. The sequence goes on along the minus strand of BSDF01000046.1, from coordinate 70,256 downwards.
ACCCTGATGAGGTTTAGTTTTGGTTGTTCTTGGGTCCTTCCTCGTTAATTTTGGGGATTGTCCCACCTTGGTGGCGTTAAGCTGGGCTCTAGGAGGACAGCGGTGTGGTGGTGGCTGAGCCAGGAGGCATGGACCCCCAAAAATCTCCATTCTGAACCCCAAAAACATCTCTGGTAGGACCTGAAGATCTTCATGGTGGAGCCAAAGAACTCACGAAAGGACCCAAAAAATTCATGGGGAACGGTCTCCACTGAGGACCCCAAAAGCTCAGAAAGGACCCACAGATCCTCGTGGTGGACTCAAACCTTCACCCTGGGCCAAAAAACTCACGAGAGACCAAAAAATTCCAGGAGAACCCCAAAGATCTTCACTGTGGACCCCAACACTTTCGTTATGGAGCCAAAAGGACCCTGAAATTCCTGGAGAACCCCAAAGATCTTCACAGTGGACCCCAAACATTTTCGTTATGGAGCCAAAAAGGACCCTGAAGGACCCTAAAATTCCTGGAGAACCCCAAAGATCTTCACTGTGGACCCCAACACTTTCGTTATGGAGCCAAAAGGACCCTAAAATTCCTGGAGAACCCCAAAGATCTTCACTGTGGACCCCAACACTTTCGTTATGGAGCCAAAAAGGACCCTGAAATTCCTGGAGAACCCCAAGATCTCCATCATGGAGCCAAAAAATCTCTGTTGTTGACCTGAAAAAAATACCCATTCTGGACCCAAAACCTCCTGGAGAACACCAAAAAAAATATCATCTTAATTCTGGACCCCAAAGTCTCCAGTTTTCACCCAAAAAAAAAACCATTCTGGACCCAGAGGTTCTTGGAGAACCCAAACCTCCCTGGAGAACCACAGAAACCTTTTCTGCACCCCAAAAAAGCTTGAGGAAGGACCCAAAAAGCTCCATTCTGGCTCCAAAATATTCCAGAAGGACTCAAACTGCCTGGGACCCACCCCAAAACTCGCCAGGGCTGTGGGGTGACCCAAAACTGCCCCACTGAGGGCCAGAACTGGCCAGAACGGAGCGGCCCTGGAGAAGCTGGAGGAGCTGTGGGGCAGGGGGAGCTGGGGGGCACAGGGAGCTGTACAGCTAGGGGAGCTGGGGAGCTGTGGGGCAGGGGGAGCCATGGGGCTGGGGAGCTGTGGGGCTGGGCAGCTGTGGGGCTGGGGTAGCTGGGGGGAAGGGGTAACTAGGCCAGAGGTACCTGTGGGGCAGGGGGAGCTGTGGTGCCAGGAGTAGCTGTAGAGGTGGGGAGCTGTGGGGGGCAGGGGGAGCTGTAGAGCAGGGGCAGCTGGGGGAGCCATGGGGCTGGGGAGCTGTAGGGCAGAGGTAGCTGTGGGGCAGGGGGAGCTGGGGTAGCCATGGGACAGGGGTAACTGTGGGGCCAGGAGTAGCTGTAAAGCTGGGGAGCTGTGGGGCAGGGGTAGCTGTGGGGCAGAGGGAGCTGTGGGCTGGGGGAGCCATGGGGCCAGGGTAGCTGTGGGGCCCGAGGAGCGGTGGGGCAGGCGTAGCTGTATGGCAGGAGTAGCTGTAGAGCTGGTGTAGCTGGGGAGCTGTGGGGCAGGAGGAGCTGTGGGGCTGGGGAGCTGTGGGATGGGGGAGCCATGGGGCCAGGGTAGCTGTGGGGCCAGAGGAGCAGTGGGGCAGGCGTAGCTGTATGGCAGGAGTAGCTGTAGAGCTGGTGTAGCTGGGGAACTGTGGGGCAGGAGGAGCTGTGGGGCTGGGGAGCCATGGGGCACAGCAGAGCTGTGGGGCAGGGGGAGCCATGGGGCTGGGGAGCTGTGGGGCAGGGGGAGCTGAACAGCTGGGGTAGCTGGGGAGCTGTGGGGCAGAAGGAGCTGTGGGATGGGGGAGCCATGGGGCACAGCAGAGCTGTGGGGCAGGGGGAAATGTAAAGCAGGGGGAGCTGGGGGTAGCTGTGGAGCTGTACAGCTGGGGGAGCCGTGGGGCTGGGGGAGCCGTGGGGCTGGGGGAGCTGGAGGGCAGGGGGAGCTGGGGGAGCCGTGAGGCTGGGGGAGCCATGGGGCTGGGGAGCTGTAGGGCAGGGGGAGCTGGGGGGGCAGGGAGAGCCGTGGGGCTGGGGAGCTGGGGAGCTGGGGGGCAGGGGGAGCTGTAGAGCTGGGGGAGCCGTGGGGCTGGGGAGCTGGGGGGTCAGGGGGAGCTGTGGAGCTGTGGGACAGGGGGAGCCATAGCGCTGGGGGAGCTGAGGGGGCTGTGGGGCTGGGGAGCTGTAGGGCAGAGGTAGCTGTGGGGCAGGGGCAGCTGGGGGAGCCATGGGACAGGGGTAACTGTGGGGCCAGGAGTAGCTGTAGAGCTGGGGAGCTGTGGGGCAGGGGGAGCTGTGGGATGGGGGAGCCATGGGGCCAGGGTAGCTGTGGGGCCAGAGGAGCAGTGGGGCAGGCGCAGCTGTATGGCAGGAGTAGCTGTAGAGCTGGTGTAGCTGGGGAGCTGTGGGGCAGGAGGAGCTGTGGGTTAGGGGAGCCATGGGGCACAGCAGAGCTGTGGGGCAGGAGGGGCCATGGGGCTGGGGAGCTGTGGGGCAGGGGGAGCTGAACAGCTGGGGTAGCTGGGGAGCTGTGGGGCAGAAGGAGCTGTGGGATGGGGGAGCCATGGGGCACAGCAGAGCTGTGGGGCAGGGGGAAATGTAAAGCAGGGGGAGCTGGGGGGGCTGTGGGGCAGGGGGAGCTGGGGGTAGCTGTGGAGCTGTACAGCTGGGGGAGCCGTGGGGCTGGGGGAGCAATGGGGCTGGGGAGCTGTAGGGCAGGGGGAGCTGGGGGGCACAGGGTGCTGGGGAGCTGTGGGGCTGGGGAGCTGTGGGGCTGGGGAGCTGGGGGGCAGGGGGAGCTGAACAGCTGGGGTAGCTGGGGAGCTGTGGGCTGGGGGAGCTGTGGGCTGGGGGAGCTGGGGGGGCACAGCAGAGCTGTGGGGCTGGGGGAGCTGTAGGGAAAGGGCAGCTGGGGGAGCCATGGGGCTGGGGAGCTGTAGGGCAGAGGTAGCTGTGGGGCAGAGGGAGCTGGGGGACAGGGGAGCCATGGGGCCAGGGTAGCTGTGGGGCCCGAGGAGCAGTGGGGCAGGCGTAGCTGTATGGCAGGAGTAGCTGTAGAGCTGGTGTAGCTGGGGAGCTGTGGGGCAGGAGGAGCTGTGGGGCTGGGGAGCTGTGGGGCTGGGGAGCTGTGGGGCAGGGGGAGCTGTAAAGCAGGGTGAGCTGGGGAGCTGGGGGAGTCGTGAGGCTGGGGAGCTGTGGGGCAGGGGGAGCTGAACAGCTGGGGTAGCTGGGGAGCTGTGGGGCAGGAGGAGCTGTGGGTTAGGGGAGCCATGGGGCACAGCAGAGCTGTGGGGCAGGGGGAAATGTAAAGCAGGGGGAGCTGGGGGGGCTGTGGGGCAGGGGGAACTGGGGGTAGCTGTGGAGCTGTACAGCTGGGGGAGCCATGGGGCTGGGGGAGCCGTGGGGCTGGGGGAGCCGTGGGGCTGGGGAGCTGGAGGGCAGGGGGAGCTGGGGGGCAGGGGGAGCTGGGGAGCTGTGGGGCTGGGGAGCTGTGGGCTGGGGAGCTGGAGGGCAGGGCGAGCTGGGGAGCTGGGGGAGCCGTGAGGCTGGGGAGCTGTAGGGCAGGGGGAGCTGGGGGGGCAGGGGAAGCTGTACAGCTGGAGTAGCTGGGGAGCTGTAGGGCAGGGGGAGCCGTGGGGCTGGGGGAGCCGTGGGGCTGGGGAGCTGGGGGGCAGGGGGAGGTGTGGGCTGGGGGAGCTGTAGAGCTGGGGGAGCCATGGGGCTGGGGGAGCCGTGGGGCAGGGGAGCTGTGGGGCTGGGGAGCTGGGGGGCAGGGGGAGCTGTAGAGCTGGGGGAGCCGTGGGGCTGGGGAGCTGGGGGGCAGGGGGAGCTGGGGAGCTGTGGGACAGGGGGAGCCATAGCGCTGGGGGAGCTGGGGGGGCTGTGGGGCAGGGGGAGCTGTAGGGCAGGGGAGCTGTGGGGCAGGGGGAGCTGTGGGGCTGGGGAGCTGTGGGGCAGGGGTAACTGTGGGGCAGGGGCAGCCGTGGGGCTGGGGGAGCCATGGGGCTGGGGAGCTGGGGGGCAGGGGGAGCTAGGGGGCAGGGGGAGCTGTACAACTTGAGTAGCTGGGGAGCTGTGGGCTGGGGGAGCCATGGGGCAGGGGTAACAGCTGGGGTAGCTGGGGAGCCTTGGGGCAGGGGTAACTGTGGGGCTGGGGGAGCTGCGGGGCTGGGGATCTGTGGGGCCAGGCGAACCATGGGTCAGGTTGAGCTGTTGGGCCAGCTAAGCTGTAGAGCTGGGGTAACTGGGGAGCTGTGGGGCAGGGGTAACTGTGGGGCAGGGGTAACTGGGGAGCTGTGGGGCAGGGGTAACTGTGGGGCAGGGGTAACTGGGGAGCTGGGGGAGTGAGGGGGCAGAGGGGCTGGGCGAGCTCTGGGTCAGACTGAGCTGTGGGTCAGGAGTAGCCCTGAGGCTGAGCTAGCCGTGGGTCTGGCCCTCCTGCCCCATACCTTGCAGTGGGTCTGACCTCCCTCCCCCTGCCCCCCAGGCCCCAACTCCCCGTCCCGGCCCATCACCCCCTCAGCCAACTCCTCCTGCCCCACGGTGCCTGACCTACACCTGCAGTGCCTCCCTGACCCCCGTTCTGGGCCAGGGGCCGTTGGGGCTGTGGGTTTGGGGGGTTCCAGGTTTGGGGGGGAAAGAGGACCCTGACAGACTGACCCTGCCCTGGGGCAGCTTGAGCCCATTGCCCCTTGTCCCAGCTCCTGTCCCCTGGCTGAAGAGACCAGCGCCCACCTCTCTGCACCCTCCTGGCAGGGCAGGGCAGGGGAGGTGGGGAGAAGGTCTCCCCTCAGCCTCCTCTTCTCCAGGCTCAACACCCCCAGCTCCCTCAGCTGCTCCTCAGAGGATTTGCCCTCCAGCCCCTTCCCCAGCCTGGTTGCCCTTCTCTGGACTCGCTCCAGGCCCTCAGTGTCCTTCTGATGGTGAGGAGCCCAGAACTGGACCCAGCACTCGAGGTGCAGCCTCCCCAGTGCCCAGTCCAGGGGCACAATCCCCTCCCCAGACCTGCTGGCCACACTGTGTCTGACACAAGCCAGGATGCCCCTGGCCCCCTGGGCACACCGCTGGCTCATGGTCAGTCACCCAACACCCCCAGGCCCTTCTCTGCCTGACAGCTCTCCAGACAGTCTCCCCCAGCCTGTAGCTCTGCCTGGGGTTGTTCTGTCCCATGTGCAGCACTCTGCCCTGGGCCTTGTTAAACCTCATCCCCTTGGTCTCAGCCCATGGGTCCAGCCTGTTTGGGTCCCTCTGAAGAGCCTCCCTCCCCTCAGGCAGATCAACACTTCCTCCCAGCTCAGTGTCCTCTGCAAACTCACTGAGGGAACATCCCATCCCTTCATCCAGGTCGTGGATAAAGATGTTGAACAGAACTGGGCCCAGGACTGAGCCCTGGGGGACTCCACTGGTGACCGGCCTCCAGCTGGATTTGGCTCCATTCCCCCTCTGGGCCCGGCCATCCAGCCAGTTTGGAACCCAGCTGAGGGTCCCCCTGTCCAGCCCAGTGGCAGCCAGTTTCTCAGTCAGAATGCTGTGAGAAACCCTGTCAGAGGCTTTCCTGCAGTCCAGGCAGACACATCCACAGCCTTCCCCTCGCCCATGAAGCAGGTCACCTTGTCACAGGAGGGGATCAGGGGAGTTTGACAGGATTTACCATTTCTAAACCCATGCTGACTGGGCCTGATCCCCTGCCCATCACCCCTGTGCTGCCTGACAGCTCCCAAGATGACCCTCTCCATGACCCTCCCCAGGACTGAGGTCAGACTGACAGGCCTGGAGTTCCCTGGATCCTCCCCCGACCCTTCCTGTCTGTGGGTGCAACATCTGCCAGGCTCCAGTGGAGTGGAACTTCCCCAGTCTGCCAGGGCTGCTGGGAGATGATGGGAAGGGGGTTTGGCAACACCGACTCCAGGAGCGGCACAACCGCCTCACCGACTGACAGCGACGGGGACCGCAGCTTCCCAAGGGAAACAGCCTCACAGCCCAGGCCTGGGCCTGGCAGAGGGGGCATCCCTCCGCTCCCAGGCAGCCTCCTCCTGCACCCCCTCCTCCTCCCCAGCGCGGCGCAGGCAGCTCCCAGAGCCACCCAAAATCCTGCTGGAGAGCGCTCCTTGGGGACGAGGCTGTGCTGGGTATGGAGCCCTGTTGTGACTGAACTGGGGGTGAAGGGGGGAGGGAGGATAAAAGCCTACCCCGAAAGCTTCCCACACCCTGCCTCGCTTTCCCTTTGGCCAACAGCTCTTCAGAAACCATGGAGAACAGAGAACGGATGGAAAGCGACCGGCACAACAGGGCACCCAGAGCTCCGGGAACCCCAGGGAAGGGAAGGGAAGGGAAGGGAAGAGACCCTGAGAGGAACAGCCAGCACCTTGTGTTTAAACACCAAGAAAACTCCAGAGCCCCCCAGGAACCAAACCCAGCCCCACAGGAGGGATGCCCGGCGTCATCCCCGGCAAGAGGGCAAAGCCAGAACCCCGGCGCAAGGGCTCATCCCGCCAAGCTGACCGAGGGCAACTCCAGGGGCATCTGCAGAGGCACCAAGGGCAGCTGATCCAGCTCCTGTCCTTTGGGAAGCTCTGGCAGCAGGGATGCCTGGCCCAGCCGCCCCTGTGATCCCAAACCCCCCGCAGTCACGGCAGCATCACCCCCACCCCCACCCCCGGAGGGTGCTTTCCCCTCCCTGCACTGGTACCCAGGGGGAGCAGCAGCAGCAGCAGCAGCAGCACAAGGCCACAGGAGGAGGAGGAGGAGGAGGAGGAGGAGGAGGAGGAGGAGGAGGGGACCGGGGACACCCAGGCCACGGGCAGCTCAGCCACAGCCACAGACCCTGAGAACCCGCTGCCTCTCGCCGAGCTCTGCCCACACCCTCCTTCCCTCTCATCAATGAGGGGGGACCAGAGCAGCCGGGGTGACACGGCTGGGGTGACACGGCTGGGGTGACACGGCTGGGGTGACACGGCTGGACTCCCCCCACCTCTTCGCTGGGAGGGCAGGAGGCCCAGGACAAGGGCAGTGAGGGCAGGGGTGTGGGGATGGGGGTGTGGGGATGGGGGTGTATAATGGAGGGTGGGGGGTTGGGGGTACATCATGTCCCGGGAGACGAGACCCACAACCGCAGCAGCGGGAGCTCGGCCGGGGCTGGGGAAGCGCCGGGAGCCAGAGAGCGGAGAGGAAGAGGTGGGCAGCGCCGGGGGCCGGGTGGGAGGAAGCAGGGAAGGGGGGGGGGCCCGGCCCATGCCCCCCCCATTTCCCTCCCCACCCCCCCAGATGCAGGGAGCGGCAGTTCAAGCGAGTTGAAGCTTGAGAAACTCACCCACATCTGGGGGCAGCCGCCGGCGGGGGGCTCCCACACACCCCCCCACGGACTGCGGATGGGAGACCCTCGGGTGGGGGGGGAGAGAGGGGGGAGTTAATCACACACACCAGCCCCCCTTCTCTTTATGCTGAGAGACACCCCCGCCCTGGGGGGGGACTGGGCAGTGCACACGCACCCCTCCCCCCTTCTTCCTGGTACCTGCAACAAATGGGGGTCTCTCTCCCCAAAAATGGGAGGGTAAGGGGGGTCTGACACCCTCATGCCCCAGACCGGAGCGGATATGGGGGTGGGGGAGGAGGTGAAGGGGCTCGCCCCCATGTAGGGTATGGGGGAGGATGAAAGGGGCTCCCCACCACGTAGGATTTGGGGGGGGCAGGGCGCACCCCTAGCCTCCCCCCAGCAAACCTCTCCCCCCAGCGCCAATCTCCCCCTGGCTCCTCTCTGTGTCTCTGTCTCTCTCCACGGGCTGCCAGTGCTGGCAGGGGCTGGCTCCAAAGTGGGTCGCAGCACCTCCTGCCTGTCCCCAGGAGACCTCCTCCCCCCTCTCCTTCCCTGCCCTTGATGTCTGCACAGCTCTTTTCCTCTTGTCACGCCCTTCTCTGGGGCCCAGAACTGGTGGAGAGGGGTCAGAGGAGCCAGGAGGATGCTCAGGGGGCTGGAGCAGCTCCCCTCTGGAGAGAGGCTGAGGGAGCTGGGCTGGGTCAGCCTGGAGAAGAGAAGGCTGTGGGGGGACCTCATTGCAGCCTGCCAGTCCCTGAAGGGAGCAGAGGAACAGGAGGGGAATCAGCTTGTTCAAGGGCAGAGCCTGGCAGGACAAGGGGCTGGAGTGAAGCTGGAGGAGGGAAGGGTGAGAGGAGAGATTGGGGGGAAGTTCTTTCCAGAGAGAGTGGTGAGGGGCTGGCAGGGGCTGCCCAGAGAGGGGTTGGGTGCCCCATCCCTGGAGGTCTTCAAGGCCAGGTTGGCTGGGGCCCTGGGCAACCTTGTGTAGCTCCAGGCCTGGAGGTTGGTGTCCCTGCCTGTGGCAGGGGGTTGGAGCTCTGTGACCCTTGGGGTCCCTCCCAAACCTGGCAGGGGGTTGGAGCTCTGTGACCCTCGGGGTCCCTCCCAAACCTGGCAGGGGGTTGGAGCTCTGTGACCCTCGGGGTCCCTCCCAACCCTGGCAGGGGGTTGGAGCTCTGTGCTCCTTGGGGTCCCTCCCAACCCCGACATTCTGGGATCCTGTGGTTCTCTGGGGGCACAAAGCAGCTGCCTGCGGGGATTCTTCCTCCCAGCTGTGATGCCCAGAGGTGCTGTGCCCATCGCTGATGGGCTCACCCTTGGCCAGCAGTGACTCTGGCCTTGAGCCGGCTGCTCTTTGCTCTGTGGGGCTGCAGAGGCATTTTGGCTGCTTCTTGCAGCAGCCCCCCCTGCAGCCCCCCTCCTCCACCAGACCCCAGGCACGGGAAACCAGCACAGTTCCCCCCTCCACAAACAACATGACAGCTGCAGGGAATGAGAGACAGGTCTGGACCTTTAAAATGAGGGTTTCAGCCTCCAAAACGAGGTGCTGGGCAGGGCCTGGAGAGATGCTGCAGAGCTGCTTTGGATCCTGCACCAGGAGGTTCCTCCCTGGCTCCAAGAAAGAAACGTGTCCTGGCAAACACAGGGCTCTGGGCACTGTGTGGGGGCTGAGAGCGCTGCAAAGGAGAGCTGGGACCCTCCAGATCAGGGATTTGGGCCTTACAGAGGGGCTGTGTGTGCCCTGACCGTGGGGCTCTAGGAACTGGAGCCTCTGAGACCTTTGGTGCTTTGGGACAGGTGGCTTTTCACCCCAGAAATGGAATGGATTGCTGGGGAAACAGGAGAAGAAACTAGAAATGAGGAGAAGGGGCTTGGCCCGTGCTCCTGGGCGAGCTCTGCTGCCTGGGGTCTCCACAGAGGAGGGCTCCTAGGCTGGTCCTGGCACGGGAGGGCTGCCAAGCCCACCCAGTCCCCAGGGGGAGGTCCCAGTGGCTGGGAAGCACCGGGACCTTCCTCTCCCCGGCTGCCCCAGGGATGGGGGGCCCGGGAGAAGCGGGGGCTGGCTCAGGCTTCGGGCCTCTTGCACGGCAGGGGCCTGGCCTGACTCAGGCTTCAGGCCGTACAGATCGGGCTCTGGACCCTCCCAACAAGGGGCCCCGCTCGGGGAAGGAGGCTGTGGGTGCCCAGAGTGTGGCTCCAGCCCCTAGAGAGAGGAGCGAGAGCCCGTCCAGAGCATCACTGGATGGTCTGGGTGGGAAGCAGCCTGAGAGAGCACCTTGGCCCCAGCCATGGGCAAGGACACCTCCCAGAGCACCAGGGCTGCTCCAGGTCCCACGCAGCTGGGGTGACAGGGTGCCCACCCCTTCCCTGGGCAGCCTGTTCCAGTCTCTCCTGGAACTGGAACTGGAACTGGCACTTGCAGAGCACACCCTGCCACCAGAGCAGTTCCCTTCCACCATCCCATTCCTGACAGAGACGTCCCTCAGTCACCTGTACTTGCAATAAAAACACCACCTGCCTGTGGAGCTTCAGCCCTGGCTGGAGGCCAGGCACCCACAGCCCCTCCATCACTCCCCTTTTCGGCTGGGCAGGGGAGAAAAGAGGCAGTGAGAGGCTTGGCAGTGCAGGTGAGGAATTCTCCTGCCCTTAGGGGATAAAAGTAACTCACCCAGAGCTGAAAACCCACCTGCAGAAAGGGGTTCCTGGGGGGCAGCGTTCCCACTAACCTGCCCTGCACACAGCACTCCTCAGGTGGCCTCAGCACCACCAGAGCTACACTCAGTCACCAGGCTCTTGCTCCTAACCCCAAACACCAACAGATACCAACAGCCCTTCACCCTGAGGCTTACCCCAGAGAACCCCTACCTAGGCAGGAACCTCAAAGGGAAACACCACAGCTGGTACAGCACTCCACTGCCCCAGCTCCTCTGTGCACTGCTCAGCACAGCCTCCCCTCAGGCTTCCCCACAAGCAGAAAGCTACAGGCACCAACCAACAGGCAGAACATCACAGCACCACCCAGCCCTCCCCAAAGTCCTCACAGAAAGCACCAGGATGGGTATACAGCCCACCCTTCCCTCAGCACAGGGGCTGAGGGAGAACTTTGTCCTGTGGCTCACAGCATCAGCCAGGATGCCTCCAGCTGACCTGACTCATTACATTAGGGGTTAATCTTAGAGACCCCTGCACTGGGAGCTCATGCTGCTTGATGGGGGTGTGTTGGTCAAGCTCTGTTTCATGTGCTTTGAGGCCATCACTTAGATTTGGGAGTCTGTCAGAAGGGCCATTTCCCAGGGGGTTCCAGTGATTCCCCCCTCAAGAGCTGCAGCTCAGCCTTCCTCAAAGTCAGGGTCCTGACTCCCCCTGTCATGTGGCTCACACGCCTCAGCACAGGGAACCCCACCAGCTCATGATCCCTGCAGCCCAGGCTGTGTTGCCTGAAGCTCTTCCAGTGAGTCTATTGCAGCTGCCCCTTCTCCACCAGAACTCAGCCACCCAAAGCTACAAACCAGGCTGCAGCTTTGCACTCTGGGCAAGGCCAACCTCTCTGGGCTCATCAATAACCTTCTGCATCACATTTAAACAACACATGGGGGTTTCAGCACTGTCATGTATGAAGACTGCCTGGGGTGCAGTCACTACAGCATAAAATCCAGCTGTGCTGCCTCAAGAGCTTGAGGAAATGCAACCCTGAATTCCTGAACCCAGAAGGATTATCCTCCTGCTGAGAGCTGCCCTTGTCAGCATTCTCTCATCTCAGGATCAACATCTGTACCTGGCATGGGCAGCACTCTGTCTTGTCCTGCCCAGCACAACTCGACTCTGTGACACACCAGTGAGTCACCCCAGAGCAGAATCCCTCTGAACACACTGCAGGCTGCCCTGCAATACAGGCAGCAGTGAGTGAAGACTCTGTGCCTGGCTCTGCACTGACAGGGTAAAAACAGGGAGCTGGGTGAGAACCTCTTTCTACCCCCCAGCTCCAGGGACACACGAGACAGGCTGCTGGTGTCACTGGAGTCCCTGAATGAATGACTGGGGTCAGTGTGAGGATGAGACTGCAGACGCAGCACGGTCTGTTCCATGCCATCCACACAGACTGGCTCCTGGAGAAATCTGCCCAGGGAGACTGACCAACTGGTAGGAACTCAGGATGAGCATTGGTTTCCCAGGCACGGCACTGAAACCAGAATTTCAAGGAAGAACTTGAGGAGTAACAAAGGGAAGGAGACACTTGAGGGAGCTCTCTTCCTGAGGAGGGGAGGAGACGGCACACAGCACAGCCAGCACCAAACATCAGGGATTCCCAGCTAGGGACCATGACTGCACTTCTGTGGCTGCTGCCCCTGCAGCCAGCGTGGCCAGAATGCCAGGGTTCATTGCCAAGTATCAGGATTCTGTCTGATTTCCTTAGAGAACACAACTCTTACTCAGAAATGAACCAAACACTTATTTAAACAGACAGAAATGAGCCGTGTCTGCCACTGTGGAAATGTTTCCAATGAAGTCATTCTAAATAGGATTGTGAGGTTTCTTTTTGGGGGATCTCCTGGGCAGAGCTGCTTCTGAAGCAGGGCACAGCCAGGGAGTCCAGTCTGGAGGCACCAGGAGGGAGGGGAGTGCACTGGCCCCAACCTCTCTGGTTCTTCCCACAACCAGCTCCGATGACCAGCCTGTCTTGGGCCAGGGAGCCCAAAGCATCGTGTCAGGCACAGCAGCCCCTGTGGAGGAACAACCACTGCCCCAGGACCTGCTCACCCCAAACTACAGCTTCCCTGAGCCTGCCAACACCATCCCGACATTCAAAGACACCGTTGGGATGGACCTGCCACTGTCCCAACCTGCAGAAAGGAGGTGCAAAAGCCCTGCTGAGGCCCCAAGTCACACATGGCAATCTCTGAAGGGCAGTGAGCCATCCCCAGGGCCAAGTCACTACCAGCGGGGCAGGCAACGGCAGTGGAGGGCTCTCCCCCATCTCCTTCCTCAGGGGAAGCAGCCCTTGGGCAGGGCAGCCCGGACAGGATAACAACATGTGCCTTGGGGCCATGAATTTGGAAGCTCACGTCCACTCAGAAGTACCCTCAGTGCTCTGGCAGTCGCTTCCAGGGGGCCAGAAGCCCTCTCACCCCTCCTCAGACCCGGCTGTCGCTCACCTGGCACTCATGCTCCACGGACCACAAGTCCCCCAGACCTCCCCCACAGCTTGCCTGCTCCCTCTGGGAAGCACAGACAGCTCTCCCCATTCTCTGGCAGGCACAGTCAGTCTTCCTTTGCATTCCAGTCTGAGTTACATGACTACACACCATCAGCAATTAATGCAGCGTGACCAGCCTTACCTCACACTCCTTCTTCTCTCCTATTCAGTAGGTCAGGAGGCTGGAGGAGCTGCTCTCCCACACCAGGCACACTCAGAATGAACCACTCCCAGAGCTGTCCCCTATCAGTACCTTCTGGGGCAAAGGAGCCAGGCTGATGCCTGTCTCACCAACACTTCCCATGCTGATTCCCATGGCCCTCAGAGCAAGGGCTGCAGGGAAGCGCTGCCTTCTGCCTGCCAGCCCCCGGCCGGGCTGACTGGGCCTGAAACCCCTGGCCAAGGGGGTTCAGCTCTGCCAGGCAGCTCCCGACAGGAATCTCCCCCGGCTGCCTGGATCTGCCCATGCCAGGAGCTCCCCCCACATCCCTGTGCAGTGAGCAGGCAGGAGAACCCCCCGCGCCTCACGGGGACCCCGGGCCTCCCCTCAGCTTGGCGGCAGCTGGAGCAGAGTCTGGGCCTGTCCAGGCCCCATGGCCGCCCGGCAGCCTCGGGTCTACAGCTCTGTCCGTGCCCCAGGATCCTCATTCCTGCCAAGGCTCCATGTGGGGACACCGTCCCCTGGGCCGGCCCTGCCCCCACAGGCCCCATGGCTGCCTCCTGGGGCCCAAGAGGGACAGAGGGACAGCAGAAGGACAGAGGGATGGTGGAAAGAGGGGCAGGGAGCAGAGGGAGGGAGGGAGAAGCTGGGAGAGATGGCAGCAGAGGCAGAGATCAGAAAGGAGGCGGAGGGGCAGGGGAGGGCGGGTGCCCCAGGAAAGCAGCAGCCCAGAGGAGCAGCAGGGCCGGGAGTTGGGAGAGGGACGGGGTGACACAGGCCAGGGCAGGGAGCGGGATGGGGAGACATGGAGAGAGAAGAGGCTGAGGGGAGTGGAAAGGATGGACGGGAGACAGAGCAGGGCAGGGAGTGAGAGAGAGACGTGTGGAGAGAGGGAATCATAGAATCCCAGAATGTCTGGGTTGGGAGGGACCCCAAGGGTCACAGAGCTCCAACCCCCTGCCACAGGCAGGGACACCAACCTCCAGGCCTGGAGCTACACAAGGTTGCCCAGGGCCCCAGCCAACCTGGCCTTGAACACCCCCAGACACGGGGCACCCACCCCCTCTCTGGGCAGCCTGTTCCAGCCCCTCATCACGCTCTCTCCCACACTCATAATCCCCCTACTTTTTAAACCCCAGATCAATAAATCCCGGATCCAGAAATCCCAGATTGATAAATCCTGGAATGTTTCAATCCCAGATTACTTCAGTCTCACATCTCTTAATCCCAGATCACTTAATCCCAGGTCATTTAATCCCAGATCGGTGATTCAGTGTTTCTCCACCACCGAGGGGCTGTCCTGGGACCCCCAGGGATCCCCCAAAACCCCTCTGGAACCCCCACTGATGTGTCCAGGGCTGGGAAGTGGTGGGTGGGGAAGTGATGTGGGGTGGGGGGTGTATTAGTGGGATGGGGGGGTTATACCAGTAGGGGGGTGTATCATGGTGGGGACTAACGCGGCTCCCCCCATGCAGGTTCATGTGTGCCCACGTGCAGGGATAAGGGGGGTGGGAGCACCCACAATCCCCGGGGGGTGGAAGGACCCACAATCCCCCTCCCTGTATTTCCTCCACACCCCCTCCCAGACATGCGTGGGTCCGGCCATTCCCACCCTCCCCCTCTACTCCCCAAAACAGCTGGGCTCCCCTTTCCTGAAGCTTTTGTGGGGGGCCCCCACATCCCTGGGGCCGATGCCGTGACCCCCCCACCTTGTTCTCCCCTCCACACTCCCCAATTTCCTTCTGCACCCCAAAATCCTCAGCCTCTGCCAAGAGCCCTGGCACCAGCTGCTGAATCCCGGGGGGAGGTTGGCTGGAGGAGCCCCCCCCCCATTGAGGGAGGGGGATGGAGAAACATGGTGGGGAGAAAGGGAGGGAGTGGGGGGGGGTTCAGGGCTGTTTTGGGGCTAAATTGCTGGCTGGGTGGTCCCCGCTGAGGTATGTACAGGGGGGTTCTGGGGTGCAGGGTGAAGGGGGTATCAAGGGGGGTGTGGGGGTCAAGATCAAGGGATTCACGGTGCTCTGGAAGCCCCTGGTTGGGTTCTGGTAGCCCCCAGTGATGTGTGTGTGGGAAGGGATGGATGGGGGAGGGGAGGCCTATGGGGGTTGTAGGGTGGGGGGAGGTTACAAACTGGACACTTGTCAGGGCTGGGATTAGGGGGGGAAGGTTGGGATTAGGGAGGGGTTAGTGTTGGGGTGGGATTAGGGGTGGAGTTTGGAGCTGGGATTTGGGATTGGGGTAGGGATTTCGGGCTGGGATTTGGGATTGGGTCTGGGATAGAGGTAGGGATTGGGGCTGGGATTGGGGTTGGGATTTGGGATTTGGGGCTGGGATTTTTTGTCAGGACTGGGATTGGGACTGACTGCCAGCCCAGGAGAGCCTCTGGCAGGCGAGCTGGGCTGGGGCAGCTCTGGGGCAGGGCCCCAACCAAGCTCCCCAGGCAGGGCCAGCAGAAGGGAAGGGAAAGGGGATGTGAAGGAGGGGAGGGGCGGCAGAAGCCCCCAGGCCCTGAGCCCGGTGCTGGCCCCGGCCCTGCCCCCCAGCCTGGCTGCCCCCCCTCCTGCCCCTCAGGCTGCCGGGCCTGACAGGCCTCCTGCAGCGCTGCCGAGTGGCTGAGCTGTGGCCAATGGGGTGTGGGGTTGTTGGAGGGCAGGGGCCTGTGCCTGTGTGCAGAGCTGGGTGCTGCTCCTCAGGAGGGGTGAGGCTGGGCCTGTGCAGAGACGAGGCCTTGGTGAGGCTCCATTGCCCCTGGAGCGGCTCTGGGCAGTGCCGGGGGTGTGCGCGGCTCTGCCGGGCCTGGGTCTGCTCACGGGTCTGGGCCTGCTCAGGGAGGGGGACAGGGCAGGGCAGGGCCGGGGCAGAGAGGGCAGGGGAGAGGAGAGGAGGGCAGGGGCAGGGACAGGAGGGGAGCTGGTCTGGCTTTGCTCTGGAGCCAGGGTGCTTCCAGACGCGTGGGCCTGTCTGTGCTGGCAGCCACAGCCCTGGGCCAGTGGAGCTGCGTGCTGGGAGCCGCTCCCATCAGCCAGGCCAGCCCCGGGAAGGAGATGGGGCTCTGCCCCTGGTGACAGTGCCCGTGCTGAGTTTGGCACCCAGGGCCTTCCTGAGGCCTGGCCTTCTCCCAGGGGCTGAGGAGGAGACATGGCCCTGCCTGGCCTGGTCCCAGGCTTCCTCCTATGTCGATTTGGAAGAGCAGAGCCCTCCTCACTCCTCCCATGGGGGCTCAGCAGTGTCCTTCTGTCCCTGGGGCTCCCCAGCACTGGCAGCCCCCACAGGGCTTTAATACCAAGCAAATGCTGGTGTGCCAGGGGCTCCTGGGTGTCAGGGAGCTGTGGGGATCTGCAAAGGCAAAGTGGAGCTTTGCTGCTGCTCACACAGTTGTTTGCTCCCCCTTAGTGGTCACAAGTGCTTCTCTTCATGGCACGTGGACTGGACAGAAGCCACTTCCCCGTCTGTCTGGGAAGACTTGAGGGAAACGAGGATGTCCCAGCACACACACAGGTGTGAGAGAGCAGAAAGGAGCCGTGCCCAGGCTGTCCTGCTGTTCCAGGTCTGAGCTCTGACGTACCTGTGCATCCCAGGGCCAAAGGCAGGTTTTTCCTCTGAGCTGCACAGCTTTTTGCAAGGGAAAGTGAGTTGGGCTGAGGAATGGATCTGTTCCTTTTTTGAAATTGGCTGTGAATGTGATCACACTCTTAAGAATCACTCTTAAGACTTAAAATCTTAAGACTTAAATTGAGAAAGCAGGCATTCTTTATTGTGCCATCTGATAACTTTGATGTCCTGACACTCTAGAGTTGAGTTGGATGTGTTTCCCTGTTTATGGCTTCTTTCTGCTGTCTTCTGGGCTTTTGTGTTTTGTTTTGTTTCCCCTTTTGTCACTTCCTTCTTCTCTCTGTTTTCATGGTTTGCTTTGTTTCTTTTTGCCCTTTCATGGCTTCATTCTTCTCTCTTCTTTTTTGGGGGTTGGGTTTTTTTCCCCCTTTTTTCACTTCTTTCTCTTGTCTTGTTTGCTGTTTTTTTCCTACTTCATTGTTTCTCTCTGCTCTTTTTTGTGGGGTTTAGTTTGGGTTTTTCTTTTTCCATTCTTGTTGCTTCTTTCTGCTCTCTCCTGGCTTTTGGTGGGGCTTTTTCTCTCTCTTTTCATTGTTTCTCTCCACTCTCTTTTTCTTTGGTGTTTTTTTCCCCTGTTGTTTCTTCCTTCTGCTCTCTTCCAGGTTTTGGGGGATTTTTTCCCTCCCTTTATTCACTTCCTTAAGTGATTCCTTCTTATTTTCCCCTTTTCTTGCTGCCTTCTGCTGTCTTCTTTTTTGGGGGTCGCTTTTTCCCCTTTGGTAGCTTCTTTCTTTTCTGGTTGCTTTTGGTTGTTCTGTTCCCCTTTCCTCACCTCCTTCTCAAGTCTGTAACTCATTGCATTGTGTCTTTTCCCCCTCGTGTCTCTTTGTTCTGCTCTCTTCTCATTTCTAGGGGTTTTAATCCTCTTTCATTGCTTCTCTCTGCTCTTTTCTCCATTTGGGCTCTTCCCCTTTGGTCACTGCCTTCTGCTCTCCTCTCGTGGGTTTGGTTGTTTCTTTTCCCCCTTTGCTGCTTCCTTCTGCTCTGTTGTGTTTTTGGTGGGGGTCTTCCTCCTCCTGCTGCTCCCTCCTGTGGCAGTGGTTGTTGTTCCTCCTGTCACAGTTTCTCTTCCTCCTGTGGCAGAGGCTGTCGTTCCTCCTGTCACAGAGGCTGTTGTTCCTCCTGTCTCCTGTCACAGTGGCTGTCGTTCCTCCTGTGGCAGAGGCTGTTGTTCCTCCTGTGGCAGAGGCTGTTGTTCCTCCTGTGGCAGAGGCTGTGGTTCCTCCTGTGGCAGAGGCTGTTGTTCCTCCTGTCTCCTCTCACAGAGGCTGTCGTTCCTCCTGTCACAGTGGCTGTCGTTCCTCCTGTGGCAGAGGCTGTCGTTCCTCCTGTCACAGAGGCTGTTGTTCCTCCTGTCACAGAGGCTGTTGTTCCTCCTGTCACAGTGGCTGTCGTTCCTCCTGTGGCAGAGGCTGTCGTTCCTCCTGTCACAGAGGCTGTTGTTCCTCCTGTCTCCTGTCACAGTGGCTGTCGTTCCTCCTGTGGCAGAGGCTGTCGTTCCTCCTGTGGCAGAGGCTGTCGTTCCTCCTGTGGCAGAGGCTGTTGTTCCTTCTGTGACAGAGGCTGTTGTTCCTCCTGTGGCAGAGGCTGTCGTTCCTCCTGTCACAGAGGCTGTCGTTCCTCCTGTCTCCTGTCACAGAGGCTGTTGTTCCTCCTGTCTCCTCTCACAGAGGCGGCTGTTCCTCCTGTGGCAGAGGCTGTTGTTCCTCCTGTCTCCTCTCACAGAGGCTGTGGTTCCTCCTGTGGCAGAGGCTGTCGTTCCTCCTGTCACAGAGGCTGTTGTTCCTCCTGTCTCCTGTCACAGAGGCTGTTGTTCCTCCTGTCTCCTGTCACAGTGGCTGTCGGTCCTCCTGCTTTGTTTAGTGGGTGTAAAATTGCTGCTCTCAGAGTCTGTGAGTGGTGAAACATAAAAGGGAGCATCAGAATGTGGAAATGGAAAATGAACCCATGCAAATTCACATCTCACCTCAAGCACTGTTTGAAGAGTGAGGACACTGAAACATCAGAGCCAATGACTTTGGCAAAGAAGGATTATTACACTTCCCAGTAACTTTGGGGCTGGATTGGCTTTTTTTATGTGTGGCATAATTCACTCACATGAAAGCAGCTGATCTCAGTCAAAGAATCTTCTCATTTTTAAAAAAAAAAAAGAAAGAAAAAAAGGAAAAGGTAGGGAATATAATTGTTGTGTTTGGCTTCAGGCTGGGGATTGTTCCAGAAAGGATGATCCTGAATCCAGGTGTGTTCTTAGACAGGATTGCTGTTAAGGACCAACCATACCAACCACCAGTGCAATGAAAATCATGTCCTGGAACTTCCAGTCTGTGTGTACATCTGCATGCTGGATTTTGTATCTGTGAATAAACCTCTGAGCTGAGGGAAGCAGCTGATGCTGATAGAATCCTGTGCATGTGCAGCTCTAGCAGTGAGGCCAGAGCTGCAGCCTGGGGAAGATGGAGTGCAGAGAGAGGGATTCAGTGTGGAGGACAAAAGGAGCTCACAGTGATGGGATTCAGTAGCTTCAGTCCATTAATAAATACTGGGCTGTGCAGTAAATTTTCCCCCCAGCACTGCCTGGGCTCTGCACCTCTGAGAGTTCCTGTGGATCCTGTGTCAGTGTTCTGAGAGGTGCTCACAGGGAGCTGCCAGTGATTGTCCTCCCCTGAGAAGGGGATTGGTTTGCTCAGCGTGTGCAGTGTCAGGAGCTCTCCCTCACAGCCTGTGTGTGCTGTGCCAGGAGGTTTGGTGCCATGACAGCAGAATCACCTTTGGAAGGTCAGAATCTGGAGGATTAACAGCACAAACATCACCTGAGATGTGCTTCTCTCAGGGGACACTGTGCAGTGGTCAGAAGATCTGAGTTTTCAGTCTGGCAGCTCTGTCCTGTAGATGCTGAAATCCAAGAGGTGATCAGCCTGTCTGGGATGTGGTGGTTTGTTGGGAGAAAGCAGGGACAGATCCTGGCATGTGGTCAGCAATGAGCCCCCGGGCGTTAGGGACTGCCTGTGGAACTGGTCCTTATCCCTCTGGTGTGTGGGAGCAGTGGGAGTTGGACAAAGCAGGGAGAGGCTGGAGCTGCCCCTGCTCTTGAACTGGAGATGTCTGATAGCAATCCTGTGCCGTGGAGCACGGTGGTGGAAGGGCCATAAAGGGCCCTATCTCCTCCTCCTCTGAACAAATCTGTAAAGATTTCATATGTAAAATTTCATACCTAAAAAAACATTTCAGTGTTGCTGCAGTGAGGAGAAGGAAACCCATTCTTTTTGGGTGGTGACAGTGGGATGTGGTCAGGGACTTTCTGAGGGGCAGAAAGCTGGCTGGAATCAGGTTGGGTTCTGAGAAGGGCAGAGGGCTCTTTTCTGAGGTTTGTGGAGTGCTGGGGAGATGGGGGTTGGTGTGTTTGCAGAATGAACTGACTCTGCCTTCATGTTCCCCTCTGAGGGACAACAGGGAAAGGGGGATGATTTCAAGAGGCTGTTAATTAGCCCTGTCCCTGCAGTGTCTGTGACCTTGGGTCCTGTTGTGTGACACCTGCCCTGCTCAGCAGATACCAGCAATGATCCAGCTTTATAATGTTCCTGAGACCCAGCCAGCAATGTTGGGGTGTGGGTGAGATGGCACTAAGGGCCAGCCCCTTGGAATGGCATTTCTGTGGTTACACCAGTTGACTTCTCACATACTGGGTTGGGGGGTTTTGGCATTTTTTGGTGGGTGAAATGTTGGTCATTGCCTGAAATCCTGTTTTCCTTTCGCAAACAGCTCCAGTCAGTGAGCTGAGGTTCTTTATTCCATCAGGGAAGAACAAATACCAGATGTGCTCAGAACATATTTCCTTCCCAGTCTGTACATTTCCCTTCTTGCCAAGTATTTCCCTGTTCTCCTGGGAGCAGGTGTCTGTTGGTTAATTCAGTGCTGTGGGACCTGAAGTTCTCAGTGTCATTCATTCCCTTCCAGTGCTTGGCCTTCAGCTGCTGCTGGGTGTCTGCTCTCTGCTCTGGCTGTGTGAGACCCTGAGAGGAGCCATGGATGGTGGGAGGATGAGTTCCTGCTCTGAAGAGGACAGTGGCTGCAGGAAGACCCTGAGCTGCTGTCCGGTCAGTAGTCTTGGTGAAGTCTGTCTGTGTCTTTGTGCCATGTCCCCTGTTCCCAGAGAACTGTCCCATGGGGTTTGATCCAAGAGTGGGCTGAAGGGAAAACTCCAGCCCAGGATCAGGGCCCTTTTCCCAAGGTGCTGTGACTGGAGACTGGGAGAACGTGCTCTGTACTTCCCAGCCCCGTCTGATCCCCGTCCCTTCCTTGGTCAGCGGGTGGCTACTGGTGAGCTGGCTGCATTTCTGGGAGCACAAGTTCCTCCTCAGGTGATGAAGGTCATTTGAGGGGGGCAGAGGATGGGACATCATTGGCAGTGGTGTAGGGGTTCACTGTGTGGCTCAGGGTTTGTTTCTTTAATGCAGATTGGCTTTCAGTTGCCTCACCTTACCTGTATCCTTATTCCATGGAAATCCTTGGTTCACTGTATTGATGACTGTGAATAGAAAGAAGGGAGGGCAATGCTGAGTGTGTTTGTGTGACTTCCTGAGAGTCATGATCCTGTGCAGATGTCCCTGATGCAGCTGTAGTTATGTTGGGTGGGTTCCTCTGGATAGTTTTCCTCCCTGTGTCTGCTGATTGAACCCCATCCTTGTGCATGCTCATTTCATCTTTGGCTGATCATAGAGTCATAGAATCCCAGCCTGGGCTGGGTTGGGAGGGACCCCAAGGGTCACAGAGCTCCAACCCCCTGCCACAGGCAGGGCCAGCAGCTTCCAGGCCTGGAGCTACACAAGGTTGCCCAGGGCCCCATCCAACCTGGCCTTGAACACCCCCAGACATGGGGCACCCACCCCCTCTCTGGGCAGCCTGTTCCAGCCCCTCACCACTCTCTCTGGAAAGAGCTCCCTGCTCTCCACACCACAACCAGCCTCCTCTGGTCCCTGTTGGTTTGACTCCAGGTCCATACCCAGTACCCACTGTTTAATTCAGAGCCCATAACGATTCCCACAGGGATCAAGGCACACCCTGTGCTAGATCCCTATTGCCCATGGCCTGAACGTGCTTTATATCCTCAGAGCTGCTGCAGCTCCTTTCACATCAAAATCATATTCTAAACTACAGCCAAAAACCAGACTTGATCAGGGTGAGTAAAACCAGCTGCTGCTGCAGATGCTGCTGAATGTTTCTGTGGCCTTTTGGTGCAGCTGGTTCCCTGGCTGAAGCTGTTCACAGCCTGGAGGCAGAAAACATGGACCAAAAGGCAGCGTGACCCTTGAGGAGCTGCATGAACAAAGGCCTCCCCCCCAGAGACTCCTCTGTGTGCTGCAGGCTGGGCAGGGCCCCTGCTGCTGCAGTCGGCTCCTTGCTGGGCAGGCGGTAGGTAGGTCGGTCCTGGGTAGGTCTGGTGGGCGTGTGGCCCATGGAGAAGGAGTTCCAGGGGAGCCAGAGCCAGGGCTGGGAGGGGTGAGAGGGCTTCTGGCCCAGAGGTGGCAGTGGCCAGAGGACTGAGTGTACCTGTGAGTGTCCGTGCGCTTCCAGAGCCGGGGTCATTCCTGCTGCTCTGGGGCTTTTTGGGTGTTGCTTGGAGGGAAAGAACAAAGCCAAGGTCCACAGGAGCTAACCCCCTGATTGTGAGCATGGTCAGAGGTCCCACTTTGGCTGATTACACTGTGAAAGGAACAAATCAAGGTCAGGATGTTCCAGTCCAGGGAAACCGAGGCAGCAAGATGACATTCCTGTTCTCCAGAGAAAGATGATGTGATTTCCTACTGGTTTGTAGCAGATTTACATGTGGTGTGAATCCCAGTGAACGTGCAGTGGCACATGGTTGGTGTCCTTGGTCAGTAAAGGAGAATGGAGAGAGTCTCTCCCCATGTCACAGCCAAGCTCAGACATGTGGAACAGGAGCTGAGGCTTCTGAGACTGGCCTTTCCCCAGAGGGAAAGATGTCTGTCACTGCACAGCAGGGCATTTGACCTTCCTCCTTGCTGAAAGGCAATTCCTGCATTTATGGGAATAAAAGCAACACCAAACCTTAAAAAAGACCCACTGTGAACTGTGTCAGAGGGTTGTTCTTTTTGGGTGTCAGTGTCTTTATTTGGTGTCCCTGTGCCATGGCTGTTCCCCTGCTCCAGAGCTGCTGGATTCAAACAGTTACAACAGAATACTAACAGCAGCTGATCATAAACAATAACATTGACTGCTGAGTACTCCAGTCAGTGTGCTGCTTCCAGTAATTAGAAAATAAGTGTTTTTTTATCCAAGGCATTGGGGTCACAGAAATGAAACTCTACAGAAACTCTTCCCCTGAGCCAGCAGTGGCTCTGGCAGCTGGGAAGGGCGATGGGATCCTGGGCTCCATCAGCAGAGGGGTGGCAGCAGGGACAGGGAGGGGATTGTCCCTCTCTGCTCTGCCCTGGGGAGCCCCTTTTTCCTGCCAGCCCTAAAGGTGCCCCTGGGCTGGGTTCTTCCCCCAAGAGAGCCACGTGTCTGGGCGAGGTCGGGTCCATCCAGCTGTCCTGCACATCTGTCTTTGGAGCCCTCTGCCCCTGGGAGCGTTGTCTTTTGTACCCCAGGCTGCTGGCTGTCTCTTCCAGCAGGAATAGGTGACAGCTGACACAGCAGGGTGTAACCCCTGCCTGGCAAGTTGTCTTGATGCCCCCAGGAGCCCAGTGGGGATAAGGCCATTTGCAGCTGGAAGGACTCTAGGAAGGGCTCAGCTCTCCTTGGCTTCAGGTCTTCCTGTGGGGACTCACGGCCTGGGAGTGATCTGTCAAGGTAAACTCCAGCAGGATGCAGGCATGGCATTTCTGCCTGCCTCTGCCAGCCCAGGGTGGGAAGAGCAGTGTGATGAGAAGAGAGAAGTGAAGGGCAGAGGAGAGCGAGGTGCCTGCAGAGCTGGCGTGGGGATGAGAACACTCCTCCTGAGCGTGTCCATTCCTGCTGTGGGAATCGCTGGGAAAATGGATCTGGCATTTCCCAGCCCTGTGAAAACTCTTCCCATGGAAACAGGGGATCAGAATGTGTCTGGCCTTGTGGCAGCCCCACAGACTCCCCTTGCTCTGACTGAGTCTTTGCACACACACACACATGCATGCACACACACAGACACCACACACCCCCACAACCTTCAGTCTTCACTCACACACACACAGAGAATATTTGAGGGGGTCTGTCTGCAGTGTTTTACCTGTATTCTCACAAGTGTGGAAGTATCTGCTGTTTTCCCTCCAGCATCTCTGCTCTGCTGTGGCTGCTGGGTCTGGTGTGCCCATCCCTGTGTGGCCCCAGGTGACTCAGCTGTGCTGCAGACTGTTCCTGGGCTCCAGCTGCTGTTCAGACATCAGAGGAGGTCAAAGCCTGGATGGTAACGGACAGTTTGCTTTCCCATGCCAGGTCCTTGCTCACGCTGAGCAGACTGACTGCTCTCCATGTCTGTCAGGGACATCTTTCCACGTCTTTCTGGTGGGAGCTGTGCAGTCGTGTTGGGCAGTTGGATGGGGACAGAGAGGGCTTGAAGCTGGGGACTGTGAGCCCAGACTAGATGGTTGGTGTGGCTGTGGGTGATGGAAATACCCTCACCTCTGCAGGAGGGCTGAGGGATTTGGTTCCCAAGGATCTGCTGTCTGATACCAAAGCCCTTGATGGGTATGAAAGGGCTCTGGCTGAGCAGGGGCAGCTGCAAGTCAGAGCTGAACCCCCCAGGGACAGAGCAGTGCCTTGGTGCAGTGTGAGGCCGTGGTCAGCTGTAGCTGTCCTCACTGTCAGGGGAGCTGATCAATCCAAAGGTGGAAGGAAAGGGAACTTGTGAATGTTGGGGGCAGTCCTCAGTCCTGTCAGAGAAGCAGTGATGTCTCCAAATGCAGATGCTGTAGAAAGGTGGGGACAGTAGTGACTGTTCTGTGGAGAGCCTGGAGCAGGTGGGTGTAAGGGATAAAAGGAGAGCTTGTTCTTGCTGGTGCTGAGCTCCCTCCCTTGCTGGTTGGTTGTTTTTCCTCTTTGGCCTGTGTTGTGGACTTGTGTGTTGGAGTAAGCCCAGCGTGGAGGCTGTGAGAAGAACGGGTCTGAGTTCTGCTGTCATTTAATCCAAGGTGCTTGATCAGCTGTGTTGGAATGAGGAGATGGGAACCACTTGTACAGCAGGCTTTCTTTTGCACTTGCTGCCTGGCAGCTCCCCAGGCTCTTCTCCTTCCCTTGGTGTACTTGAACTCTGTTCTTGAACTCCTTGACTGCAGCAAGGTGAGGAGATGTGTACTGCCCTGCTTGCCCAGGGGGAGGTGGACACGTCTCAGCTTCCAACAGCTCCAGGGGACAGGTGGAAGCAGAGCAGCAGTGTCCCTTTCTGAGCCTTTTCCAGTAGGCAGAGAGCAGCTTACACCTCCTCTGGAGATGCCCACCTGCAGATGCCTGAAGGGAGACACTGACTGTAGAGCTTGGGGTGCCCCAGTGTGAGGAAGGGAAGGGCAGAGAGAGGGAGGCGTTTGCTCCCTGCTGCCTGGGCTGAGATGTGGTTCCTGTGCCCTGCCCCGGGGAGGTGTCTGCAGGCAGAGGGGAGCACCCAGCACCCACAGGGGTGGGCTTTGTGAGCCCTGCCAGGGAGCCAAGCTGGGCACAGGTTCCTGATGGATACTCCCTCTCTGTGCAAGTCTCCATCAGGAAGCTCAGGAGCCCATTTCAGACCCTCTGCTCCTCAGCCAGCAAAACCAAGAGCTGCAGACAGGGAGCTGCAGGCAGGTCTCATGGAACAGAGGGTGGAGAGGTGGGTTGCAGTCAGACATGCAATATGTTTTCCTCAGACAAGTCTGACCTAACCAAGAACTACATTTTCCTCCACAGAACATAAGGATATCCAGCAGCAGCAGATGTCCAACAGCAGCAGCTCCATCAGCCAGTTCCTCCTCCTGGCCTTTGCAGACACACGGGAGCTGCAGCTCCTGCACTTCTGCCTCTTCCTGGGCATCTCCCTGGCTGCTCTGCTGGGCAACGGCCTCATCATCCTCACCATAGCCTGTGACCACCGCCTCCACACCCCCATGTACTTCTTCCTCCTCAGCCTCTCTGTTCTAGATCTGGGCTGCATCTCCACCACTGTTCCCAAATCCATGGCCAATTCCCTGTGGAGCACCTGAGGATGCTCATTCCATGGGCAGTCTCTCAGAAATGCCAAGTTCTCCATGTCCTGTCTCAGAATTGATTCTGAATTCATGTTGGTTGCTTCCTCTGGTTTGGACATTTTCACCTGTGTTTTGTGAGGTCCCTTCCCTGTTAAATCCATCCCACTTCTCCAGAGCCCTGGCCCAGACTGTCAGACCCCCAGGACTCCAGGTGTCTTTCTGGAACAATCCCACAGCAGTCTCCTTGGGCCGTTCAGATTCCTCTCAGCTCTTTTCTCTGCTGTCAACTTGCTGTTGTGGTTTTGCATGGAGAGGTTCTGCTGGAGGACTGGGGCTTCAAGGGTGACATCAGCCTGAAGCTGCTCCAAGCTTCCCCTGGGTCTGACAGAGCAAACACCAGCCAGCTCCAGGACAGAGCTGCTGCTGACCAGGGCAGAGCCAGTCAGCGACGGTGGCAGCACCTCTGGGAGGAAACATGGCAGAGGAAATAACCCTGCAAGCAGCTGCTTTTTGCCCCAGGGAAGAGAGTGAGAAGGTGGAAGGAACTTTGCAGGCACCAAGGTCAGTGAAGGGTGGGGGGTGGGGGGAGAGGGAGGAGGCCCCCCAGGTGCCGCAGAGCAAGATGCCCCTGGAGAAACCCCTGGGGAGCGGGGGTCCCCCCCCAGCCCAGGGACAAGGCCCAGACCCCACCTGCAGCCCCTGGAGAGGCCCCACGCTGGAGCAGGGGGAGACAGACAGGAGATGCTGTGACCCACGTTGGAGCCAGCCCCTGCCAGCACCTGCAGCCCTTGGAGAGGGACAGACACACAGAGATGAGCAAGAGACACTGGTGCTGGAGCAGGTCCTGGAGGAGCAGGCTGGAGCAGCCTGGGCCTGAGGGACTGAGAGACATTCTGTGACTGATGGCTGCACCCAGAGCAGTGACCCACACTGGGGCAGCTGGGGAAGAGCTGAAGCCCCCTGGGGAAGGACTCACCTTGGAGAAGTTCCTGGAGGACTGTCTGCCGTGGGTGGGACCCCAGGGTGCAGCAGGGGAAGGGGGTGAGGAATGCCCCCCTCCCCACCCCGGCTAAGAAGGAAAACAACTCATGAGGGACTGACTGAACCCCCCATTCCATGCCATTTACTGCCTGGACTGTTGGCATCCTGCTGTGCTCCCCTTCCAGAAAGTGCCAGGGCCAGTAAAGACCCCAGTGAGGTCCTGGCTCCTACACACTGAGTCTTCTTGGGATGCTTAGAGAGGTGTGTGCT
Source organism: Hypotaenidia okinawae (assembly GCA_027925045.1). NCBI lineage: Eukaryota > Metazoa > Chordata > Aves > Gruiformes > Rallidae > Hypotaenidia > Hypotaenidia okinawae. The sequence goes on along the minus strand of BSDF01000046.1, from coordinate 43,529 downwards.
TGCTTCCTCCCCCTGACCGTGGGTACATCATCTCCCACCACAATTCCATCCCTGCTGGCTTCTCCTCCTGGGGCCAGAGGAATCCCACCCCCCGTGGGGTTGTGCTGTGGGATGGGAGCTGCTGCGGCCACTTGTACCCCAGGACTGCGGGCATGGGATGGGGGCTGAACCCCTTCCCTCAGCAGGGGTAAAGGAGATCAGTGCCTGTCCCTGTCTGGGTGTCCTGGCTCCGGGTGCAATCACACCCAGTAATTCTGGGAGCCAAGTCTTTTCCATGTGAAAATAATGACCCTTCTCTGACCAGGCCTTTCTTCTCTCCTACAGAAGGTTCCTCAGTGGTTCCTTCAGCCTGTTCCACATCAGGTCGCCCTGAGCCCAGAGGGGACAGAGACAGTGACACCTTGGGCTGCTCCTCTGCTGCTGGGCTGGGCTGGGCTCCTGGGATGGACAGAGCTTGTGGCAACCGGGCAGCGCTGCAGAGAGACGGCTCTTGCCAGGAGCAGGGCTGAGGGCACAGCTTCAGGCACTGCCAGGAGACCTGTGAGACTGAGAGAGCTCCAAGGCACTTGGGAGAGGGAGGATGCTGCGAGCTCACTGGAGGAGGAATCTTCACAGCGCTCTGCCTGGTGAGTCCCTGGGGGCCGGGCAGGGCAGGGTCAGTTCCTGGAGGGATCTCCCAAAGCTGGCACGTCCCACAGAGGACAGGGTCTGCAGGAGCATCTCTCAGAGTGCCTGTTAGAGAGGAGGAGGACTCTGCTGCCTGCCAGGGCCAGCACTCAGCCTGCCCAGGGAGCTGCCCGTGGTGCTGCGGGAAGAAGCTCTGTGTGGCATGCAGGAGCTCTACAAGACAGGGTCCTTCAGCAGGTGAGAGGGTGCTGTGTGGGTCAGGGCTGCTCAGAGCTTTGCCTCACTCCCAGAGTATTTCCAACAGCAGGTTTCAGGGATAAGGTCAAGATAAGGAGTATGATAAAGACAAGGAATAGTCAATGTGCAGCTCCTGGGGAATGAGAGGGGGTGTCTTAGTCTTGCCAAGTCCCTGAGACTCCTTAACCGGAGCTGTGAGCAGCCAGAAGGGCGGCCAGGTGCCTCCAGCCACTCCTCTGCACCAGCATCACCGCTGCCTGACCCATCAGCCTTGGTCTGACCTGTCCCTTTCTCCCAGCAGGCAGGAAGATGCAGGCAGCCAGTGCCCAGCCAACAGGCAGCGTTCTGCAGGGCCAAGGTGAGTGCCCAGCTCCTGGGATGGGGTCTGAGAGTGCTGTCTGGGAGAGACACGGCACAGGGCAATGCCTCCCAGGAGGAGCAACTCCAGGCAGCAGGGATGTGATCAGGGAAGGAGAGGAAATGAAGTGATGTTTGACAGGGATTGAATAGCCCCAGCATGACCCCCTCCAGTCCAGACCCTTTCCCTGGAGCAAGCCCTCTGGCCTCCTCTCCAACCTTGCCACATCTCTGCTCTCAGGGTGTGGGGTCTGTGCCATGGACCACCTCCTGTGCACCCCGAGCTTTGGGGCAGCTCTCCAGCCACGTGCCCAGGTGCCTCTGCAGAGCACAGGCCTGGAGAGCCACTGTCCTGCAGTGTGGGTGCTGGGGAGGTGGCGTGCCCAGCTGGGGAAGGGTCACGCTGCCCTGAGGGCCTGGCGGCCTCTGCCCCGGCCTCTCTCAGCCAGAGCCAGCCTGGGCTTGCCCATGGTTCTCCTCTGGTCTGAGTTCTGCCTGGGGATCCCTTCTCTTGCTGTCAGGCTCTCTGGGGAGGGGAGTTTCAGCTGCAGAGCCATGGGATGATCTTGTGGGTCCCTCCCTGCAGCTGTGTCTGTATGAAGGAAGTGTCCCAGCTCCCGTCCATGCTGTGGGGCTGTGGGGATTAAGCATGAGCTGGCTTTCTCTCCATCAGATGCTGCTGCCAGGACACCTGGCGCTCTCCTTGGGGTGTCCTTCCCAGCTGTGAATTGCTCTGCAGAAGGCAAACTTGTCCCCTGGCCCCTTTTGCTCCCCAGAAGCCCCGTGGAGAAGCCCAGAGATGCTGCACTGGAGGAGATGCTGTCGGGTTGGTGCTGTGAGCTGGGGGTGTCCTTGGCTGCAAGTGGGGTGCTGGGACCTGAGGCAGGGGAGACATTGAGCGGTCTGTGCTGGTCCCGCTGCTCTCAGCAGCCTGTGTGGTTTCTTTCAGGGTCACAGTGTGATGGCTCCTGTCTCAGGCAGGATGAGTCCAAATCAGCTCAGAGGGAGTCGGAGGGACAGACCAGCTCCTCTTCTGCACTGAGCCACAGGGCATCTGTCTGCATCGCAGGACACTCTGTTCTCCCTGAGGGGAGCAGCAGCTCTGGAGGTTGCAGATAGATATCAGCACAGTTCCCAGGGGAGATGGAGGGAGCTGTGAAATCTCCAAAGCTCCCAAACTGCTTCCTGCTGTCCTCAGTCCTGAAGAGTGAGCGTGCAGATGCAGACAAGGAAGGTCTTTGAGCAATGGAATGGTACAGGGAGAGAGTGGCAGGGCGAGAGTCGGAGAGAAAAGCCTTGTTCTTCCTCAGTGGGATCTCCCCAGATGTTCCATGGACTGTTCCTCTGAGGACAGGACCCCGTGCACAAAGGCAGCAGGTGTCCAACAGCAGCAGCTCCCTCAGCCAGTTCCTGCCTGGCCCTGTCCAAGCGTGGAGAGAGGAGCCCGTGCTGGAACCAGTTCCCTGGCAGGACGCAGGACTTGTCACCCTTGGGGGAGCCAGGCGTGAGGAACGTGTTCCTGAAGGTCTGCCCCCCGTGGGAGGGACACGCGCTGGGGCAGGGGGTGAAGTGCTGCAGCCCCTGGGAAGAACTGACATGTGGAGAAGTTGATGGAGGAATGTCTCTGGGGAGAAGAGGCCCACGCTGGAGCAGGGGCAGAGCGTGAGGAGTCCTTCCCCTGAGGAGGAAGGAGCAGCAGACAGAACGTGGGATGAACTGAGCCCAGCCCCCAGTCCCCATCTCTCTGCTTCTCCAGGGGGAGGAGGTAGAAATCTTGGCAGTCAAGTTGTGTCTGCAAAGGATGGAGAGGCAGAGGGAGTTGTTTTAAGCTTTGGGTTGAATTCTTATTACCCTGCTCTCACCTGATTGGTAATAAATTGAAATCATTTCTCCCAAGTTGACTCTCTTCTCCCTTGAGGCCAGTGGGTGAGTGATCCCTCCCTGTCCCCATCGACCCACGCCTCCTTCATGATGTCTCTGTAATCAAGGTCAGGACCCACAGCCAGACAGACAGTGGGGCACAGGCTCCACCCCCTCAGGTCCCAGCCCAGCTCCGGTTGCTCTGGGTGGCTGGGGGCAGCTGCACCCCACTCCTGCGTGAGGCCCAGTGAGGTGTTTGCTGTGACCAGGCCTGTGCGTGTCTCTGGAGCAGAATGAACCCTCCAGACAGAGCCCAGGGCTGAACCTGTCCCCAGCCTGGCTGTGGGTGCCAAGAGTGCCCCGGGGGCACCGCGTTGCCTGGTGACAGGAGATGCTGCACCAGGCTCCCCCCTCATAAACAAGGGTAGCGGGCTCGGCCAATGGGCAGCGAGGGGATGGAGGGGTGGCCAATGAGAGGGAAGAGGTGGGCTCCAGGGGGCGGGGCTTCAGGGCCCAGGCTGGCAGGAGAGGAGGCCCAGGAGCCAGCCCTGGCATTTGGCCTTTGGGCCTGGGACGGCTGCGCAGCAGAGAGCCAGCTCTCCAAGCACCGACCTCTAGCTTGGGGGGACTCCCTGAACCCCAACCCCTAACCCTAGCTTGGGGGGACTCCCTGAACCCCAACCCCTAACCCTAGCTTGGGGGGACTGCCTGAACCCCAACCCCTAACCCTAGCTTGGGGGGACTGCCTGAACCCCAACCCCTAACCCTAGCTTGGGGGGACTGCCTGAACCCCAACCCCTAACCCTAGCTTGGGGGGACTCCCTGAACCCCAACCCCTAACCCTAGCTTGGGGGGACTGCCTGAACCCCAACCCCTAACCCTAGGTTGGGTGGACTCCTGAACCCCAACCCCTAACCCTAGCTTGGGGGACTCCTAGCCCCCAGCACCTAACCCTAGCTTGGGGGGACTCCCTGAACCCCAACCCCTAACCCTAGCTTGGGGGGACTCCTAACCCCCAACCCCTAACCCTAGCTTGGGGGGACTCCTAACCCCCAACCCCTAACCCTAGGTTGGGGGGTTTCCATGTGGAGAGGAGGCTGAGCAGCAGCAGCAGCAGCAGCAGCAGCAGCAGCAGGAGAGCTGCCCCTGCCCGTCCCTCCTGCACTCCCAGGTCCCCTCATGCCGTCCCGCATGGCAGGAGAGATGCGGCAGATCCAGGAGGCGCTTGGCTTGGTGAGTTGCTGCCAGTGCTGCAGGGGGGAGCTGAGCCCCTGCCCCCCACCTGCCTGCCCCTCGCAGCGTCACCCCCCGCAACCCCCCTGTCTTGCAGCCCCGGGTGTCGCCCGGCCCAACCCCCACCCTGCTCCCCATCAAGGCAGAAGGGGCTGGTGTCTCGGGGTGACTCTAGGGATGGGGTGAGATCATGGAGGGAGAAAGGCAGAAGGGCTGAAGCTGAACTGGGACTCAGACTGGCCAGTTCTGGAACAGAGAATAAAAAGCCCTTCTATAGGTGTATGAACAGTCAGAGGGGGGCAAGGAGAATCTCCAGCCCTGGCTGGATGCAGAGGGAACATTAGTGACAAGAAATGAAGACAGGGCTGAGGTCCTTAATTCCTTCTTTCCCTCAGTCTTTAATAGTCCAGGTGGATATTCCCTGAGTGCTCATCCTCAGGAACTGGCTGGCAGGGAGGGGAAGAATCCCAAAGCTGCCATGGGTCAGGAGGAGATGATTAGCCACCTACTTGGCCAGTCAGATACACACAAGTCACTGGGGCCAGATGGGATCCAGCCCAGGGTGCTGAGAGAGCTGTCAGATGTGCTGGCCAAACCCCTTTCCATCATCTCCCAGCAACCCTGGCAGACTGGGGAAGCTCCGCTCCACTGGAGCCTGGCAGAAGTTGCACCCACAGTCAGGAAGGTCGGGGAGGATCCAGGGAACTCCAGGCCTGTCAGTCTGACCTCAGTCCTGGGGAGGGTCATGGAGAGGGTCATCTTGGGAGCTGTCAGGCAGCACAGGGGTGATGGGCAGGGGATCAGGCCCAGTCAGCATGGGTTTAGAAATGGTAAATCCTGCCAAACTCCCCTGATCCCCTCCTGTGACAAGGTGACCCGCTTCATGGGCGAGGGGAAGGCTCTGGATGTGTCTGCCTGGACTGCAGGAAAGCCTCTGACAGGGTTTCTCACAGCATTCTGACTGAGAAACTGGCTGCCACTGGGCTGGACAGGGGGACCCTCAGCTGGGTTCCAAACTGGCTGGATGGCCGGGCCCAGAGGGCCAATGGCATCCTGGCTTGTGTCAGACACAGTGTGGCCAGTAGGTCTGGGGAGGGGATTGTGCCCCTGGACTGGGCACTGGGGAGGCTGCACCTGGAGTGCTGGGTCCAGTTCTGGGCTCCTCAGCATCAGAAGGACATGGAGGTCCTGGAGCGAGTCCAGAGAAGGGCAACCAGGCTGGGGAAGGGGCTGGAGGGCAAATCCTCTGAGGAGCAGCTGAGGGAGCTGGGGGTGTTGAGCCTGGAGAAGAGGAGGCTGAGGGGAGACCTTCTCCCCACCTCCACTGCCCTGCCAGGAGGGTGCAGAGAGGTGGGTGCTGGTCTCTTCAGCCAGGGGACAGGAGCTGGGACAAGGGGCAATGGGCTCAAGCTGCGCCAGGGCAGGGTCAGCTCAGCTGGGAGGGCAAAGTTCTTCCCTGGCAGAGTTGTGGGGCTGTGGCACAGGCTGCCCAGGGAGGGGCTGAGTCACCAACCCTGGGGGTGTTGAACAGAGGGGAGATGAGGTGCTCAGGGATCTGGTTCAGCACAGGATGGGAATGGTTGGATTTGTGATTCTGTGATTCTTGTGATCCTGTGGTAACCTTATCCTGTGGCTCACAGCATCAGCCAGGATGCCTCCAGCTGACCTGACTCATTACATTAGGGGTTAATCTTAGAGACCCCTGCACTGGGAGCTCATGCTGCTTGATGGGGGTGTGTTGGTCAAGCTCTGTTTCATGTGCTTTGAGGCCATCACTTAGATTTGGGAGTCTGTCAGAAGGGCCATTTCCCAGGGGGTTCCAGTGATTCCCCCCTCAAGAGCTGCAGCTCAGCCTTCCTCAAAGTCAGGGTCCTGACTCCACCTGTCATGTGGCTCACACGCCTCAGCACAGGGAACCCCACCAGCTCATGATCCCTGCAGCCCAGGCTGCCTCCAATCTTGACACCCCTGACTGGCTCACTCACTGTGACATCACAGGCAGGAACGTTCCCTTGGTGACTCTGGGACATCTGGGCTGGCTGTGCCCCCTCCCAGCTCCCTGGGCAGCCCCCAACTCCTCCTCAGCTGGGCAGCAGGAGAGGGTCCCCATGCCAAAGGGGGCCTGAAGACAGGGGGGCAGCACCCACCCGAGCATCCACGCCAGCCGGATCCCAAAGCCAGAGTGGAGACAGCCCCCTGGGACCCTATGCAAGATGAAGAACCCCTGTAAGAATGGAGCTGCCACCAGGGCCCCTCGCAAGAGGGAGCCTGAAACCAGAAAGGCAAAAGCTGCCAGGGAGCCAACGTCAGAGGAAGGAACTACAGAGAAGAGTTGAAGCTGTTGGGACGCCCACGGCAGTGGGTGTCTGAAGCCAGAGTGGAAAATGGGGCAGCAGCCCCAGGGGCCCCCACGCCTGAGGGGGCCTGAAGCCAGAGGGGCAGCAGCCCCAATGGCGCCCACACCACAGGGGGCCCAGAGCCAGAGAGGTGGCAGCCGCCGGGGCCCCCATGACTGATGCGGCCTGATGCCAGAGGGGCTGCTGCTCTATGAGCTCCCATGCCTGAGGGGGCCCGAGGCCAGAAGGGCGGCTACCCCATGTGCCCCCAAGCCAGAGGGTACCCGAAGCCAGAGGGGTGACAGCAGCCAGGGCCCCCACACCTGAGTGGGCCTGAAGACAGGGGGGCAGTAGCCCCAGGAGCCAAGGACCCCATGCCTGAGGGGGCCCGAAGCCAGAGGGGCAGCAGGGACAGTGGCCGCTGGGGCCCCCACACCAGAGGGGGCCCGAATATAGAGGAACGAGAGCCGCTGGGGCCCCCATGACTGAGGGGGCCGGAAGCCAGAGGGGCTGCTGCCCCACGGGCCCCCACGCCTGAGGGGGCCCGAAGCCAAAGGGGCAGTAGCTGCTGGGCCCCCCACGCCAGAGGGGACCCGAACACAGAGGGACGGCACCTGCCGGGGCCCCATGCCAAAGGGGGCATCCATGCCAGCGGGGGCTCAAAGCCAGAGTTGAGACAGCCCTGGCAAAAGCTGCCAGGGACCCAAGGTCAGAGGAAGGAACTACAGAGAAGAGGAGAAGCTGTCGGGACGCCCACACCAGAGGAAGCCCCCACGCAAGAGAGGAAAAGCTGCTGAGACCCCCATGCCAGTGGGTGTCTGAAGCCAGAGTGGAAATTGGGGCGGCAGCCGCTGGGACCCCCACGCCTGAGGGGGCCAAAAGCCAGAGGGGCAGCAGCCTCAGGGCCCCAACGGCAGCGGGGGCCTGAATCCCAGTGGAGAGCCCTCCCAGTACCCTATGCAAGATGAAGAACCCCTGTAAGAATGGAGCTGCCACCAGGGCCCCGTCGCAAGAGGGAGCCTGAAACCAGAAAGGCAAAAGCTGCCAGGGACCCAAGGTCAGAGGAAGGAACTACAGAGAAGAGGAGAAGCTGTCGGGACGCCCACAGCAGAGGAAGCCCCCACACAAGAGAGGAAAAGCTGCTGAGACCCCCATGCCAGTGGGTGTCTGAAGCCAGAGTGGAAAATGGGGCGGCAGCCCCAGGAGCCCCCACACCTGAAGGGGCCTGAAGCCAGAGGGGCAGCAGCCCCAGTGGCACCCACGCCAGAGGGGGCCCAGAGCCAGATGGGCGGCAGACGCAGGGGCCCCCATGCCACAGGTGTACTGAAGCCAGAGGAGGGGCAGCCACTGGGCCCCCACGCCTGAGGGGGATCAAAGCTAGAGGGGCATCAGCCCCAGGGGTCCCAATCCTGAGGGAGCCCAAAGCCAGAGATGTGACAGCCGCCGGGGCCCTACGTCAGAGGGGCAGCAGCCCCAGGGGCCCCCAAGCCAGAGGATGCCCAAAACCAAAGGGGTGGCAGCCGCCGGGGCCCCTAAGCCTGAGGGGGCCTGAAGCCAGAGGAGATGATGACACCAAGGGGCCCCCACTCCACAGGGGGCCCAAAGCCAGAGGGGCAGCAGCCCCAGTAGCGCCCACGCCACAGGGGATCCTGAGCCAGAGGGGCGGCAGCCGCCGGGGCCCCCATGCCTGAGGGGGCCCGAAGCCAGAGGGACGACAGCCCCGCGGGCCCCCACTTGTGGGGGGCCCGAAGCCAGAGGGGCAGCAGCCGCTGGGGACTCCACACCTGAGGGGGCCCGAAACCAGACGGGCGGCAGCCACAGTCCCTGACGCCACAGGGGGCCCGAAGCCAGAGGGGCTGCAGCGACCAGGAGACCCACCCGAAAGGGGCCCAAAGCAAGAGGGGCGGCAGCCGCTGGGGCCCCAGTATCAGAGGGGGCCCGATGCCAGAGGTACAGAACACAGCAGGCCCCACACCAGAGGAAACCCCCATGCAATAGGGGAGAGCTGGTGGTGACCCCAAACCAGAAGGGTCCCCATGCCACAGGGGCAGCAGCCACTGGGCCCCCCACGCCTGAGAGGGCCCGACGACAGACGGGCGGCAGCCACCGGGGCCCCCACCCAAAAAGGGTCCCAAAGTAAGAGGGGTGTCATCTGCCAGGGCCCCCATGCCTGAGGGGGCCTGATGCCAGAAGGGCTGCTGCCCCACGGGCCCCCACGCCTGAGGGGGCCCAAAGCCAGAGGGGCGGCAGCCTCAGGGCCCCAATGGCAGCGGGGGCCCGAACCCGAGTGGAGACACCTCCCGGTACCCTATGCAAGATGAAGAACCCCTGTAAGAATGGAGCTGCCACCAGGGCCCCCTCGCAAGAGGGAGCCCGAAACCAGAAAGGCAAAAGCTGCCAGGGACCCAAGGTCAGAGGAAGCCCCCACACAAGAGGGGTGGCAGCCGCCGGGGCCCCCACGCCTGAGGGGGCCCAAAGCCAGAGGGGCAGTCACTGTGGGGATCCCCATGCCAGAGGGGGCCCGAATACAGAGGGGTGAGAGCCGCTGGAGCCCCTCACGACTGAGGGGGCCTGAAGCCACAGGGGCAGCAGCCGCCAGGGCCCCCATGCTTGAGGGGGCCCTAAGCCAGAAGTGCAGCAGCCCCAGGGGTCCCCACGCCGAAGGGGGCCCGAACAGAGAGGGGCAAAAGCTGCTTGGGCCCCCATGCCGGAGGGGGCCTGAAGCCAGATGTGCGGTAGCTGCTGGGTACCCACACCAGAGGGGGCTTGATAAAAGAGCGGCATCTGCCACCGAAGAATCCGTGCCAGTAGGGGTCTGAAGCCAGAGTAGAAGATGGCCCTGGGGCCCCCACGATTAAGGGGGCCTGAAGCCAGAGGGGCGGCAGCCCCAGAGACCCCCACGCCACAGGGAGCCCAAAGCAAGAGATGCGTCAGCCCCAGGGGCCCCCACGCCAGAGGGGAGTACCTGCCATGGCCCCACACCAGAGAAAGTCCCCAGGCAAGAGAGAAACCGCTGCAAAGGCCCCCACCCTACAGGGGGCCGGAAGACATGGGGGCAGCACCCGCCCGAGCATCCATGCCAGCCGGGTCCCAAAACCAGAGCGGAGACAGCCCCCAGGGACCCTATGCAAGACAAAGAACCCCTGTAAGAATGGAGCTGCCACCAGGGCCCCCTGGCAAGAGGGAGCCCGAAACCAGAAAGGCAAAAGCTGCCAGGGACCCAAGGTCAGAGGAAGGAACTACAGAGAAGAGGAGAAGCTGTTGGGACGCCCACAGCAGAGGAAGCCCCCACGCAAGAGAGGAAAAGCTGCTGAGACCCCCACGCCCGTGGGTGTCTGAAGCCAGAGTGGAAAATTGGTGCGGCAGCCGCTGGGACCCCCACGCCTGAGGTGGCCCGAAGCCAGAGGGATGACAGCCCCGGGGGCCCCCACACCTGAAGGGGCCCGAAGCCAGAGGGGCAGCAGCCCCAATGGAGCCCACGCACAGGCGGCCCAGAGCCAGAGAGGTGGAAGCCACCGGGCCCCCATGGCTGAGGGGGCACGAAGTCTGAGGGACAGAGGCCACTGGGGCCCCCACACCAAAGGGGGCCCGAATATAGAGGAGCGAGAGCCGCTGGGGCCCCCACTACTGAGGGGGCCAGAAGCCAGTGGAGCGGCAGTTGCCAGGGCCCCCACCACTGAGTGGGCCTGAAGACAGGGGGGCAGTAGCCCCAGGAACCCCCAAACCTGAAGGGGCCTGAAGCCAGAGGGGCAGCAGCCCCAGTGGCACAAACGCTAGAGGGGGACAGAAGCCAGAATGGTGGCTACCCCATGTGCCCCCAAGCCAGAGGGTACCCAAAGCCAGAGGGGTGACAGCAGCCAGGGCCCCCACGATTGAGGGGGCCTGAAGCCAGAGATGTGACAGCCGCCGGGGCCCTACGTCAGAGGGGCAGCAGTCCAAGGGGCCCCCAAGCCAAAAGGGGTCTGAAGCCAGAGGGGCGGATGGTTCCGGGCCCCCATGCCTGAGGGGGCCCGATGCCAGAGGGGCAGTAGCTGCTGGGGCCCCCACGCCAGAGGGGGCCTAAAGCCAGAGGGCTGGCAGGTGTCGGGCCACCATGCCTAAGGAGGCCCCCATGCCAGCATGGATCCAAAGCCAGAGTGGAGACAGCCCCCGGGGACCCTATGCAAGATGAAGAACCCCTGTAAGAATGGAGCTGCCACCATAGGGGCAGTAGCCGCTGCGGTCCCCACGCCAGAGGGCACCCGAAACTAGATGGGATGCTGCCCCAGAGACACACACGCCACGTTGTTCCCAGAGCGAGAGGGGTGGCAGCCCCAGGGGCCCAAACCCCTGAGGGGGCCCGAAGCCAGAGGGGCGGCAGCCCCAGAGACCCCCACACCACAGGGGTCCCAGAGCCAGAGGGGTGGCAGCCGCCGGGGTCCCCACGCCACAGGGGGCTCGAAGCCAGAGGGGCAGCAGCTGCATTGACCCAACGCTAGAGGAATCCCAAAGACAGAGACACAACAGCTGCCAGGGACCCCACTCAAGAGGGAGCCCGAAACCAGAAAGGCCAAAGCTGCCAGGGAGCCAAGGCAGAGAAACCCCCACACAAGAGGGGAGAAGCCACCGGGACGCCCATGCAACAGGAAGCCCCCACACAAGAGGGGAGCAACCACAATGGCCCCAACGCCAGAGGAAGCCCCCACGCAAGTGGGGAGAAGCTGGTGGTACCCCCTAACCAGAGGGGGACTGAAGCCAGAGAGACAGAAGCTGCCAGGGCCCCCATGCAGAGGGCAGTACCTGCCATGGCCCCACACCAGAGAAAGTCCCCAGGCAAGAGAGAAACCGCTGCAAAGGCCCCCACCCCACAGGGGGGCGAATCCAGAGGGGCGGCACCCGCGTGAGCATCCATGCCAGTGGGGGCCCAAATCCAGAGTGGAGACAGCCCCCTGGGACCCTATGCAAGACGAAGAACCCCTGTAAGAATGGAGCTGCCACCAGGGCCCCCTCGCAAGAGGGAGCCTGAAACCAGAAAGGCAAAAGCTGCCAGGGAGCCAACGTCAGAGGAAGGAACTACAGAGAAGAGGAGAAGCTGTCGGGACGCCCACAGCAGAGGAAGCCCCCACGCAATAGGGGCGGCAGCCGCCGGGGCCCCCACACCACAGGGTGCCTGAAGCCAGAGGGGCGGCTTCCCCAGGGGCCCCCACGCCACAGGGGTCCTGAAGCCAGAGGGGCGGCAGACGCCAGGGTCCCTACACCTGTGAATAGTATCTGCCATGGCCGCCACACCAGAGGAAGCCCCCAGGCAAGAGGAGATCTAATCTCGAGGCCCCCATGTCTGAGGGAGCCTGAAGACAGGTGGGCAGTAGCCGCTGTGTTCCCCACGCCAGAGGGGGCCTGAAGACAGAGGGGCAGCAGCCTCAGGGACCCCATGCCAGTGGAGGCCCAAACCCCAGTGGAGACAGCCCCCGGGGACCCTATGCAAGACGAAGAACCCCTGTAAGAATGGAGCTGCCACCAGGGCCCCCTGGCAAGAGGGAGCCCGACACCAGAAAGGCAAAAGCTGCCAGGGACCCAAGGTCAGAGGAAGGAACTACAGAGAAGAGGAGAAGCTGTCGGGACGCCCACAGCAGAGGAAGCCCCCACGCAAGAGAGGAAAAGCTGCTGAGACCCCCACGCCAGTGGGTGTCTGAAGCCAGAGTGGAAAATTGGTGTGGCAGCCCCAGGGGCCCCCACGCCTGAGGGGGCCCGAAGCCAGAGGGATGACAGCCCCGGGGGCCCCCACACCTGAAGGGACCCGAAGCAGGAGGGGCAGCAGCCCCAATGGAGCCCACGCCACAGGGGGCCCAGAGCCAGAGAGGCAGCCACTAGGCCCCCATGCCTGAGGGGGCCCGAATATAGAGGAGCGAGAGCCGCTGGGGCCCCCACGACTGAGGGGGCCCGATGCCAGAGGGGCTGCTGCCCCACGAGCCCCCACAACGCCTGAGGTGGCCAGAAGCCAGAGGGGCGGCAATTGCCAGGGCCCCCACACCTGAGGGGGGCTGAATCCACAGAGGCGGCATCCCCAGGTGCCCCCAAGCCAGAGGGTACCCAAGCCAGAGGGGTGACAGCAGCCAGGGCCCCCACACCTGAGCAGGCCTGAAGACAGGGGGGCAGTAGCCCCAGTAGCACCCACGCCAGAGGGGGCCCGGAGCCAGACGGGCAGCAGACGCCGGGGCCCCCATGCCACAGGGGTCCTGAAGAAAGAGGAGGGACAGCCACTGAGGCCTCCATGATTGAGGGGGCCTGAAGCCAGAGGGGCATCAGCCCCAGGGGTCCCAAACCTGAGGGGGCCCGAAGCCAGAGATGTGACAGCCACCGGCGCCCTATGTCAGAGGGGCGGCAGCCCCAGGGGCCCCCAAGCCAAAAGGGGTCTGAAGCCAGAGGGGTGGCAGCTGCCGGGCCCCCACGCCAAAGGGGGCCCGAAACTAGACGGGCTGCTGCCCCAGAGACACACATGCCACATTGTTCCCAGAGAGGAACATTGTTCCCTGAGGGGGCTCGAAGCCAGAGAGGCAGCAGCCACGGAGGCCCCCACGCCAGAGGGGAGTACCTGCCATGGCCCCACACCAGAGAAAGTCCCCAGGCAAGAGAGAAACCGCTGCAAAGGCCCCCACCCCACAGGGGGGCCGAAGCAAGAGGGGCGGAAGGTGCCCAAGCATCCATGCCAGTGGGGGCCCGAAGCCAGAGTGGAGACAGCCCCCGGGGACCCTATGCAAGACGAAGAACTTCTGTAAGAATGGAGCTGCCACCAGGGCCCCCTGGCAAGAGGGAGCCCGAAACCAGAAAGGCAAAAGCTGCCAGGGACCCAAGGTCAGAGGAAGGAACTACAGAGAAGAGGAGAAGCTGTCGGGACGCCCACAGCAGAGGAAGCCCCCACGCAAGAGAGGAAAAGCTGCTGAGACCCCCACACCAGTGGGTGTCTGAAGCCAGAGTGGAAAATGGGGCAGCAGCCGCTGGGACCCCTAAACCTGAGGGGGCCTGAAGCCAGAGGAGTGGCAGCCACCGGGGCCTCCATGATTGAGGGGGCCCGAAGCCAGAGGAGATGATGACACCGGGGGGCCCCCACTCCACAGGGGGCCCAAAGAGAGGGTGGCAGCAGCCCCAGGAGCCCCCACACCTGAAGGGGCCCGAAGCCAGAGGGGCAGCAGCACCAGTAGCGCCCACTCTAGAGGGGGCCCGAAGCCAGAAGGGCGGCTACCCCATGTGCCCCCAAGCCAGAGGGTACCCGAAGCCAGAGGGGTGACAGCAGCCAGGGCCCCCACACCTGAGTGGGCCTGAAGACAGGGGGGCAGTAGCCGCCAAGGACCCCATGCCTGAGGGGGCCGATGCCAGAGGGGCTGCTGCCCCACGGGCCCCCACGCCTGAGGGGGCCCAAAGCCAAAGGGGCGGTAGCTGCTGGGGCCCCCACGCCAGAGGGGCCCAAACACAGAGGGGCGGCAGCTGCCGGGGCCCCAGGCCTCAGGGGACCCCTATGCCAGCGGGGGCTCAAAGCCAGAGTTGAGACAGCCCCCGGGGACCCTATGCAAGACAAAGAACCCCTGTAAGAATGGAGCTGCCACCAGGGCCCGAAACCAGAAAGGCAAAAGCTGCCAGGGACCCAAGGTCAGAGGAAGGAACTACAGAGAAGAGGAGAAGCTGTTGGGACGCCCACAGCAGAGGAAGCCCCCACGCAAGAGAGGAAAAGCTGCTGAGACCCCCACACCAGTGGGTGTCTGAAGCCAGAGTGGAAAATGGGGCAGCAGCCGCTGGGGCCCCCAAGCCAGAGGGTGCCTGAAACCAAAGGAGTGGCATCCGCCGGGGCCCCCAAGCCTGAGGGGACTCAAAGCCAGACGGGCGGCAGCTACCGGTGCTCCCACGCCTGAGGGGGCATGAAGCAAGAGGAGAAGATGACACCAGGGGGCCCCCACACAACAGGGGGCCCAAAGACAGGCGGGCAGCAGCCCCAGTAGTGCCCACGCCACAGGGGTCCTGAATCCAGAGGAGTGGCAGCCGCTGGGTCCCCACGCCTGAGGGGGCCCGAAGCCAGAGATGTGACAGCCTCTGGAGCCCTATGTCAGAGGGGCGGCAGCCCCAGGGGCCCCCAAGCCAAAGGGGGTCTGAAGCCAGAGGGGCAGTAGCCGCTGGGGCCCCCACACCAGAGGGGGCCTGAATAGAAAGGGGTGAGAGAAGCGAGGGCCCCCATGCCTTAGTGGGCCCAAAGCCAGAGGGGTGGCAGCCCCAGGGGCCCAAACCCCTGAGGGGCCCGAAGCCAGAGGGGTGGCAGCCCCAGAGACCCCCACACCACAGGGGTCCCAGAGCCAGAGGGGTGGCAGCCGCTGGGATCCCCACGCCACAGGGGGCTTGAAGCCAGAGGGGCAGCAGCTGCATTGACCCAACGCTAGAGGAATCCCAAAGACAGAGACACAACAGCTGCCAGGGACCCCATGCCAGATGAAAAACCCACGTAAGAGTGGAGAAGCCGCCAGGGCCCCCACGGAAGAGTAAGTCCGAAACCAGAAAGGCCAAAGCTGCCAGGGAGCCAAGGCAGAGAAACCCCCACACAAGAGGGGAGAAGCCACCGGGACGCCCATGCAACAGGAAGCCCCCACACAAGAGGGGAGCAACCACAATGGTCCCCACGCCAGAGGAAGCCCCCACGCAAGTGGGGAGAAGCTGGTGGTACCCCCTAACCAGAGGGGGCCCGAAGCCAGAGAGACAGAAGCTGCTGGGGCCCCCACGCCAGAGGGGAGTACCTGCCATGGCCCCACACCAGAGAAAGTCCCCAGGCAAGAGAGAAACCGCTGCAAAGGCCCCCACCCCACAGGTGGCCCGGAACCAGAGGGTTGGCAGCCGCCTGAGCATCCATGCCAGTGGGGGCCCAAAGCCAGAGTGGAGACAGCCCCCGGGGACCCTATGCAAGACGAAGAACCCCTGTAAGAATGGAGCTGCCACCAGGGCCCCCTGGCAAGAGGGAGCCCGAAACCAGAAAGGCAAAAGCTGCCAGAGACCCCCATGCCAGTGGGTGTCTGAAGCCAGAGTGGAAAATGGGGCGGCAGCCCCAGGGGCCCCCACGCCTGAGGGGGCCTGAAGCCAGAGGGTCGACAGCCCCAGGGGCCCCCATGCCAGAGGGGGCCCGAAGCCAGAGGGATGACAGCCCCAGGGCCCCCACACCTGAAGGGGCCCGAAGCCAGAGGGGCAGCAGCCCCAATGGAGCCCACGCCACAGGGGGCCCAGAGCCAGAGAGGTGGCAGCCACCAGGCCCCCATGCCTGAGGGGGCCCGAAGTCAGAGGGACAGTGGCCGCTGGAGCCCGTACACCAAAGGGGGCCCGAATATAGAGGAGCGAGAGCTGCTGGGGTCCCCAGGCCTGAGGGGGGCTGAATCTAAGGAGGCGGCATTGCCATGTGCCCCCAAGCCAGAGGGTACCCAAAGCCAGAGGGGTGACAGCAGCCAGGGCCCCCACACCTGAGTGGGCCTGAAGACAGGGGGACAGTAGCCCCAGGAGCCCCTACACCTGAAGGAGCCTGAAACCAGAAAGGCAAAAGCTGCCAGGGAGCCAACGTCAGAGGAAGGAACTACAGAGAAGAGGAGAAGCTGTCGGGATGCCCACAGCAGAGGAAGCCCCCACGCAAGAGAGGAAAAGCTGCTGAGACCCCCACGCCAGTGAGTGTCTGAAGCCAGAGTAGAAACTGGGGTGGCAGCCCCAGGGGCCCAAACCCCTGAGGGGCCCGAAGCCAGAGGGGCAGCAGCCCCAGAGACCCCCACACCACAGGGATCCCAGAGCCATAGGGGTTGCAGCCGCCGGGGTCCCCACGCCACAGGGGGCTTGAAGCCAGAGGGGCAGCAGCTGCATTGACCCAACGCTAGAGGAATCCCAAAGACAGAGACACAACAGCTGCCAGGGACCCCACGCCTGAGGGGGCCTAAAGCCAGAGGGGCGGCAGGTTCCAGGCCACCATGCCTGAGGGGGCCCCCATGCCAGCGAGGGCCCTAACCCCAGTGGAGACAGCCCCCGGGGACCCTATGCAAGATGAAGAACCCCTGTAAGAATGGAGCTGCCACCAGGGCCCCCTCGCAAGAGGGGGCCCGAAACCAGAAAGGCAAAAGCTGCCAGGGACCCAACGTCAGAGGAAGCCCCCACACAAGAGGGGTGGCAGCCACCGGGACCCCCAAGCCGCAGGGGGCCTGAAGCCTGAGGGGCGGCAGTCGCCGGGGCCCCAAAGCCTGAAGGGTTCCCAAAGCCAGAGGGACAGTCACTGTTGGGGCCCCCATGCCAGAGGGGGCCCGAATACAGAGGGGTGAGAGCCATTGGGGCCCCTCACGACTGAGGGGGCCTGAAGCCACAGGGGCAGCAGCCGCCAGGGCCCCCATGCTTGAGGGGGCCCTAAGCCAAAAGTGCAGCAGCCCCAGGGGCCCCCACGCCGAAGGGGGTCCAAACAGAGAGGGGCGACAGCTGCTGGGGCCCCCATGCCGGAGGGGGCCTGAAGCCAGATGTGCGGTAGCTGCTGGGGCACCCACACCAGAGGGGGCTTGATGAAAGAGCGGCAGCAGCCGCCAAAGAATCCGTGCCAGTAGGGGTCTGAAGCCAGAGCAGAAGATGGCCAATGGGTCCCCACGATTAAGGGGACCCGAAGCCAGAGTGGCGGCAGCCCCAGAGACCCCCACGCCACAGGGAGCCCAAAGCAAGAGATGCGTCAGCCCCAGGGGCCCCCACGCCAGAGGGCAGTACCTGCCATGGCCCCACACCAGAGAAAGTCCCCAGGCAAGAGAGAAACCACTGCAAAGGCCCCCACCCTACAGGGGGCTGGAACAATAGGGGCGGCAGCTTCCAGAGGATCCATGCCAGCCGGGTCCCAAAGCCAGAGTTGAGACAGCCCCCGGGGACCCTATGCAAGACGAAGAACCCCTGTAAGAATGGAGCTGCCACCAGGGCCCCCTGGCAAGAGGGAGCCTGAAACCAGAAAGGCAAAAGCTGCCAGGGACCCAAGGTCAGAGGAAGGAACTACAGAGAAGAGGAGAAGCTGTCGGGACGCCCACAGCAGAGGAAGCCCCCACGCAAGAGAGGAAAAGCTGCTGAGACCCCCACACCAGTGGAGTCCCAGAGCCAGAGGAGTGGCAGCCGACGGGGTCCCCACACCACAGGTTCTCGAAGCCAGAGGGGCAGCAGCTGCATTGACCCAACGCCAGAGGAATCCCGAAGACAGAGACACAACAGCTGCCAGGGACCCCATGCCAGATGAAAAACCCACGTAAGAGTGGAGAAGCCACCAGGGCCCCCATGCAAGAGGGAACACAAAGACAGATGGATAGCAGCCACCGGGGCCCCCACGCATGAGAGGCAACAGCCGCCATCGGGGCCCCCATGCCTAAGGGGGCCCAAAGCCTCAGGGGCGGCAGCCTCAGGGGCCCCCACGCCCGAGGGGGCCCTAAGTCAGAGGGGTGGCAGCTGCCAAGGCCCCGAGGCCACAGGGGGCCTGAAGCCAGAGGGACTACAGCTTCTTTGACCCAACGCCAGAGGAATCCCAAAGACAGAGACCCAACAGCTGCCAGGGACCCCATGCCAGATGAAAAACCCATGTGAGAGTGGAGAAGCCGACAGGGCCCCCACGCCTGAGGGAGCCCGAAACCAGAAAGGCAAAAGCTGCCAGGGACCCAAGGTCAGAGGAAGGAACTACAGAGAAGAGGAGAAGCTGTCGGGACGCCCACAGCAGAGGAAGCCCCCACGCAAGAGAGGAAAAGCTGCTGAGACCCCCACGCCAGTGGGCGTCTGAAGCCAGAGTAGAAAATGGGGCGGTAGATGCCGGGGCCCCCACGCCTGAGGGGGACTGAAGCCTTAGGAGCGGCAGCCGCCGGGGTCTCCACGATTGAGGGGGCCTGAAGCCAGAGGGGCTGCATCCCCAGGTGCCCCCAAGCCAGAGGGTGCCTGAAACCAAAGGGGTGGCAGCCGCTGGGGCCCCCACACCTGAGAGGGCCTGAAGCAAGAGGGGTAGCAGCCCAAATTGCACCCACGCCACAGGGGGCCCGGAGTCAGACGAGCGGCAGCTGCTGGGGCCTCCATGCCTGAGGGGTCCTGAAGCCAGGGGGCGGCAGCCACGGAGACCCCAACGCCACAGGGGGCCCAAAGCCAGAGAGACAAAAGCCGCCGGGGCCTCCACGCCAAACGGGACACAAAGGCAGAGGGGTACCGAAGCCAAAGGGGCGGAAACTGCCGGGGCCCCCACACCAGAGGGGAGTACCTGCCATGGCCCCACACCAGAGAAAGTCCCCAGGCAAGAGAGAAACCGCTGCAAAGGCCCCCACCCCACAGGGGGGCAAAAGCAAGAGGGTTGGCAGCTGCCAGAGGATCCATGCCAGTGGGGGCCCGAAGCCAGAGTGGAGACAGCCCCCGGGGACCCTATGCAAGATGAAGAACCCCTGTAAGAATGGAGCTGCCACCAGGGCCCCCTGGCAAGAGGGAGCCCGAAACCAGAAAGGCAAAAGCTGCCAGGGACCCAAGGTCAGAGGAAGGAACTACAGAGAAGAGGAGAAGCTGTCGGGACGCCCACAGCAGAGGAAGCCCCCACGCAAGAGAGGAAAAGCTGCTGAGACCCCCACGCCAGTGGGTGTCTGAAGCCAGAGTGGAAAATGGGGCGGTAACCTCAGGGGCCCCCACGCCTGAGGGGGCCCAAAGCCAGAGGAGCAGCAGCCCCAATGGAGCCCATGCCACAGGTGGGCCGGAGCCAGAGAGGTGGCAAGGCACCAGGCCCCCATGCCTGAGGGGGCACGAAGTCAGAGGGACAGTAGCTGTTGGGGCCCCCACAGCAAAGGGGGCCCGAATATAGAGGAGCGAGAGCCACTGGGGCCCCCATGAATGAGGGGGCCCAATGCCAGAGGGGCTGCTGCCCCACGAGCCCCCACGCCTGAGGGGGCCAGAAGCCAGAGGGGCGGCAGCTGCCGGGGTGCCCACGCCGGAGGGGGGCTGAATCCACAGAGGCGGCATCCCCAGGTGCCCCCAAGCCAGAGGGTACCCAAGCCAGAGGGGTGACAGCAGCCAGGGCCCCCACACCTGAGTGGGCCTGAAGAAAGGGGGTCAGTAGCCCCAGTAGCACCCACGCCAGAGGGGGCCCGGAGCCAGACGGGCAGCAGACGCCGGGGCCCCCATGCCACAGGGGTCCTGAAGAAAGAGGAGGGACAGCCACTGAGGCCTCCAAGATTGAGGGGGCCCAAAGCCAGACGGGCAGCAGCCCCAGGTGTCCGAAGCCTGAGGGGGCCCGAAGCCAGAGATGTGACAGCTACCGGTGCCGTATGTCAGAGGGGCGGCAGCCCCAGGGGCCCCCAAGCCAAAAGGGGTCTGAAGCCAGAGGAGCAGTAGCCGCTGGGGCCTCCACGCAAGAGGGTGCCCGAGTAGAGAGAGGCAGCAGCAGCCAGGGCCCCCATGCCTGAGGGGGCCCGATGCCAGAGGGGCAGTAGCTGCTGGGGCCCCCACGCCAGAGGGGGCCTAAAGCCAGAGCGGCAGCAGGCGCTGGGCCACCATGCCTCAGGGGGCCCCCATGCCAGCGGGGACCCGAAGCCAGAGTGGAGACAGCCCCCGGGGACCCTATGCAAGACGAAGAACCCCTGTAATATTGGAGCTGCCACCAGGGCCCCCTGGCAAGAGGGAGCCCGAAACCAGAAAGGCAAAAGCTGCCAGGGACCCAACATCAGAGGAAGGAACTACAGAGAAGAGGAGAAGCTGTCGGGACGCCCACAGCAGAGGAAGCCCCCACGCAAGAGAGGAAAAGGTGCTGATACCAGCACGGCAGTGGGTGTCTGAAGCCAGAGTAGAAAATGGGGTGGCAGAGGGGGCCTGAAGCCAGAGGGGTGGAATCCCCAGGGGCCCCCACGCCAAAGCAGGTCTGAAGCCAGAGGGGCAGTAGCCGCTGGGGCCCCCATGCCAGAGGGGGCCGAAATACAGAGGGGCGAGAGCCGCGAGGGCCCCCACGCTGGAGTGCGCCCAAAGCCAGAGGGGTGGCAGCCCCAGGGGCCCAAACCCCTGAGGGGGCCCGAAGCCAGAGGGGCGGCAGCCCCAGAGACCCCCACACCACAGGGGTCCCAGAGCCAGAGGGGTGGCAGCTGCCAGGGTCCCCACGCCACAGGGGGCTCGAAGCCAGAGGGGCAGCAGCTGCATTGACCCAACGCTAGAGGAATCCCGAAGACAGAGACACAACAGCTGCCAGGGACCCCATGCCAGATGAAAAACCCACGTAAGAGTGGAGAAGCCGCCAGGGCCCCCATGCCTGAGGGGGCCCGAAACCAGAAAGGCAAAAGCTCCCAGGTACCCAACGTCAGAGGAAGGAACTACAGAGAAGAGGAGAAGCTGTCGGGACGCCCACAGCAGAGGAAGCCCCCACACAATAGGGGCACCAGCTGCTGGGGCCCCCACACCACAGCGTGCCTGAAGCCAGAGGGGCGGCATCCCCAGGCGCCCCCACGCCTGAGGTGGCCAGAAGCCAGAGGGGCGGCAATTGCCAGGGCCCCCACACCTGAGGGGGCTGAATCCACAGAGGCGGCATCCCCAGGTGCCCCCAAGCCAGAGGGGTGACAGCAGCCAGGGCCCCCACACCTGAGCAGGCCTGAAGACAGGGGGGCAGTAGCCCCAGTAGCACCCACGCCAGAGGGGGCCCGGAGCCAGACGGGCAGCAGACGCCGGGGCCCCCATGCCACAGGGGTCCTGAAGCCAGAGGAGGGGCAACCACTGAGGCCTCCACGATTGAGGGGGCCCGAAGCCAGAGGGTAGCAGCCCCAGGGGTCCCAAGCCTGAGGGGGCCCGAAGCCAGAGATGTGACAGCCACCGGCGCCATATGTCAGAGGGGCGGCAGCCCCAGGGGCCCCCAAGCCAAAAGGGGTCTGAAGCCAGAGGGGTGGCAGCTGCCAGGGCCCCCATGCCTGAGGGGGCCCGATGCCAGAGGGGCAGTAGCTGCTGGGGCCCCCACACCACAGAGGGCCTAAAGCCAGATGGGCAGCAGGTGCCAGGCCACCATGCCTAAGGGGTCACCCATGCCAGGGGGACCCGAAGCCAGAGTGGAGACAGCCCCCGGGGACCCTATGCAAGACGAAGAACCCCTGTAAGAATGGAGCTGCCACCAGGGCCCCCTGGCAAGAGGGAGCCCGAAACCAGAAAGGCAAAAGCTGCCAGGGACCCAAGGTCAGAGGAAGGAACTACAGAGAAGAGGAGAAGCTGTCGGGACGCCCACAGCAGAGGAAGCCCCCACGCAAGAGAGGAAAAGCTGCTGAGACCCCCACACCAGTGGGTGTCTGAAGCCAGAGTAGAAAATGGGGCGGCACCCCCAGGGGCCCCCACGCCACAGGGGTCCTGAAGCCAGAGGGGCGGCAGCCACTGGGGCCTCCACGATTGAGGGGACTGAAGCAAGAGGGGCTGCATCCCCAGGTGCCCCCAAGCCAGAGGGTGCACGAAACTAAACGGGTAGCAACCTCAGGGCCCCCAAGCCTGAGGGGACTCAAAGCCAGACGGGCGGCAGCTGCCGGGGCCCCCAAGCCAGAGGGGGCCCGAAGACGGAGGAGAAGACAACACTGGGGCCTCCACACCACAGGGGGCCTAAAGACAGGGGGACAGTAGCCCCAGGGACCCCCACACCTGAAGGGGCCCGAAGCCAGAGGGGCAGCAGCCCCAGTGGCACCCATGCCTGAGGGGGCCCGAAGCCAGAGATGTGACAGCCGCCGGGGCCCCCAAACCTTAGGGGGCCCAAAGCCTCAGGGGCAGCAGCCTCAAGGGCCCCCACGCCTGAGGGGGCCCGAAGCCAGAGGGGAGGAAGCCGCCAAGGCCCTGAGGCCACAGGGGCCCGAAGCCAGAGGGGCTACAGCTTCCTTGACCCAACGCCAGAGGAATCCCGAAGACAGAGACACAAGAGCTGCCAGGGACCCCATGCCAGATGAAAAACCCACGTAAGAGTGGAGAAGCCGCCAGGGCCCCCACGCCTGAGGGGGCCTGAAGCCAGAGGGGTGGCAGCCGCCGGGGCCCCCAAGCCAGAGGGTGCATGGAGCAAGAGGGACGACAGCCCCAGGGGCCCCCAAGCCAGAGGGGGCCCGAAGCCAGAGGGGCAGTGGCCGCTGGGGCAACACCAGAGGGGGCCCGAATATAGAGGAGCGAGAGCCGCCGGGGCCCCAATGACTGAGGGGGCCCGATGACCGAGGGGCTGCTGCCCCACGATCCCCCACGCCTGAGGGGGGCAGAAGCCAGAGGGGCGGCATGTGCCAGGACCCCCATGCCTGAGGGGGCCCAAAGCCAGAGGGGCGGCAGCCGCTGCAGCCCCCACACCTGAGGGGGCCTGAAAGCCACAGGGGCAGTAGCGGCTGGGACCCCCGCGTCTGAGGGGGTCTGAAAACAGAGGGGTGGCAGCCACCACGGCCTCCACAACTGAGGGGGCCTGAAGCCACAAGTGCAGCAACCCCGGGGGCCCCCATTCCTTAGGGGGCCCCCATTCCTTAGGGGGCCCAAAGCCAGATGAGCAGCAACAGCCAGGGCCCCCATGCCTAAGGGGGCCCCCATGCCAGCAGGGGCCCGAAGCCAGAGTGGAGACAGCCCCCGGGGACCCTATGCAAGACAAAGAACCCCTGTAAGAATGGAGCTGCCACCAGGGCCCCCTGGCAAGAGGGAGCCCAAAACCAGAAAGGCAAAAGCTGCCAGGGACCCAAGGTCAGAGGAAGGAACTACAGAGAAGAGGAGAAGCTGTCGGGACGCCCACAGCAGAGGAAGCCCCCACGCAAGAGAGGAAAAGCTGCTGAGACCCCCACACCAGTGGGTGTCTGAAGCCAGTGTGGAAAATGGGATGGCAGTCCCAAGGGCCCCCACGCCTGAGGGGACCCGAAGCCAGAGGGGCAGTGGCTGCTGAGGCCCCCACACCAGAGGAGGCCCGAATATAGATGAATGAGAGCCACCGGGGCACCCATGACTGAGGGGGACCGAAGCCAGAGGGGCTGCTGCCCCATGAGCCCCCATGCCTGAGGGGGCCAGAAGCCAGAGGGGCGGCAGCTGCTGGGGCCCCCACGCCAGAGGGGACCCAAAGACCTCTGGCAGCCACTCCGTTCCCCACGCCTGAGGGGGCCTGAATACAGAGGGGCGGCTGCCGCCACGGCTCCCACGCCTGAGGGGGCCCAAAGCCAGATGAGCAGAAACCGCCTGGGCCCCCATGCCTAAGGGGGCCCCAATGCCTAAAGGGGTCCCCATGCCAGCCGGGTCCCAAAGCCAGAGTGGAGACAGCCCCCGGGGACCCTATGCAAGACGAAGAACCCCTGTAAGAATGGAGCTGCCACCAGGGCCCCCTGGCAAGAGGGAGCCCGAAACCAGAAAGGCAAAAGCTGCCAGGGAGCCAACGTCAGAGGAAGGAACTACAGAGAAGAGGAGAAGCTGTCGGGATGCCCACAGCAGAGGAAGCCCCCACGCAAGAGAGGAAAAGCTGCTGAGACCCCCACGCCAGTGGGTGTCTGAAGCCAGAGTAGAAAATGGGGCGGCAGCCCCAGGGGCCCCCACACCTGAGGGGGCCCGAAGCCAGACGGGCAGCAGCCCCAATGGAGCCCACGCCACAGGCGGCCCAGAGCCAGAGAAGTGGCAGCCACTGGGCCCCCACGCCTGAGGGGGCCAGAAGCCAGTGGGGCGGCAGCTGCCGGGGCCCCCACACCTGAGTGGGCCTGAAGACAGGGGGCAGTAGCCCCAGGAGCCCGTACACCCGAAGTGGCCCAAAGCCAGAGGAGCAGCAGCCCCAGTAGCACCCTTGCCAGAGGGGGCCCGGAGCCAGACGGGCAGCAGACGCCGGGGCCCCCATGCCACAGGGGTCCTGAAGCCAGCGGAGGGGCAGCCACTGGGGGCCCCCACACCTGAGGGGGCCCAAAGCTAGAGGGGCATCAGCCCCAGGGGTCCCAAGCCTGAGGGGGCCCGAAGCCAGAGATGTGACAGCTGCCGGGGCCCTAAGTATGTCAGAGGGGCGGCAGCCCCAGGGGCCCCCAAGCCAAATGAAATCTGAAGCCAGAGGGGCAGTATCCGCTGGGGCCCCCACGCCAAAGGGGGCCCGAAACTAGACGGGCTGCTGCCCCAGAGACACACATGCCACGTTGTTCCCAGAGAGAGAGGGGTGGAAGCCCCAGGGGCCCAAATCCCTGAGGGGGCCAGAAGCCAGAGGGGTGGCAGCTGCTGGGGCCCCCACACCACAGGGGTCCCAGAGCCAGAGGGGTGGCAGCCGCCGGGGTCCCCACGCCACAGGGGGCTCGAAGCCAGAGGGGCAGCAGCTGTATTGACCCAACGCTAGAGGAATCCCAAAGACAGAGACACAACAGCTGCCAGGGACCCCATGCCAGATGAAAAACCCACGTAAGAGTGGAGAAGCCGCCAGGGCCCCCACGCCTGAGGGGGCCCGAAACCAGAAAGGCAAAAGCTGCCAGGGACCCAAGGCAGAGAAACCCCCACACAAGAGGGGAGAAGCCACCGGGATGACAATACAACAGGAAGCCCCCACACGAGAGGGGAGCAACCAATGCCAGAGGAAGCCCCCACGCAAGTGGGGAGAAGCTGGTGGTACCCCCTAACCAGAGGGAGACCGAAGCCCGAGAGACAGAAGCCACTAGGGCCTCCACGCCATATGGGACACAAAGGCAGAGGGGTACCGAAGCCAAAGGGGCAGAAGCTGCTGGGGCCCCCACACCAGAGGGGAGTACCTGCCATGGCCCCACACCAGAGAAAGTCCCCAGGCAAGAGAGAAACTGCTGCAAAGGCCCCCACCCCACAGGGGGGCCGAAGCAAGAGGGGCGGCAGCTGCCAGAGGATCCATGCCAGTGGGGGCCCGAAGCCAGAGTGGAGACAGCCCCCAGGGACCCTATGCAAGATGAAGAACCCCTGTAAGAATGGAGCTGCCACCAGGGCCCCCTGGCAAGAGGGAGCCCAAAACCAGAAAGGCAAAAGCTGCCAGGGACCCAACATCAGAGGAAGGAACTACAGAGAAGAGGAGAAGCTGTCGGGATGCCCACAGCAGAGGAAGCCCCCACGCAAGAGAGGAAAAGCTGCTGAGACCCCCACACCAGTGGGTGTCTGAAGCCAGAGTGGAAAATGGGGCGGCAGACATCGGGGCCCCCACGCCTCAGGTTTCCTAAAGCCAGAGATGTGACAGCCGCCGGGGCCCTACGTCAGAGGGGCAGCAGCCCCAGGGGCCCCCAAGCCAAAGGGGGTCTGAAGCCAGAGGGGCAGTAGCCGCTGGGGCCCCCATGCCTGAGGGGGCCCGATGCCAGAGGGGCTGCTGCCCCACGGGCCCCGACACCAGAGGGGCCCGAATCCACAGGGGTGGCAGCCAGCGGGGCCCCCACGCCTGAGGGGGCCCGAAGCCAGAGGAGAAGACGACAGTGGGTCCCCCACACCACAGGGGGCCCAAAGAGAGGGGGCAGCATCCGCAGGAGCCCCCACACCTGAAGGGGCCCGAAGCCAGAGTGACAGCAGCCCCAGTAGCGCCCACGCCACAGGGGATCCGGAGCCAGAGAGACAGAAGCTGCCATGGCCCCCACACCAGAGAAAGTCCCCAGGCAAGAGAGAAACCGCTGCAAAGGCCCCCGCCCCAAAGGGGGGCTGGAGCAAGAGGGGCGGAAAGTGCCCGAGGATCCACGCCAGTGGGGGCCCGAAGCCAAAGTAGACAATGGGGCGGCAGATGCCGGGGCCCCCACGATTGAGGGGGCCCGAAGCCAGAGGGGTGGCAGCCGCCAGGCCCCCACGCCAAAGGGGGCTCCCACGCCGGAGGGGCAGCAGTTGCATTGACCCAACGCCAGAGGAATCCCAAAGACAGAGACACAACAGCTGCCAGGGACCCCACGCCTGAGGGGGCCCGAAACCAGAAAGGCAAAAGCTGCCAGGGACCCAAGGCAGAGAAACCCCCACAAAAGAGGGGAGAAGCCACCAGGACGCCAATACAACAGGAAGGTGCCACACAAGAGGGGAGCAACCACAATGGCCCCAACGCCAGAGGAAGCCCCCACGCAAGTGGGGAGAAGCTGGTGGTACCCCCTAACCAGAGGGGGACCGAAGCCAGAGAGACAGAAGCCGCCGGGGCCTCCACACTATACGGGACACGAAGCCAGAGGGGTACTGAAGCCAAAGGGGCAGAAGCTGCTGTGACCCCATGCCAGAGGGGAGTACCTGCCATGGCCCCACACCAGAGAAAGTCCCCAGGCAAGAGAGAAACTGCTGCAAAGGCCCCCACCCAACATGGGGCCGAAGCAAGAGGGGCGGCAGCTGCCAGAGGATCCATGCCAGTGGGGGCCCAAAGCCAGAGTGGAGACAGCCCCCGGGGACCCTATGCAAGATGAAGAACCCCTGTAAGAATGGAGCTGCCACCAGGGCCCCCTGGCAAGAGGGAGCCCGAAACCAGAAAGGCAAAAGCTGCCAGGGACCCAAGGTCAGAGGAAGGAACTACAGAGAAGAGGAGAAGCTGTCGGGACGCCCACAGCAGAGGAAGCCCCCATGCAAGAGAGGAAAAGCTGCTGAGACCCCCACGCCAGTGGGTGTCTGAAGCCAGAGTGGAAAATGGGGCAGCAGCCGCTGGGGCCCCCAGGCCTGAGGGGACTCAAAGCCAGACGGGCGGCAGCTGCCGGGGCCCCCAAGCCAGAGGGGGCCCGAAGCCAGAGGGACGACAGCTCCAGGGGCCCCCACACCCCAGAGGGCCTGAAGCCAGTGGGCAGAAGCCCAAGGGGCCCCCATGCCTGAAGGGGCAAGAAGCCAAAGGGGTGTCGTCCGCCAAGACCCCCATGCCTGAGGGGGCCCGAAGCCAGAGGAGAAAATGACACTGAGGCCCCCACACCACAGGGCGCATAAAGATGGGGGGCAGAAGCCCCAGGAGCCCCCATGCCTGAAGGGGCCAGAAGCCAGAGCGGCAGCAGCCGCCGGGGTCTCCACGCCATACGGGACATGAAGCCAGAGGGGTACCAAAGCCAAAGGGGCAGAAGCTGCTGGGGCCCCAAGCCAGAGGGGAGTACCTGCCATGGCCCCACACCAGAGAAAGTCCCCAGGCAAGAGAGAAACCGCTGGAAAGGACCCCGCCCCACAGGGGGGCCGAAGCAAGAGGGGCGGCAGCTGCCAGAGGATCCATGCCAGTGGGGGCCCGAAGCCAGAGTGGAGACAGCCCCCGGGGACCCTATGCAAGATGAAGAACCCCTGTAAGAATGGAGCTGCCACCAGGGCCCCCTGGCAAGAGGGAGCCCGAAACCAGAAAGGCAAAAGCTGCCAGGGACCCAAGGTCAGAGGAAGGAACTACAGAGAAGAGGAGAAGCTGTCGGGACGCCCACAGCAGAGGAAGCCCCCACGCAAGAGAGGGGTGGCAGCCGCCGGGGCCCCCACACCTGAGGGGGCCCGAAGCCAGAGGGGCGGCAGCCTCAGAGACCCCCACGCCAAAGGGGTCCCAGAGCCAGAGGGGTGGCAGCCGCCGGGGTCCCATCTTACAGGTGGCTCGAAGCCAGAGGGGCAGCAGCTGCATTGACCCAACGCCAGAGGAATCCCGAAGACAGAGACACAACAGCTGCCAGGGATCCCATGCCAGATGAAAAACCCAAGTGAGAGTGGAGAAGCCGCCAGGGCCCCCACGCCTGAGGGAGCCCGAAACCAGAAAGGCAAAAGCTGCCAGGGACCCAAGGTCAGAGGAAGGAACTACAGAGAAGAGGAGAAGCTGTCGGGACGCCCACAGCAGAGGAAGCCCCCACGCAATAGGGGCTGCAGCCGCCGGGGCACCCACACCACAGCGTGCCTGAAGCCAGAGGGATGACAGCCCCGGGGGCCCCCACACCTGAAGGGGCCCGAAGCCAGAGGGGCAGCAGCCCCAATGGAGCCTACACCACAGGGGGCCCAGAGCCAGAGAGGTGGCAGCCACGAAGCCCCCATGCCTGAGGGGGCCCGAATATAGAGGAGCGAGAGCCGCTGGGGCCCCCACAAGTGAGGGGGCCCGATGCCAGAGGGGCTGCTGGCCCACGTGCCCCCAGCCTGAGGTGGCCAGAAGCCAGAGGGACGGCAATTGCCAGGGCCCGCACACTTGAGGGGGGCTGAATCCACAGAGGCGGCATCCCCAGGTGCCCCCAAGCCAGAGGGTCCCCAAGCCACAGGGGTGATAGCAGCAAGGGCCCCCACACCTGAGCAGGCCTGAAGACAGGGGGGAAGTAGCCCCAGTGGCACCCACGCCAGAGGGGGCCCGGAGCCAGACGGGCAGCAGACGCCGGGGCCCCCATGCCACAGTGGTCCTGAAGGCAGAGGAGGGGCAACCACTGAGGCCCCCATGCCTGAGGGGGCCCGAAGCTAGAGATGTGACAGCCGCCGGCGCCCTATGTCAGAGGGGCGGCAGCCCCAGGGGCCCCCAAGCCAAAATGGCTCTGAAGCCAGAGGGGTGGCAGCTGCCAGGGCCCCCATGCCTGAGGGGGCCCGATGCCAGCGAGGGCCCAAAGCCCAGTGGAGACAGCCCCCAGGGACCCTATGCAAGACAAAGAACCCCTGTAAGAATGGAGCTGCCACCAGGGCCCCCACGCCTGAGGGGGCCCGAAACCAGAAAGGCAAAAGCTGCCAGGGACCCAAGGCAGAGAAACCCCCACACAAGAGGGGAGAAGCCATTGGGACGCCAATACAACAGGAAGCCCCCACACAAGAGGGGAGCAACCACAATGGCCCCAACGCCAGAGGAAGCCCCCACGCAAGTGGGGAGAAGCTGGTGGTACCCCCTAACCAGAGGGGGCCCGAAGCCAGAGAAACAGAAGCCGCCAGGGTCTCCACGCCATACGGGACACGAAGGCAGAGGGGTACCGAAGCCAAAGGGGCAGAAGCTGCTGGGGCCCCCACGCCAGAGGGGAGTACCTGCCATGGCCCCCACACCAGAGAAAGTCCCCAGGCAAGAGAGAAACCGCTGCAAGGGCCCCCACCCCACAGGAGGGGCGAAGCAAGAGGGGCAGAATGTGCCCGAGGCTCCATGCCAGTGGGGGCCCAAAGCCAGAGTGGAGACAGCCCCCGGGGACCCTATGCAAGATGAAGAACCCCTGTAAGAATGGAGCTGCCACCAGGGCCCCCTGGCAAGAGGGAGCCCGAAACCAGAAAGGCAAAAGCTGCCAGGGACCCAAGGTCAGAGGAAGGAACTACAGAGAAGAGGAGAAGCTGTCGGGACGCCCACAGCAGAGGAAGCCCCCACGCAAGAGAGGAAAAGCTGCTGAGACCCCCACGCCAGTGGGTGTCTGAAGCCAGAGTAGAAAATGGGGCGGCAGCCCCAGGGGACCCCACGCCTGAAGGAGCTCGAAGCCAGAGATGCGACAGCCACTGGAGCCCTATGTCAGAGGGGCAGCAGCCCCAGGGGCCCCCAAGCCAAAGGGAACGTGAAGCCAGAGGGGCAGTAGCCACTGGGGCCCCCACGCCAGAGGGGGCCCGAAACTACATGTGCTGCTTTCCCAGAGACACACATGCCACGTTGTTCCCAGAGCGAGAGGGGTGGCAGCCCCAGGGGCCCAAACCCCTGAGGGGCCCGAAGCCAGAGGGGTGGCAGCTGCCGGGGCCCCCACACCACAGTGGGCTCGAAGGCAGAGGGCAGCAGCTGTATTGACCCAACGCCAGAGGAATCCCGAAGACAGAGACACAACAGCGGCCAGGGACCCCCTGGCAAGAGGGAGCCCGAAACCAGAAAGGCAAAAGCTGCCAGGGACCCAAGGCAGAGAAACCCCCACACAAGAGGGGAGAAGCCACCGGGACGCCCATGCAACAGGAAGCCCCCACACAAGAGGGGAGCAACCACAATGGCCCCCACGCCAGAGAAAGCCCCCACACAAGTAGGGAGAAGCTGGTGGTACCCCCTAACCAGAAAGGGCCCAAAGCCAGAGAGACAGAAGCTGCTGGGGCCCCCACGCCAGAGGGGAGTACCTGCCATGGCCCCACACCAGAGAAAGTCCCCAGGCAAGAGAGAAACCGCTGCAAAGGCCCCCACCCCACAGGGGGGCCGAAGCAAGAGGGGCGGCAGCTGCCAGAGGATCCATGCCAGTGGGGGCCCGAAGCCAGAGTGGAGACAGCCCCCGGGGACCCTATGCAAGATGAAGAACCCCTGTAAGAATGGAGCTGCCACCAGGGCCCCCTGGCAAGAGGGAGCCCGAAACCAGAAAGGCAAAAGCTGCCAGGGACCCAAGGTCAGAGGAAGGAACTACAGAGAAGAGGAGAAGCTGTCGGGACGCCCACAGCAGAGGAAGCCCCCACGCAAGAGAGGAAAAGCTGCTGAGACCCCCACACCAGTGGGTGTCTGAAGCCAGAGTGGAAAATGGGGCGGCAGACAACGGCGCCCCCACGCCACAGGGGTCCTGAAGCAAGAGGAGTGGCAGCCGCCGGGGCCCCCAATCCTGAGGCGGCCCGAAGCCAGAGGGACGACAGCCCCAGGGGCCCCCACGACTGAGGGGGCCCGAAGCCAGAGGGGCAGCAGCCGCTGGGGCCCCCATGCCTGAGGGGGCCCGATGCCAGAGGGGCTGCTGCCCCATGAGCCCCCACACCAGAGAGGCCCGAATCCACAGGGGTGGCAGCCAGCAGGGCCCCCATGCCTGAGGGGGCCCGAAGCCAGAGGAGAAGATGACACTCGGGCCCCCACACCACAGGAGCCCCCACACCTGAAGGGGCCCGAAGCCAGAGGGGCAGCAGCCTCAGTAGCGCCCATGCCACAGGGGACCCGGAGCCAGAAGGGCGGCTACCCCATGTGCCCCCAAGCCAGAGGGTACCCGAAGCCAGAGGGGTGACAGCAGCCAGGGCCCCCACACCTGAGTGGGCCTGAAGACAGGGGGGCAGTAGCCGCCAAGGACCCCATGCCTGAGGGGGCTGATGCCGGAGGGGCTGCTGCCCCACGGGCCCCCACGCCTGAGGGGGCCCAAAGCCAAAGAGGCAGTAGCTGCTGGGGCCCCCATGCCAGAGGGGCCCGAACACAGAGGGGCAGCAGCTGCCGGGGCCCCATGCCTCAGGGGACCCCATGCCAGCGGGGGCTCAAAGCCAGAGTTGAGACAGCCCCCGGGGACCCTATGCAAGACAAAGAACCCCTGTAAGAATGGAGCTGCCACCAGGGCCCGAAACCAGAAAGGCAAAAGCTGCCAGGGAGCCAAGGCAGAGAAACCCCCTCACAAGAGGGGAGAAGCCACTGGGATGCCCATGCAACAGGAAGCCCCCACATGAGACAGGATCAACCACAATGGTCCCCACGCCAGAGGAAGCCCCCACGCAAGTGGGGAGAAGCTGGTGGTACCCCCTAACCAGAGGGGACCCGAAGCCAGAGAGACAGAATCCGCTGGGGCCTCCACGCCATACGGGACACGAAGCCAGAGGGGTACTGAAGCCAAAGGGGCGGAAGGTGCTGGGGCTCCCACGCCAGAGGGGAGTACCTGCCATGGCCCCACACCAGAGAAAGTCCCCAGGCAAGAGAGAAACCGCTGCAAAGGCCCCCGCCCCACAGGGGGCGAAGCAAGAGGGGTGGAAGGTGCCCCAGGATCCATGCCTCTCGGGGCCCGAAGCCAGAGTAGAAAATGGGGCGGCAGATGCCGGGGCCCCCACGATTGAGGGGGCCTGAAGCCAGAGGGGTGGCAGCCTCTGGGTTCCACGCCAAACGGTGCCTGAAGACAAGGAGACAGCACCCACCCGAGCATCCATGGCAGCCGGGTCCGAAAGCCAGAATGGAGACAGCCCCCGGGGACCCTATGCAAGATGAAGAACCCCTGTAAGAATGGAGCTGCCACCAGGGCCCCCTCCACTCAAGAGGGAGCCCGAAACCAGAAAGGCAAAAGCTGCCAGGGAGCCAACGTCAGAGGAAGGAACTACAGAGAAGAGGAGAAGCTGTCGGGACGCCCACAGCAGAGGAAGCCCCCACGCAAGAGAGGAAAAGCTGCTGAGACCCCCACGCCCGTGGGTGTCTGAAGCCAGAGTGGAAAAAGGGCGGCAGCCCCAGGGGCCCCCACACCACAGGGATCGCAGAGTCAGAGTAGCAGCAGCCGCCGGGGCCCCCACGACTGAGGGGGCCCGAAGCCAGAGGGGCTGCATCCCCAGGTGCCCCCAAGCCAGAAGGGGCCCGAAGCCAGAGGGGCGGCAACCACCGGGGCCAGAAGCCAGTGGGACGTACCTGCCATGGCCCCCACACCAGAGGAATCCCCCAGGCAAGAACAGAACCACCGCCAAGGCCCCCACTCCAGAGGGGCCTGAAGCAACAGGGGTGACAGCCACTGAGCTCCCCACACAAGAGGGGGCCGAAGCCAGAAGGGCGGCAGCCGCCGGGGCCCCCGCATCTGAGGGGGCCTGAAGGCAGAGGGGGCCACTACCACACTCCAAGAATGAAATAAAGCTTTTCAAATCATTCCTCAGCCCTTTTCTGGTCAAATTTACATTGAAATAACTATCCCCTTCTGCATCCATCAGACACAGCAATCCGCTCACGCCTCACTCTCTGCAGGAGACAGCAATTCCTCCCCAAAGGCACAACAAGGCTGTAGCTCTCAACAGGCACTAGTTCCTCTGTGGCTCCAACGCAGACTGCAATCCCTCCAAGAAAGCAGCAGGAGCTGCACAGGTTCCACTGTCCTATGCAAGACCTGGGCCCTGCAAGGCCATAGGTATTCTTGATGTTCCCCACACACCTTTCCACACATGCCCTGCCACGTCACTCGGAACAAAGAACAGCCACAGCCAGGTGACTTCAGGGGAGACTGGACGAGTTCCAGGCTCAGCATCCAGGCAGCTCAGCCAGCGCTGATGCTTGTTCCTGTCGCTAAGGGCACAGAGGAACTCGCTGGCAGAACACGGCTTGTTTGTTGCCTCCTGCACAGGACTGTTCAATAGGACATTTCCATGACCCAGCTGGAAAGCACAGGATGAAGTGAGGCATTCTGCCTCTAGGGAAACCAGGACAGGGAGAAGAGAAAAAACTTCTCCAAGCATCGCTCCCAGGAATGATTCCACTTTTGCCATCAGCCTTTGAAATTCCTCTTCAGAGGACTATCATCACCCAAGGAGACCAGGCAGGCAATCCCACAGTCAACACCAGATCTTTAGGTAAACAAAGGAGGATCCAAGATTTCAGATGCAGAGATTTCATCAAGGTCAGTTCTAACCCAGAGAGAGACAACTTGTCTCAATCACTCTCACTGAGTGCTGGCAGACCTCCTGAACTCCTCCCACTGCCCTTGTCTCCATCCCCAGCCCTGGTCCCTTCCTGAACAGGGATCCCAGGAGAAAGGTGGAGGAATGGGGCTGGTGGGGAGCAAAGGGAATTCTCCCCCTCAGAGCAGGGGGAAGCCATGGCCCTGGGGGACTGGAAACTTTTGTGTCTCAGCTTCTCTCTTCTTCCCTAGGCACTCTTGGAAGGAAGGGGAGATGAGGTCCTGGATGTGAGTAGTGGGCTGGACTTGGAGGCATCCAGTCTGAGGAACTCCAGAGCCCTTTGATCCTCCCATGTCCCAGTGACCAGTGAGGTCTGACGGTCTCTCTACGAGTGGGGTTAGTCAAAGACAGGCAAGTGAAGAGGACTAAAGGAGGTACCAGGAGTTCTGTTGGCCCCAGACTCTCCCCTCCATGGCCACAAAACTCCAGGGCATCCCAGTGTGTGCCAGTACACCCCACTTCACACCACTGCAAGCCAGAAGACACCCCTGCACACCAGTGGTTTCCCATCCCCTTCCCCAGGACCCCACTGCCTGGTGTGCACCACCAGACCAACTCATGGACCCCATTGTCCCGGGTGTCACCTTCCCCAGGGACCTCACTGGCTGCCACCCCAGTGCCCCCAGGCCTGTCCTTGACCCCCCTTTCTTCCCAGTGTCCCCTCCCTGACCCAGAGACTGAAGGTTCTGCTCAGCAAAGGCATGGTTCCACCTGTGGAGCTGAAGGAGAAACTCTGGCTGCATCTCTGGGTGAGCAGCACCAGGGCACCTGCACCCCTGAGCCCTCTGGGGTGGGCAGAGTGGGGGCACTGGAGAGGGAAACACAGGGACAGGGAATCCCATGATCCAGAGTGAGCTGGTCCCACCTGTCCCCTGCCTTTCCTTGCACCCAGTAGGGCTGTAGGGACCCAGAGGGTCACCGTGCAGGCCAGGCAGGGCATCTGGTGCCAGAGGAACCCTCAGAATCACCCTCAGGGCTGGGCTGTGCCCGGAGAGATTTTGGGCATCTTGGGTAATGTGACACTGGGCAAGGGGCTCTGGGTGCCACGTGGAGCTCAGGAGAGCCAAGTCCTGTCCTAGGGGTATTGTGGGCTCCAGGTCCTGTCTCCTTCCATGTCTCTGCAGAGAGAAATGCTGGGGGCAAGGCCCCTCACATGGCCCAGGCAGCGCTGGGGGTGACGTTTTGGTCTGTGTCTTTCAGGACTGGAGCTGGTTCCTTCCTGTCCTCCCCTGCAGAGGCATGAGGAGATGATCACCCCTGGATCACCCCACCTGATCCCCTGGGAGCCCTGGGCCCTTTCCCTCCAATGATCAATAAACCCCTTCAGCAAAGCCCTGCTCTGCCTGTGTCTGTGTGTCCCTGTCCATGTCCATTTCCTCTGCAAATCCTGGATTCTGGGCTCCTCTCTGTCTTCACCCCCATGAAGAGAGTGGCTGAGGGAGTCCAGACTCCTGCAGTGATCTGTAAAGGAGATCCCCTGGCACCCACCACGTGCCCCCAGAGAGGGGCACATTAGGGCACACTGACATGGGCTCTGGATGCTGGACAGACCTCTGCCTACCACCTGTGGGACTTGGTGTTCATGATCTCTTGGCCATGGTTTCCCCTCTCCAGGCTCACACTGAATTACCACCAGCTTTTCCATCATAGAATCCTAGAATCCCAGCCTGGGCTGGGTTGGAAGGAACCCCAAGGGTCACAGAGCTCCAACCCCCTGACACAGGCAGGGACACCAACCTGGCCTTGAACACCCCCAGGGATGGGGCACCCACCCCCTCTCTGGGCAGCCCCTTCCAGCCCCTCACCACTCTCTCTGCACAGAACTTCCCCCCAATCTCTCCTCTCCCCCTCCCCTCCTCCAGCTTCACTCCAGCCCCCTTGTCCTGCCAGGCTCTGCCCTTGAACAAGCTGATTCCCCTCCTGTTCCTCTGCTCCCTTCAGGGACTGGCAGGCTGCAATGAGGTCCCCCCACAGCCTTCTCTTCTCCAGGCTGACCCAGCCCAGCTCCCTCAGCCTCTCTCCAGAGGGGAGCTGCTCCAGCCCTCTGAGCATCCTCCTGGCTCCTCTGACCCCTCTCCAACAGTCCCACATCTCTCTTGTCCTGGGCCCCCAGCTCTGGACACAGGACTCCAGCTGGGGCCTCCCCAGGGCAGAGCAGAGAGGGACAATCCCCTCCCTGTCCCTGCTGCCACCCCTCTGCTGATGGAGCCCAGGATCCCATCGCCCTTCCCAGCTGCCAGAGCCACTGCTGGCTCAGGGGACGTTCCTCATCCCCCAGAACCCCCAGGTCCTTCTCAGCAGGGCTGCTCTCCAGGAGCTCTTCTCCCAGGCTGTGTCTATGGCTGGGATTCCTCCAGCCCCAGTGCAGCACCTGACCCTTGGCAGTGTTGAACCTCATCAGGGTCACCCAGAGCCACCTGTCCAGCCTGTCAGGATTCCTCTGGATGGCTCCTTTCCTTCTGGTGTGTCACCCACACCACTCAGCTTGGTGTCACCCACACACTGGCTGAGGCTGCACTCAATCCCATCATCCATGTCACTGATCCAGATGTTACAGAGCCCCAAGACAGAGCCCTGGGGGACCCTGCTTGTCACCGGCCTCCACCTGGACACAGACCCACTGACCACCCCCCTGTGTCTACGTCCTGTCAACCAGCTTCTTACCCACGTCCACACGTGTGTCGTGCCAACCTGACACCCTTGGGGAGTGGAAAACAGAGAGGGGGGAGCATTTCCTGGGCATTTTGGGGGGTGGTTTTGTGAGATCTCTGGGATCCACATGACCTTGGATCCAGCATGGTGAAATACTGCCCCTCTTGCTGTTACTGCTGCTTGGGATAAAGGGGACTTGCTAACAAGATGCTTGTAAAGGGTTCAGAGAATCACAGCATCACAGGGGTGGGAAGGGACCTCCAGAGCTCATGGGGTCCCACCCCCTGCCAAAGCAGCTCCCAGCTCATATTGCACAGGTCAGTGTCCAGATGGGGCTGGAATCTCTCCAGAGAAGGAGACTCCACACCCCCTGGGCAGCCTGGCCCAGGGCTCCCTCACCCTCACTGGGGAAAAGTTCTTCCCCAGCTTGGTGTGGAACTCCCTGTGCTCCAACTTGCAGCCATTGCCCCTTGTCCTGTCCCCACAGACACTGAGAAGGGGCTGGCCAATTCCCCCTGCATCCCATGCTTAAGTTATTGATAAACATTAATTAGGTCCCCCCTTAGTCTTCTCTTCTCCAGGCTGAACAGCCCCAGCTCCCTCAGCCTTTCCTCACAGGGGAGATGCTCCAGGCCCTTCAGAATCTCCCTGTCCCTCCTCTGGACTCTCTCCAGGAGATCCCTGGCTGTTTGATCCCAGGGAGCCCAGAACTGGACACAACACTCCAGGTGGGGCCTGAGCAGGGCAGAGCAGAGGGGGAGGATCCCCTCCTGTGACCTGCTGCCCACACTCCTCCTGATGCCCCCAGGATCCCCTTGTCTCTCTCAGCCCCCAGGGCACTAGAAACCCTTTCCCTGCAGCAGTGTCCTGTGTGTGAGGACAGCTCTTTCTCCCTTCACACCCACAGAGGGGCAACACTGAGGTTCCACAGAGAGATGGTCAGGAAAAGCTTTATGGAGAAGGTGTGTGGAGAAAGGACCAGGCACTGCCCTCTGCAGAGTCTCCGCTGTCTTGTCCATCATGGGAGACTTCTTCAGCCAGGTTGGAGGGGACGAATCCTCGCGTGCCGTCTGTCAGCTCGCCCACGTACCAGCCGTCCTCACCCACATCTCCATAGATGTAAACACACTGCCCAGCGACTAGAGGGAGCTCCAGCTCCGGCCGCTGGTTGGGGCCATGGGAAGGGTCGTAGCTGTGTCGAGCTACGAAGGCTCGAAGCTGGGCCGGTTGTTTCCTCATGGCCTCCAGGAGGATGGACTCCTTGTCACGGGGAGCCTGGTGCTGCCTGGGACTGACACGGCTGGATCCTTCCAGCTGTTCCCCTTCCTGACACAGCTGCTGGCGTCCCTTTAGCTTCCCCAGCTGATCCTTCAGGTCCCCCAAGCAGGCTTGAAAGCCCTGCAGGATTTGTCTGTGCTGCCTGAGTAGCTCCGCCTCAGCCCTCCACAAACGCCTGCCTTTCCTCGGGAGCACGAACATTGTGGCCATTGCTTCCTTCTCCAGCTGTGGGCTCCTCTCTGCCACTTCTCTCTGGGCTTCCAGTTTGGAATCTGCCTCTTCCAGCTGGGTAGGAACAGAGATGTTTGCTTGGGAGGCAGAGTCTGGCTCCTCTGACACTGGGGTCAGTTGCCCAGGCTCTCCCATTGCTCCCTCCCACTGCTGAGGATCCGGTGCCGTGCAGAGTTCCTCAGTGGAGCTGTGGATGGTCCGTGGCACTCGAGTCCTGCCCAGGTGATCCATGGTCTGCTCCAGGTGCCTGGACTTTTCAGCCAGCCTCATGGCAAGGGCAGCGAGTTTGGCCGTTGCCTGCTGCAGCTTCTCTGCCTCCTGGCCCGCTTCTGGAGAGCCTTCCTTTCTCAGCTGGGTGCTCTTCACCTCAATGGCATGCAGTTCCTTCTGCAGGTCTTGGAGAAGTCGCTGCAGGCAGGTCTTCTTCTCCAGGAGCTGGCTGCGTAGGCTGCCCGGCAGCACCAGCTCTTCCCCCTCCGGCACCTGGAGCTGAGCATCTGCCACAGCCTTGCCTGGTGCGAGGTGCCCGGCGCCCTGGCTTCCCGGCAGACTCTCCTGTGGTGCTGCCAGGGCCTGGGGCTCCTTTCTGCCAGAGGAGCAGGAGCTCTGCTCCTCCGCATCTGCCTGGTGCCCAGAAGGGCCTTTGGGCTGGGCCGTGCCGGGGGAGGTGGGCAGCTCCCCCTGGAAGCGCTGCAGGAAGGACATGAAGAGTTCCCTCTCCAGCTGCAGCCGGTTCTGGAGGATGCGGATCCGGGCGGGCTGGTCGCCATCCCTCTCCCACGGGAGCCGGCTGACCACGTCCCGCAGCTTGCTGAGGGCCTCCCGCCTGCTCCTGACGGGCCTCAGCATCTCCTGGGCCAGGGCCTGCTGCAGCTGGCGAGCCTGGCGAGCGGCAGGGCTGCA
This sequence comes from Hypotaenidia okinawae, assembly GCA_027925045.1. Lineage (NCBI taxonomy): Eukaryota > Metazoa > Chordata > Aves > Gruiformes > Rallidae > Hypotaenidia > Hypotaenidia okinawae. The sequence goes on along the minus strand of BSDF01000046.1, from coordinate 4,680 downwards.
CTCCCGCTGCATCAGCGCCCGCGTCTGGCGGAGCTCAGCCTCCTTCCAGCGCTGCAGCTGGCGGGTCTCCGCCACCCGCTGCCGCTGGTTCCGCTCCTGCAGCTGCTGCTCCGACAGAACCCGTCGCTGCTCCCACTGGGACTGGAGCCGCTGCGCCAGCACCTGCCGCTCCCTGGCCAAAGCCGCCTTCAGCTCCCGGGTTTCGGCAGCGAAGCGGCGGCGCCGCTCTTGGTTGCGGAGCCGCTCTGCCTTCAGCTCAGCTCTCCTGCAGCTGCTGCTCCGACAGAACCCGTCGCTGCTCCCACTGGGACTGGAACGTTCCCTCTTTTCTTGCACAGGAAAACGCTGAAACCCAGATTAACAGGGGCTGCTTCTGTCTTCTTTAAAGAGGTTTCAGACAAGGTACATCTTTCAGCCCTAGCTTCTTTCAATTGGGAGTTATTGCTGGACGTTTACCATGTTTTGAATTGCAGTCTGCTTGGGCCGAGAAAAACACTTTAAGGGATGTACCAGGAACGTTCCCTCTTTTCTGGCAAAGGAAAAGGCAAAGAGCCAGAGTGACAGGTATTGCTTCTGTCTTCTTTAAAGAGTTTTCAGACAAGGTACATCTTTCAGCCCTATCTTCTTCACTTTGGGAATTATTGCTGGACGTTTACCATGTTTTGAATTGCAGTGTGCTGGGGCCGAGACGAATACTTTAAGGTATCTACCAGGAACGTTCCCTATTTTCTGACAAAGGAAAAGGGTGAGACCTAGAGTAACAGGTGCTGCTTCTGTCTTCTTTTAAGAGGTTTCAGACAAGGTACATCTTTCATCCCTAGCCTCTTTAGGTTGGGAGTTATTGCTGGATGTTTACCATGTTTTGAATTGCAGTGTGCTGGGGCCGAGAAAAACACTTTAATGTATGTACAAGGAACGTTCCCTCTTTTCTTGCACAGGAAAAGGCTGAAACCCAGATTAACAGGGGCTGCTTCTGTCTTCTTTTAAGAGGTTTCAGACAAGGTACATCTTTCAGCCCTAGCTTCTTGACTTTGGGAGTTATTGCTGGACGTTTACCATGTTTTGAATGGCAGTGTGCTGTGGCCGAGAAAAACACTTTAATGTATGAACCAGGAACGTTCCCTATTTCCTGACAAAGGAAAAGGCTGAGACCCAGAGTAACAGGGGCTGCTTCTGTCTTCTTTTAAGAGGTTTCAGACAAGGTACATCTTTCATCCCTAGCCTCTTTAGGTTGGGAGTTATTGCTGGACGTTTACCATGTTTTGAATTGCAGTGTGCTGTGGCCGAGAAAAACACTTTAAGGTATCTACAAGGAATGTTACTTCTTTTCTGGCAAAGGAAAAGGCTGAGACCCAGAGTAACAGGTGCTGCTTCTGTCTACTTTAAAGAGGTTTCAGACAAGGTACATCTTTCAGCCCTATCTTCTTCACTTTGGGAGTTATTGCTGGACGTTTACCATGTTTTGAATTGCAGTGTGCTGTGGCCCAGAAAAACACTTTAATATATGTACCAGGAACATTCCCTCTTATCTGACAAAGGAAAAAGCTGAAACCTAGAGTAACAGGTGCTGCTTCTGTCTTCTTTTAAGAGGTTTCAGACAAGGTACATCTTTGATCCCTAGCTTCTTTACTTTGGGAGTTATTGCTGGACGTTTTGGATACTGTGACACCCAGTCCGCTGGGCACGAGTAAAAGACTTTAAGGGATGTACCAGGAACGTTCCCTCTTTTCTGGCAAAGGAAAAGGCAGAGAGCCAGCGTGGCATGCAGGTACTGCTTGTGTGTTCTGTTAAGAGGTTTCTGCAAAGCAATGTGGTTCAGCCCTAGCTTCTTTTTTGTGAGAGTTATTGCTGGACGTTTACCAGGTTTGAAACGAAGTCTGCTGGGGCCGAGAAAAACACTTTAAGGGATGTACCAGGAACGTTCCCTCTTTTCTGACAAAGGAAAAAGCTGAGACCTAGAGTAACAGAGGCTGCTTCTGTCTTCATTTAAGAGATTTCATACAAGGTACATCTTTCATCCCTAGCTTCTTTAGTTTGGGAGTTATTGCTGGACCTTTACCTGCTTTTTAATTGAAGTCTCCTTGGGCCGAAAAAAACACTTTAATATATGTACCAGGAACATTCCCTCTTTTCTGACAAAGGAAAAAGATGAGACCTAGAGTAACAGGGGCTGCTTCTGTCTTCTTTAAAAAGCAGCCCCTGTTACTCTACATCCCTTAAAGTGCCAGAAAAGAAGGAACGTTCCTGGTACATCCCTTAGAGTGTTTCTCTAGGCCCCAGCAGACTGCAATTCAAAACATGGTAAACGTCCAGCAATAACTCCCAAAGTAAAGAAGCTAGGGCTGAAAGATGTACCTTGTCTGAAACCTCTTAAAAGAAGACAGAAGCAGCCCCTGTTACTCTAGGTCTCAGCCTTTTCCTTTGCCAGAAAAGAGGGAACGTTCCTTGTACATACATTAAAGTGTTTTTCTCGGCCACAGCACACTGCAATTCAAAACATGGTAAACATCCAGCAATAACTCCCAACCTAAAGAGGCTATGGATGAAAGATGTACCTTGTCTGAAACCTCTTAAAAGAAGACAGAAGCAGCACCTGTTACTCTGGGTCTCAGCCTTTTCCTTTGCCAGAAAAGAGGGAACGTTCCTGGTACATACATTAAAGTGTTTTTCTCGGCCACAGCACACTGCAATTCAAAACATGATAAACGTCCAGCAATAACTCCCAACCTAAAGAGGCTAGGGCTGAAAGATGTACCTTGTCTGAAACCTCTTAAAAGAAGACAGAAGCAGCCCCTGTTACTCTAGGTCTCAGCCTTTTAATTTGTCAGGAAATAGGCGACGTTCCTGGTCGATACCTAAAAGTGTTCGTCTCGGCCCCAGCACACTGCAATTCAAAACATGGTAAACGTCCAGAAATAACTCCCAAAGTGAAGAAGATAGGGCTGAAAGATGTACCTCGTCTGAAAACTCTTTAAAGAAGACAGAAGCAATACCTGTCACTCTGGCTCTTTGCCTTTTCCTTTGCCAGAAAAGAGAGAACGTTCCTGGTACATCCCTTAAAGTGTTTTTCACGGCCCAAGCAGACTGCAATTCAAAACACCAAAACGTCTAGCAATAACTCCCAAAGTAAAGAAGCTAGGGCTGAAAGATGTACCTTGTCTGAAACCTCTTAAAAGAAGACAGAAGCAGCCCCTGTTACTCTGGGTCTCAGCCTTTTCCTTTGCCAGAAAAGAGGGAACGTTCCTGGTACATCAATTAGAGTGTTTTTCTCGGCCCAGGCAGACTGCAATTCAAAACATGGTAAAAGTCCAGCAATAACTCCCAAAGTAAAGAAGCTAGGGCTGAAAGATGTACCTTGTCTGAAACCTCTTAAAAGAAGACAGAAGCAGCCCCTGTTACTCTGGGTCTCAGCCTTTTCCTGTGCAAGAAAAGAGGGAACGTTCATGGTACATCCCTTAAAGTGTTTTTCTCGGCCCCAGCACACTGCAATTCAAAACATGGTAAACGTCAAGCAATAACTCCCAAACTAAAGAAGCTACGGCTGAAAGATGTACCTTGTCTGAAACCTCTTAAAAGAAGACAGAAGCAGCACCTGTTACTCTGGGTCTCAGCCTTTTCCTTTGCCAGAAAAGAGGGAACGTTCCTTGTACATACGTTAAAGTGTTTTTCTCGGCCACAGCACACTGCAATTCAAAACATGGGAAACATCCAGCAATAACTCCCAACCTAAAGAGGCTAGGGATGAAAGATGTACCTTGTCTGAAACCTCTTAAAAGAAGACAGAAGCAGCACCTGTTACTCTGGGTCTCAGCCTTTTCCTTTGCCAGAAAAGAGGGAACGTTCCTGGTAGATACCTTAAAGTGTTTTTCTCGGCCACAGCACACTGCAATTCAAAACATGGTAAACGTCCAGCAATAACTCCCAAACTAAAGAAGCTAGGGCTGAAAGATGTACCTTGTCTGAAACCTCTTAAAAGAAGACAGAAGCAGCACCTGTTACTCTGGGTCTCAGCCTTTTCCTTTGCCAGAAAAGAGGGAACGTTCCTGGTAGATACCTTAAAGTGTTTTTCTCGGCCCCAGCACACTGCAATTCAAAACATGGTAAACGTCCAGCAATAACTCCCAAAGTAAAGAAGATAGGGATGAAAGATGTACCTTGTCTGAAACCTCTTAAAAGAAGACAGAAGCAGCCCCTGTTACTCTGGGTCTCAGCCTTTTCCTTTGCCAGAAAAGAGGGAACGTTCCTGGTACATCCATTAAAGTGTTTTTCTCGGCCACAGCAGACTGCAATTCAAAACACGCAAAACGTCCAGCAATAACTCCCAAACTAAGGAAGCTAGGGCTGAAAGATGTACCTTGTCTGAAACCTCTTAAAAGAAGACAGAAGCAGCCCCTGTTACTCTAGGTCTCAGCCTTTTCCTTTGTCAGAAAATAGGGAACGTTCCTGGTACATACCTTAAAGTGTTTTTCTCGGCCCCAGCACACTGCAATTCAAAACATGGTAAACGTCCAGCAATAACTCCCAAAGTAAAGAAGATAGGGCTGAAAGATGTACCTTGTCTGAAACCTCTTAAAAGAAGACAGAAGCAGCCCCTGTTACTCTGGGTCTCAGCCTTTTCCTTTGCCAGAAAAGAGGGAACGTTCCTGGTAGATCCCTTAAAGTGTTTTTCTCGGCCACAGC